>NNCF01129076.1:72052-178182 GCA_002313205.1 Laupala kohalensis | reverse complement strand
CTTGCTTCCGGAGAGTAAATTAGATTTTTTTCCTCCACGTGGTCATACGCAGTTTGTACTGTTTTTTGACAATAAATTTATTTATTTATTTTTTATTTATTTAAAGTTTTAAAGCAAATTGCCAATGGGTAGAAGAAGCTGATATTTTACCCCGGCCAGAATAAGATTACCACCATTCTTTCTTTTTTATGCGTTAGTACATTCTTGCGAATATGAGGAAATAACTCAAATTTATAGTTTCAGGTCACACTTTTTTACCGAGTGATGCTGACTTTGGACAGATAGAGAAGTTAAAGAGAAAAACAATAGCGATATTTTCTCCTGATGTATGGTGTAAAGTTATTGAAGGCGCAAGAGTGGTTAAGGTCTTCATAGTAATTAAAATGGTAGCTGAAGATTTTAAAACAATTGACGCTTTCAGTAATCTCATTAATAAGCCACAAATGAATATACTCGGCAAGAAAATAAATTACAGGATCCATACAATGCTAAAATTTTCAGCACATTGCCCACAACTGATGTTTAAGAAAACATACTCTGTCCTCGAGACATAGGAACTGACATCTCGTCAGAAACCTCAACGAGAGAGACCAATGCTAACAGCATTCAGCGTTGTTACTACATCCAGTGACAAAATACTCAGGTGAAAAAAAAATGAAAATTTTGAAGCACAGAAATGTGATGACAGAGAAAAACCTGAAAGAGAAAGAGAAAAGCAGTCAATCTCAAGTTTGACTGTGTTACGAAAGACAATCATAATAGTGATGAAGACTATGAAATGATGGACTGAAGAGTTTTCAGTGTTTCAATGCTATTCTAGGTTAGGTACATTATTACTAATAACTAACTGAGGAAATTAGTAGAAAATGAATATATTGTATTGTGTATTCCTATTCTCTGAAAAAAACATATTTGAACATAAATATATCCAAATATCTTAAAAGTTTTATAATATAAAGTCATATTTTTTACATTTCATTTGAGACATGGAGTACAACCACAACCAAACAAAAGTCCAAACACAAGAGAATTCAGTAAGAATTTCAGTTTCTCAAATATCCTATTTTCTCAAAACTTAGTTTCTGTGCTTAGGGTCTGTAACATCACAACCAAGACATTCTACCCGTTTGTGAAATGTTATTTTGATGAATTTGCTGAAGTGGGAGCGTCATTGAGAAACGAAGCCGGATGCCTCGGATTAGGGAAGTTGATCACCACTAAGCCTTTCCATTCATTGTTTTCCGGGACCATCCCCTTGCTTTTCCGGGAAGGAGCAATGCGCTCGAAGAATGTCGGTCGAAGGGTGTGGGCAGTGCTTGCCTTTCCTTTGTCTTGTAATATTTCTGTGAGAAGGACTTGTTCGCCATGTGTACCGAGACGAGGCTGGAAAAATCCCTAAAGAAAGAATGTTATAAATGGAAAACTTCCACCGGATACTGAAATAATGGCCATCCCGAGAAGGACGCTTGTCATATCGGTAAAGACACAGTGTTCTCAGAAGCTGAGGAGTGACCAAGATGATTTGAAGTGCTCATGGCGGTAGCGAAAGCGTGGTCACGTGACCTCCGCTTCCGTATATATCGGGAGGATTGAAGATCCTCGGGGACTTTCAGACTTTCAGGGACTTCTGCGGAGTGTTCGGAAGTACCCGGGTACTGAGATGTGACCTGGCTAGTATTGGTCGTCAGACCACCGAGAATTGCTGCGGTAATTCAATTACATTGCTATTAGGCGCGAATGACGTAACTTGGAACAGTTAGTTATTTCGGGATAGCAACTTGTAATTTTGGAGATTCGGATGATCTGGGTAGATTTCCGAATTAATTGTTAACACCAGTATTCATACCTGTGTGTAATTGATGCTTTCAGATAACATTAACTGTGTAATGACAAATTCATACTTGTATTTATGATTAGAGAGTTCGTTCAAGTTTGTAATTGCGCCGATTTCAATTTAACTTGTATTAAAGGAATATTTTATTGTTATTACACGAGTGTTTAATTGCTTGGGAAACCGAGCTGGTGGCAGCGATCTCTACCATAAGGATTGTGGTATTTATGGTTGAATCTCGCATCTACCCAAAAAATACCCACACCGCATCTGGGCTTGTGGTGTGGAGTAACAGCGCCTCAATTCATTTAATAATAATGTAAAATGAAACAGTATTAACATAAGTAAACAAATTCAATAGTAAATTAGAATAATAATTAAGAAATAATTATTTCTAGTGACTAATCTTATGGTTACTTTTAGATCTTTCGATTAACGAATTATCGATTACAGGTATCCAAGTTTCCACCATATGATACGATACGAAAAAGACGTCGACCCTGAAATAACTTCATCATATAGGAGGATAAAATATGAAAATATGTATGTTTAACGATAAGTCTGTCAAAGAGAACATAAATAAAGTGAGGATTGAAGACAACCATAGCTTTTTTTCATCCATATACTCTTCTCATACATCACATTCGCCGTGCCCTGCTTAGCGGTGGCAGCACAGATATTTGAAATGCAGACACCTGTACTGCACCACGTAAAACTACTCAAGTTAAGAACTTGGAATATTTTATTAGCTAGATAAACATTGTAAATTTGGTACAAATATTTCTTTGCATGCAAGGTATTTTATCTCGAAGTTAGTGAATATCAGGAAATACCATTTGATGAGAACATTTTGTTAAGGAATTTACTCGCGTCTTTCGTTTTCTCACATGATTCTTAGGAAATGTTCTAACATAAATTCTGGAATATATTTGCGAAAAATATGCCAAACTCTCAAGAAGTTAATTCAAACATAAATGGAGGGTTGTGAGCACGAAGAAGAATAAATATGTGGACTGTGGCGTACCGTATGTGTAACGCGAAAGAAACTCGTGAATTCCAATATGTAGCCATCAGATGGTAGTAATATCAATTTTTTAAAAGAAAAAAAGTTAATGCGAAAACGCGACTATTATCATGAGGAATCACTACTTGAGGCTAGTACTAAGAATCAGTGATCTTATTTTAATTTTGAGTTCTCGCTCCCCCATTCGAATAAAGAGAACAATTAATAATTGTTACGACATGATACGTAAGGAACGAACGTTTCGTTTTTTTAGTCAATCGCATATAATTCTTAAAACATTTTAATGATTTAAGTAATATTGATTACTCGTTCACATTGGACTACTCAGAAAGAAAAAGGAACCACAACGTACAACAAATGAGCATGCTAAAAACTACTGTTGACTAATAATTAACGGAATAATATTACTGATATATCTCAAGCAACATTTACTATTTTATAATTCCATCGCAAAACGTGTTAAATTCGAGATAGAAAATACATCTTTATAGTGTATTAACGTATCATATTTGGACAATTCAGCTAACACAATATATTAAGAAATTACATCATGAGTACTTACATCTGATACAATTGCATCAATCCCTCGGCGTGTAGTAAGCAAAATGTTCCCGAAACTAGAGACACAGCATCTTGAATTAATATACAGGTACACCAACATTCTCTGAGTCACAGATGTTGTATCAACACGAATTCACGGGTATAGGCAATCACTCGCGGGTATAGGTATTATAACTCGCAGCTAACTTTTTATCTTATCTAGGAACTTTTGCTGAAATTTTTGAATCCGCCTCTGCCTTAGGGTCCTTGATCGGAATTGATGGGATGGTCCCTTGCTTGCTTCCGGAGAGTAAATTAGTTTATTGTCCTCCACGTGGTCATACGCAGTCTGTACTATTTTTTGACAATAAATTTATTAAATTTATTATTATCACTCGCTCGAATTACGTTGCCGTGTACTAGATGGAGGCGGCATGGTTTTTGAATGGCCAACAGCCTGGAAGACTTTCACTATTAAAATCATCAAAATGAAATAGATAACGGCATTTATTTTTATTAATCGATTAACTCTTACAGTGACTTCGGTAGCATGGATTTAAGTCTTTAATTACCATTATCAACTTAACTTTGATGTAAGTACCTATTTTAGTTAAGGAAGTACTTACCTAAAAGTGATTTAATTTAGACTTGAATTTAGCAATTCTATTTTAACCTACTTCTATGTACTGTTTGAAAATGATACTTTGCAATCTTGTATGTGACTATCTAACAACAATATATTATATTAAGATTTATACATCCCTCAAAACCTTTTGTAGTACCATACTGTGGTCTAGGTACTGTTGGAAATACAGAGCTGCTGCTTAGAACAAATGTTGTGAAACCTTAGTAGTCTAGGTGGGTAAATTAATATGATTGAACAGTAAAAGATTTTACTCATAAAAATATGTTCAAATCTTGCTTAACTACAACAACCATATTGAATTGTAAAAAAGTTGAAATTATCACATGGCTGCAATATCTTAATTATGTCAACACAGTTCTTTTCACACAATTTTTTAAATCAATATGAGATTCTAAAATTTTGATTGGAAATCAGTGAAACACAATAAATTTGGCACAGCGCATGTTCTTGTAATGGCATCCACCCAGTAACGTCGTCTACCCTCACATTGTCTGTCTGTTCGGGTAAGCTTAGCTTTGTAATGTGCACTCCCCCAACCTCCACCACTTCCCGCGTCACTGCACTGGACAATGGAGTTTAGAGGAGCAGCGTGGTTGGTTAATTATAGCGCGTTATTAATTTTACATTATCTCTTTATCTATACAATCAAATAACATGCTGTAAAGGGCAGATTTTAACTCCACTCAATCCTCACGACGATGAAATGATTTATTATTATAAGAATTAATATTTTGATGCTAATAAATTTTCACATAATTTGCATATTATTTATAACATAAAAATACCTTTCTTTTATTTATTTGGTAAACGACAATTTACCGCATTATCTGTTATATTAGTATTATAAGGCTCATTTACAATTATAAATTATTCACTACATTTTGCACCTCCTTCCAAAAAACAACTATTTAGTCCGCATATGTTTCAATTTTGAATCCACCCACACGTACCCGTTGGAGCGACCCATCGACAGCGATTCCAAAATAGTGGACTACCATGGGATCCTTGCGGGCATCCTTTATCTAAGTCCCAGAAAATTCCCTCGTCCCCCACCTGTAGAAATAAAGTTCTCTCTTCAAAGTAATTCACTATAATGTTATACAAATTCGAGTCAGTTCCTATTTTTCACCTTTGTTAGAACCACTTCCCAATTAACATTATTAAAGACTTCTTTAATATCTATGAAAATAGTAAATCCTAATTTACCTTTTCTGGTTTCGATCCATGTGTTCAAAGACCGGAGTGAGTCTTGCGTAGAGTGTCATTTACGGAAACCAAACTAATATCCATCTTCAAACTTATTTGTCTCAACCCATTCCGTTACTCTCCCTACTATAATTTTTTCAAATAATTACCTGAGACAGCGTAGCAAACTTATTTGTCGATATGAATTTGAATCTTACGTTCGACTATTCTTCCCTTTATTGAAACTATAATGGCCCCAATCTTCCACTACCTTGGAAACTTCCTTCTGCAATCATCTGTTTAAAAAACTTAAAATTCCTTCATGTAAAACTGGATAACTAGCTCTTATTATCTTTGTTATGCAATCATAACCAGTACTCTTTCATTTACATACGTTTTACACTGCCCGTTGTAATTAGTCCGTGGTTGTCTGAGGGTAATCCATCCATATTCTGTCTTTCCCATCTCTCTTGTCTCACGCCTTTCGGCAACAAAGTCTCTAATAATAACCGTCCCATGTCACCCCAATTAGTTGTTTTTCTCGTCCCATACTGTAATGTATTCCATATTTGCACAGGCTTAATCTTTTCCTGAGCAATCACGTAAGGAACACTCCAAACACTTTATCATGCTCTGTGCAACAAAGTCCTTCCATGAATCTTCCTTGCATACTCGTATTCGTTTTCGACACTCTCTTAAGGCTTGTCTGTATGCTTGTTCTTCATGCTAACTATCCAGCCCCTTCCTTTTTGCTGCTTGCAAAATTCGTCTCGCCTTCGCTCTCTTCTTTTTCAAAATATCTAGTTCTGTTTTTCCACCAAAGTTTCCACAGTCTATTCGTATCCTAGGTGAACTCTCCTGTGCTGCCGTAACATAACAATGCAGGTTATTCACTTGCTCACTCTATGGGTGGTATGAATAAAAAAGGGAATTCTCGCGTTAGCATGCTCATGCTCACATGAGCTTTTACTCTTTTTGATAGGAATGAAAACCTCCCGAGCAAGCTAGACAGGATGCTCATCCTCCCTTTTTGTCTACGACAATTCAAAGAGTTTGCACAGTATTAGACGTTCTCTGGCGTTTTTCTTCGTGAGTTTAGCATGTTGCTTGTTTTTGTGAACTTGGAAAGATATGCGAAATGCTATTATGGAAAGAGAACTGTATTACACTGCTTTTTTCCACGGTATAAGATCTTCATTGAAAGTTACGTTATTTAGAGCACGTACTTAAGAAAATTCTCGATATTTATTATTTTGTTGATCTTCGTGATTTCATTCTTTCCTTTGCGAAGGCGATAGAAAATACAAGTTCATGATTTGATGGGTACTTTTGTCGGCGGAGAGATGTTATTGCTTCACAAGTCTCGATAATAATAATAAATTTATTGTCAAAAAACAGTACAAACTGCGTATGACCACGTGGAGGGAAAGAAACTAATTTACTCTCCGGAAGCAAGCAATGGAGATTAGTTGGAGATATGGAGACTAGTTTCGCAAGGAGATCTTTCCTCCCAAAATAAATACTCAGGTTATGTAGGAAACAGGACAAGGTTCATTTTTCAGTTGGAGTATAAACAAATGATATGAACTAATGCACCAGGGTGACAACAACAGGCGCTTAAAAGTAATGTCAACAGTTTCCTTTGTACAACTCACGACTCTGAATAACTTGGTGGTTGGTAAGAAAGCTACCGTCCTCCGCCGCAAATGGGCGCTGAGCTTGTCAGTCGACGGGAGTCTTCACAATTTGGCCGTGTGATGGCGTTTGAATACGAGGTTCTGAGATCGTCCGTGTGATGGCGTAATGCGGCGTATGGAGAGAGTTCCGCCGTCTGCCGAAAGGTTGCGCTTCAGTACAAGCTTCTGAAGATAGTTTCGCTTTATGCCGCAAGAGGGCGTATCGTGGCTTCTGAAGATAGCTTCGCTGCAAGTCGGACTATTGCGCAGAGCTGGATCTTGATATTGAGGTTAGGATCGGAGACGATGCTTCCTCATCAAGAGAATCCGTCGTACTGAATTTCCAGCCGTTGCTGGTGCTATAATCTAAACTTTAACAGAAGACATCTACCCAAACATCCTCGACGCGTTAATGACGTAACACAGCGTCGAGTTTCGTCTATTCAAGCTTTCTCGAAACTTCTTAATAAATAGACGACGTACGCTTGATCATACATACGACGTGTGCGTTACATGGTATCTCCTAATTTTTACAATTTGCATCGTATGTAGAGACTCTCTTGCGGACGGTGTCTATTATTCTGGCCTTGGATCTTGAGCCTCTGAGTCGTTCGTCTTGACGGCGGTATAAATAACATGGCGTGTAATGCCTCGGCGTAACAACATGCATCTCTACGTATTAATGCATGGGGGAGTTTCATCGTATATGTAGTAAGGTACGTCTACAGGTACAATCGCTATTTTATCAGAATAACGTAATGTAATCGTTATTAACAATTATTAATAACGTTATTAAAAGCAACTATTAGAAACGTAGCAACTAAGAAATACATGCATCAGCTGCGGTAATATTTGCAACAAAGAGTTATCAGTTAATATAATCAATTTATAATAAATTGAAAATCGAACAATGTTATAAATTATTTACAGTGACAAACTATATTATTTTCAGTGATGCAACCGAGTAACAATATGGTAAGAGCAATTTATCATTATTAATCATTATTAGTCCAGGAACCGTAGGTCGGACCTTGCAAAAGGTCACGGAGAGGTCATATTTAACATACTTCTTGAGTTAGATGTAGTAATGATAATGATGCACGTTTCCCATACTTTTGACGTGAATATTTGATTTTGTGGTGTGTTCCACTAATTTTTACGTATAATGGGTTTAAAAACGTACGAGAACAATGTATATAAAATATCAAAATACATATAAAAATTAGGAATAAATACTATAAAAGATGTATTCGATATGGAAACATGAATATTGACAGTTTATTTTGAGAATTTTTTATGACTTACTTATTTCTACATCATTATTTGGAGTAGAAGGCATTTTTTTCAATTAGGCCTCTTTCACTTCATGCGATGTTGACTTTAATAGTTTAACCTTTTCGATTTTCTAATTTATAATTTTGGTAGTGTATAGTTTGAAATATTATTGTATGTGGATCATCATTCTTTCTATAATTTCAAAAAAAAGAACGACCTCCGCAAAATTAGGTGAAAATGGTTATAAACTTTGAAGTGGTGCGTAAGAAATATAAAAAGCTGTTGTAATAACGACGGCTGCAATTTTAACCAATGAAAATTTAAAGTTCCCTTGTCTATTTGAACTATAAAAATAAAAAATCAAAGATGGTGCATTTTGGGAAATCGATTTTTTACATATGTGAGGTCAGAATTAACCTTCGAATCATATATACAACCCACCTAGGTAATTTTGGCTTTCAAGTGGAACTATGTCAAAGCAAATTTACCCTTATATGTGTTTCATACTTGTTCATCATATGTTTATTGAATTAATTAGCATCAAGTGCACACAATTCTTACATATTAATAAAAACTAACTTTGAGATGGCGTGAGAGAAAAATGCGCTACGAAAACGTAAACAATGACTTTTTATGTTTCCATCGCACCATCACAAACGTTTTGAAAAAGACATAAGAACCTCAGCATGGTCAAATGAAAAATGCCAAACTAAGAGTTGGCTAAATGAACTCTTAACATGGCAAACGAATGGCCAATGAATTAAGGAGAATGTAATATCCATCGAGAGAACAAGCGTGAGAAAGAGCGGAAACCAACAGACTCTCCTCGTGAGGTATAGTGCGAATTGTTTTTAAGCTACGTAACTGCTATCTCCTGGCCTCAGGAATGTCTCCATTGTTCATTTGATACGTGAGTGTGCTGTTCCTTGCCTCGCGACAACAGCTTTAAATCTCATATCGACTTTTTGCTCTCAATGGCACAATTTCCCAGTTATTAACTTAACGGTGTTTAAACTGATGCATATCACGTTGTTTCGGATCACATTGCTGCATACGATCACATTATTGGCATTTTTGACGACTAATTTTGTAATATTTTATTCGAATTATTCCGCAAACACATGGTGTCAGAAATGTTAAGATTGGAACTACCAATTCATTCTATGTGAGTCGTCCGAAACAAAGGGCATTGCTGTGGAGGTCGGGGACTGTGATGCAGAGGCTCGTTCCCTGCAACTTTTGTTCCCTGGAACCGAACCAAACATAGTATGTGAAATTCGAGCATCAATTTTATTTTGAATTAATGTAAGTCAATAGCCGAATAAGCAGTACATGAAATGTTAACTTTTTTATCAAATAACACATCCATGCGAGGGACATTACTGCAGAATTTGAGCCGCTCCCTCTTCCAATGCGTATAGGATGCGGTACTCATTGATCCGTGAGATCTGGAGGTTCGATCATCAGGAATTTCGTGTAGATAATAATTCTCTAATTACAGCTTGGTGTCAAACGATTTGCTCACTACGCACAGAAGACCAAGACCTGTAAGTCTTTCAAAGCGACGACTGATCATTTATCTTGGTAGATTTATCCATTAACACAATGATTTACGCGCGTTTGTGTTAGCGAATATAGTGGAAGCAGCATTAGTTACAAAACAATCTGGAACACTTGCAAAATCAAACCATCATTTTAAGTAATTGTAAGGCAGACCTACATGAGATTTGATAATGACACTACTGACTGGAAGGAAAGAAGGAATAAAAACAATTTATTGATTTTAATAAAAGTTAAATCCGTCTTGTACTTTATCACGCCATTGCTGTACTACTTTTTAAATAACTTATAACAATTTCAAAAACTATTTTCTTGCATTTTTGTGTTGTCTTATGGCTCATATTAATTTAGTTTTATGTGTACTCAACTTTCGCACGGTTGTATACATAAATTCTGTAGCCCCATACTGGCCCATCCCCGGTTTTGCTCCGGTTTTTCTTTGGGTAGAGGCGGATTTCTTATACTTTGTCTAGGCTTTGTCTAGGGGCGTGTTCATTGTAACACTAAAATGTGAATTTAGTGTTATTTCAATTCTTATGATTTTTAAACACTACACTCAGAATAATCTTTATTGCTAATAATTTGTATATGTAAATTTTTTGCATTAAATTACAAACATATTGACATTCTATTAGTATCATAACTCGCAGCTAACTTTTTATCTTATCTAGGAATTTTTGCTTACGTTTTTGAATCCGCCTCTGCCTTAGGGCCCTTGATCCGAATTGATGGGATGGTCCCTTGCTTGCTTCCGGAGAGTAAATTAGTTTATTGTCCTCCACGTGTTCATATGCAGTTTGTACTGTTTTTTTACAATAAATTTAAATTTAACAAGTTAAACTTGCTTGCTTCGATGTAACGGCACATACTGCTCTTGTAAAACCATACCGTAATTTCTAACTATTCATATCTTAACTATGTATTTATTTCTTGAGATTCATTTTTTGTCAATTGTATTAATTTTCCTCTATATTTTCATTGTTACATATGCAGACAGATTTCGTTGAGAGAAACAACAAATAATTATAATTTTAACTAAATATTTTTGGATATCATATTTTTGAACGTGTATATGAAATGTCATTTAAACTCCCAAAATACGCAAAAATAAACTACAAACAGAGGAGTAGTATCGGTATGTTGAGAAACTGTGAAAAATACTAGTGAAAACTACGAAAAGTGTTGTTTTTTCTTTTGCAAATTCCACTACATAAATTTTCCAAATAAAACAGAAAACCCAAAACTAGTTGTGCTCTTTTTTTACTAGACGAGGAATTTCATTGAATCTTGAATCGTAACATAACAAGTGCCAGATTGAGTAGCAAAACAGATATGTTTCTCCTAGTTGTGAATCCAACCTATCCCTTCGCGACTATGTACGTACCACAAATTTCCATTATAGATCAAAACAACGCTTCACATACAATATAAGAAACTCTCGAATTCTAGTATGACTTAGATATCCAATTTCTGTTGAATAAGAGAAAAGTATTCGTCTACTTAACAATTTCGCTCATTGCGTATTGCTGGAATGTGAAACGAAGGGAAACCAATTTGGCGGAACATGGTAACATTTTCGTTACAAAAATGTAATTACTCAAGTGAACAACATGCTCACTAAATCATTTTGTTCAAATAATTGAATAATTCTTTCCCATTTCGCCTTGGCATGTTCCAGCGCTCTGCTTCGTTGTAACTGCACTGCTGTTTCCTAATCATCACCGTTCAATCGAAACTAACTAATCTCTCAAATATGTGTCGAGATATTTCGGCGATTAATCGCGCTCATTCGTTTCCTCCCATCCCTCATTCCATCAAACTATTTCATCCCAGCTTCTGCTAAAATCCGCTAGGCAAATAATCAAATGGTCCCCGCCCACTTCCCCCAAATTCCGACGTTTTACCACATACCCCGTATATTGTAATCGTGGGAAATACTTTGCGAAATTGGGATTACGTCACAGCTCGCTGATCGCGGGTACTGTTGACTATTACCGACGATTATTCCGCCGATCGCCCACGCCGCAAGCATTACGAGGGGGCATCCAACGCTGCCCACCGCCAGCCCCGTCGAGTTCGCCTCGGCTCTCGTAATTCTCGAAAGTCCGTGATTGAGTTGTGCAACACAAAATAATGATCGTGGCTTTGAAAAACACGGGCAAAAGCCAACCAGGTGGAAAACTCTATCCTATCTGCATCGGGAGGGCCCATACGCTGTAAGCTGTAATCCGATCAAGTCCCCGCGGTAGCGGTGGTAACCGAGGAGTTGGGTGTGGGGCCACACGCCAAAATGTCTAGACGAGTGTGCTATAACTCTTCTACCCTCCCTCCGCAGAAGTCGAGTCGCGAGGACTCCATAAGAATAAATTAACTGAGATATTAAGAGTTTCATTCCGTTTCATTCATGTGTGTTATTAAGTATTACAGGATATATTCTCGAAATTTGGTTACAAACAAAAATACATTCATTCTAAAAAATATGCCTAGAGGACCCAGTTATATCTTGACAGTTGTCGAGAACCCGTTAACTTAAATAGTAAGTATCAAACAAAAACGTTAGTTTACTATTTCAAGTGTCATAAATACAAATTTGCAATGAAAATAGGGTTTATAGACATAAAGATGATATGACATACCAGAAAATATGTAGATAACAGAACCGACATGAGGCACAATTGCAAGTTCAAAAATCCAAAATTGCAAAAATATGACAAAAGTTTAACTGAATTTGACGTAGAGATAGCAAAATGTCTAAGTGCATCTTTCACCAGCGTTCTTATCGGTAGGATAGCATTACTCGGATAACTTATCCGCCCGGTAATTGTATTTTGTCTTTCAACACGCTCTAACCGTAGGAGAACTATCAGAGAACTAACTTTAACCGGCCGATGGGTGCGATATCGGGAAAATATATTTCAAATATCGACGGCCTTATTTTTTAGAATCGTACGTTTGTCTTCTGCGTTTCATCAATAACCTTTCTTTGAAAAAAAAACGATGTTACTATACATATATTGAAAATAAATAAAAAGCTCCCAAATTAAGTAAGAGATATAAAAAAATAGCTAAAGCTTACGAAATATTTTTATGTTATGATAATGCCACACTAGGTATACAATTTAGATGAAAAACTCTTAATTGGTAAGTTGTTGATGTTTTGATATTGCGATTTTGGGAATTTTTCTTTTCTTTGTTAATTTTCAATTAATGTTTCCTTTGAGTTTCATGCATTTTCAGTCCGTTTGTCGAAGACAATATGTATGCGTTGTAATTTTTCACATGACAGAATCTGGTGTTTTGTAAACAAACCATGTCACTGCCCCATACGATCTTATCTTTCGTAAGCAATTCATTGTTAATTCTGGTAAAATTGGCAACGCCATAGGGTTTGCTACCAAGGGTCGTCTTAGCCGATGGATAAGCGTGGTGAAAGACGCAAGGTCTATATACTGGTAGTTGAACATTCAAATAGTTATCCGCTCGCTAAGTACCCAGCAGATAGTAGAAGAGTGGCGAAAGACGGCCTGAAAAGAAAGGGTAAGGGGGATGAGATACAAAGACTAGACGAATATATGTAATTGAACCTGATAGATCGATTCGTCTAAATGAAAACATACCATATCTAGGGGTCAAATTTCGGTTCATTAGAGCAAAATATTGTTTTGGAAAACATTCAAGAAAAATATGTAGTTCTAGGATGGAAACAAATATTAACTATTTAACGTGAGCTGGTTGAGGGTTTGTAAGTCAGTAATCCTTACATTATGACCAATAAATTCAGCAAGATCATTAAATTAAAAAACACTAAATAAAAAAATTATTTAAGAAAATGATATTTCGATTCATTCTCTGCTAAACATCAAAACGATGACGCGTAAGATGAGAATCTAATTTTCCCAATTTTTAAAAAACAGCAGGCTGTTTCATTTTTTATACTAAGTATTTTGAATAATTCTCGCACAAACAAGACGTATTTATAAAATATGAAACAAAACAACCACACAAAAAAAATGTGCGATGCTTACAGTACGTTGTAATCTCATTTCCAGAAAAATTTCTATGTTGCTGAAGAAAGATGAATGCCCAAACTGTTCCGTTCAGTTTTTGACAGACTTTTACGTGTTCCTTTTTTCATTCTTTAAAATTTTCTAATTTTATGTATTATTATTATTATTATTATTATTATTATTATTATTATTATATGGTTCATTCTAGAGTAAAATGTCTTATTTCATCCACTGATGTAAAAAAAAAATTTCCGCTTTGCTATCCAGAGATCATCACTCATATGTTTTTAATTGTACGCATGGATGAGAGGTTGTAGAAAATATTTTTTATAGATTGGTAATCGTTAAATAACAATGTACGATTATTATTCATCAATTATCCATGAAAATAATCGATTAATTTAATAATCGATTAGTGTTGCAAGGGAATTTCAATTAATTATTTGAACTATTGTTTATCAAGTAGTATTACTCGTTTTAAAATGAAATAATATAAGGTTTGTACATAATCATAATCGTAATAAATTATAATAAAAATTTCAAAAAACCTTTTTTTACCTTATAGTTGTTAAGGACGGAAGAGAGCTTTAAAAAATGTACTATTCAAATAATTCTTTAAGATAAGACAGTAAGGAAGGGTATATTGTAAGACCAACTATGTCCTAAAATGTATTGTTTTTAAATTTAAGACAATGCACAGCTCCATTCATTTTATATAATCACTGATACAAGTTGTCCTGACTGACTTATTCATCAACGCAGAAGCATAAACTACTAAATCTGGAAACAAGAAAGTTGAACAAATTGTTCCTTTTGCAACATATAAAATTTCAAGAAACACTTCCACGTAAAAATCGAAGGTTCTCATATTAGACGACTCACATGGACGCCATTACGCGTGGAACATTTCCCAGACATTTTTCTTGTTTTGGTTGTTTATGGTTTTTGGTTTGATAGTGCACCACATAAAAATTATGTTATTCTTTGTAGTGTTGTTTTCAATGTATTGAATTTTAAATGTCAAATGTGTTTTTCATAGTCAAAAACAAGTCTCTTGATAAAAAAATAAGGTTTTTTGAATTTACATAGTTTCCACTTCGCGGAATTTTAAGAGAAATATGCTCATTTGATAAACAACATAGAGTACTTATTAATGTAATTCTCTGAGAAATGCGTTGTATATGTTATTTGCAAGTAAACAAAAAAAATAAAATTTTAACTTGAAACGCTTAAATATTAGAAGACCTAAAACGTAAAATACGTAATATTGCTCAAATAACACATTTAGAACCACAAAAATGAGGACAAAGAGATAAATGTGCCATTTTTGTGAAAACTGAAAAAAAAATGAATTTGCCCAGATCTTGAACCCATTGACGGAATTTAACATGGAATATACTCATTCGACGTATAATTTAATAAAATTTAATATATATCGTAACAACATTTTATGTAAAATGCGTTATTTATGAGTTATTTGCGAGAAAACGAAAAAATCCGAAACTTTGGAAGTTTTTGAGCACATCCCCCTACCTCAAGCACAAGGAGAAAATTGGGGCAAATTTCAATTTATTCTTTTTACATTTATAAGAAGAGATCGCTATCCGCGAATTAGTCAAAGGTATAATCCTATTTTGCCTGGCCCATTCACACTAAAATAATATTCTCTAGCTTACCTCCACAGTACATCATCCCAAACGGAACAACAAACTTAACCTCACTAACGGCGGCCCGTAGCGTAGTGCCTAGCATACTTGCCTTCAACCACTGGTGACGCTGTTTCAATCCCTGTCCGATCCAAGTAGAATTCGCGGTGGTGGACGAAGAGGGTTCGCGGCAGGTTTTCTGGGGGCACTCCCGTTTCCCCTGCCATTCATTCCACCACAAAATTCACTCATCATCAGTTCACCTCCTTCGCATGTCATTCTTATCATCACCGTCATTTAGGAGGCCGTCTGAGAACGGGCGGTGCAACGGCCAGGGCACAGAGGAACATCAACGCGGTGTCCCCGAAGTAGCAATGCTGTTAGAAGTCCTCTACTCCACAATCAATTCTGACACGATTATATACACACCATACTAATATCTCTCAATTACATCACTTGGTAGGCTCATCTTTACATTTTTTGTCAGCAACCCGATTTTTCTGACGATCCCCGCCCTTGTTACACGGTTATTTGTCTCCGTTTCCTCTCAGTCCGTTTTAGTCAACGTTTCCGTGTCAGTCTCAATTTCAGTCGAACTTTCCGGTCTCTTTTCATTTGAGTGTAGAAACATATTGTGCATGTTGTCGAGGTGGGTCATTGCATTGAAAAAGTCTCATACTAGACCATTCCAACTTCAAAGTACACAGTTCCGCTTGGAATCACGACAAGTCGTTGCAACGAGAGCTGTAGGGCGAGATCTGTCTTGCGTGGCCGGAGTCTACTGGTACTGTTCTCGCGATGGCGATGACGTGGCATTCCCGTGTGTCTGTAGAGTTCAGCCGTTCATTTAGTCACGGATTTCAGATTAAAGCACACGTTTCTCGATAAACAAAATAAATTACTGTTTATATCCATAACTGGAGGAAAAAAACTCCTTCCAATTCGATGCAAGGTTATCTCGTTAAAATACAAATAAAGACCCTCGTTACCAGGACACATTTAGCGAGTGCGATTGTTTTGTGACATATTCGTTGCAACGGGACTGATTAGTGGAACTGCTTCACAGCTGTCGGGGATCCGTTGCAACAGCTTCGCCTCTGAGACTGTCTGACCCGTCTCTAGTGTTTTAACTAATGTATGAAAACAGTCTCAGTGCTGTAAAAGTAGCTTATGAATTGAAGAAATGGTGGAGGAAAAGAACTTATTGGAGTAATGCTTGCTCCCTTAGTGTTAAGACACACTTGTTATTTAGTAGCGGAGCGATCTCTCAGCTTTAGAATCGCTCCGCTTGCGCAAAGACACACTTGCGGAGCGTCAGCGGGCAGGAGTAGGGGAACGTGAGTAGGGCAGGATGAAACAAGGTTACTGCAAGACGAAAACTGGTATGGTTCGCGCAAGTCTTGTACAGAGCATTCATGCAACAGCCCGCAACCTACACATCGCTTCTATTGTAAAACATATAACTATACGTAAGGAAAATGCTCAAAGTAATATTTATTGTTCACTGTGCAGTAAACACCACGGCGACAATTTTCTAATGTTTTAAATAATAAAAATAGACATACAGTACACAAATGTCAATATACAGTTATAGTGAAATGTACGTGTGTATATATATGAACGTTATTATAATATTTAAAAAAGTATGTAATTCAAATATAATTACGTTTTAAAATGCACTCTTACCATGTAATTTATCAATAATTATTGAACTACTTTCCAAAATACTTCACATGATTGACTTAATATTTTTTGTTCCAAGACAGTTAACTTTAAGTAATAATATACATTTTTAATGTTTGCTTTAAATAAGGCCAGCTGTAGGATTATCTTTCATCTATGATCAAAAATTGTTAATATCATATAACTTTGATAATTAAAAGACAAAATTACACATTATTTTGAAACTTCCCTACTATGACAAGTTCTATTCGATTTTTAGGAAGTCGTGTTTAGTTCGTAAGAAATACACGGACAATCAAAAACACAGCACAATGCAAATTCACAATATGACACAAAGATTCACAATGACTTCACAAAAATAGAACGATATAGAACTCAAATTGAGGAATATTACAAATAATTGAAGTGTAAAGCTTTCCGGTAAAATATACATGTGAAAATGCGCATTTGTCTAGTTTTAACTAAAACTACACCAAAACTTTTGACAATTACATAACGAAAATCTCAAAATACTAAAATACAAACAGAAGAATACACGAGAAAATCAAAAATAGAAAAACTCGAAAATATAAAAGCTTCAGAAAATTCTAAAAAGAAATGCACATTGCATTTTATCTTTGTCCCCAGCATTGTTATTAATACTCATAATATTTTAGTTCGTTAAAATTGCACCCAAAATATTGTAAACTTAATATTTCGCAATATATAAGAAGACGATCTCGTGGAAATGGTCGCCACTTCAATAAAACCAACCAATAAGAATATTTTCTCTTTTGCATTGTTTACAATCATATTTATTTCTAAAGAAATGTTTAGTGTTGCTAATAGTGTGTATTTCGCAATCAAGTTGGCGGACATTCGCTTAGTAACGTTGTACACGATTTTGCGCAAAATGTTAATTACCTATCATAGTGAACACCTGATATTGTGACACTTTGAATTTCAGACAAAAATTTAATTTCAAAAACAAAATTTATGAAGTAAACATTTATACCATTGTTATTCGAAATGCATTAATTGTAAAATCTGTATTCTTGCATAAATCTAGACACATTTAGAATCAGCGAACCTATTTCAGAAAAATGGCAGTATTTATACATAAATGCAGATATTCTGATTGAATATAAGAAATGTAATACTTCATTGCAGTTTTTCTCACCAAATTTATTTTTGATCTAATTTGAAAAAAATATATCAAATATTACTTTATTTTGATTGTAAATAGTTATGAGAATTTTAAAACTATTTTCTTGCATTCATATTATCTTATGAGAAAAGACACATTTGCGGTCGCGGAGCGATTTGTGTCTTATGATTCATATTAATATAGTCTTATGTGTACTCAACTTTAGCACGGTTGTGTACATTAATTCTGTAGCCCCATACTGGCCCATCCCCGGTTTTTCTCCGTTTTTCCTTCGGGTAGAGGCGGATTTCTTATACAGGTTCTCTAGGCTTTGTCTAGGGGCGTGTTTATTGTAACACTAAAATATGAATTTGGTGTTATTTCAATTCTTATGATTTTTAAACACTATACTCAGAATAATCTATAGTTCGATAATAATTTGTACATGTAATTTTTTTGCATTAAATTACAAACATATTGACATTTTATTAGTATTATAACTCGCAGTTAACTTTTCATCTTATCTAGGAACTTTTGTTGAAATATTTGAATCCACCTCTGCCTTAGGACCCTTAATCGGAATTGATGGGATGGTCCCTTGCTTGCTTCCGGAGAGTAAATTAGTTTATTGTCCTCCACGTGGTCATACGCAGTTTGTACTGTTTCTTGACAATAAATTTATTTATTATTTAAAAAATTTATTTATTTATTTACCAGTAAGTAAAATCAACATTCAATTAACCATTCATTATTTTCTGTAAATGTGGATCAGCTGTCCAGGAAGTAAACTTGAAAAACGAACTCCACTAAAAAGAACGCGAAAAGTTTTCTTAAAGAAGTGAGGAAGCAGTATAACTAATACTCAATGATCCCCGTGTTGCAATAATTGTTTCGAAAATTGATATAATAAATAATCAGTCCGTAGAAATTTAAGGAAATGAAATTCAAAGAAATCACCTGCCGTCTTCCTCGCTTCTTTCAATATACCCATCTACCCACACCATAGACTGGGATGTCTGTTCATTACACTTAAAAACGAACCAACGTGGCGGGATGTCAAAGAACGTTTAGAAAAACCGACTAGATTGAGTAGACAAGATCACTTTTTCAAAATTCGCGAAAGGAAACAAATAGCAGACGAAGGAAAATACTCGTTCCTCAATAGATCAATCAGGGATTAGAACAATTTGCCTGCGGATGCCGTAGGAGCTCTACCGGGCTTAGCAACCTTTCTTTAATTAAAAAAATGCTCTAAGAAAAGGGAAGCAGACAAATGAAAAGGATTAGGCAAGTTCTGGAAGAATGGGTACGTTAGTGTAGATGGGAAGCTCGTGGAGTGATAGTGGGTAGTGACTTAGAAAAGGAGGGAAGGGAAATGTGAATTGAAGCGCACGAAAGTTGTGTTTGGATCATCAGCGCAATAAAATGTGTAATAAGTTCTCATCAATTTTTTAGATGTTTCAGGGTAAAATGTGTTTTTATATTTAATACTTTAATATTGGTTGAATCATATATATTAATGATCTATTTAATCATTTTTTATTTCAGTGCTCTGTGATATGTATTTTTGTATTGTATTTCCTTATATCTTTCTAGGGTAAGATCTGCCCATTTGCAGTAAATAAATATTATTATTGTTGTTATTATTATTATTATTATTAACACTTGTGACCTCCGCAGGCTCACAGGAAGGTCACTCAGGAAGCCACGGAGATCTCCGCTCCGCGCCCGCAAGTGTGTCTTTGCCCATTTAATAACATGTGTTGTCTCCCCGGCGGCCCGCAGAAAGTAGCGGACATCTCCGCTGCAAGCAGCGGACGAAAAATCGCTCCGCGACCGCAAATGTGTCTTTACTCATAAGATAACACTCGAGGTCGGCGGAAAAAACGCTCCGCTACGCAATCGCAAGTGTGTTTTAGCACTTAAAGTGAATGCATTATCGCATTAAAATTTAATGAAGAAACTTCTCTTGTAACATATGATTGTCTGAACTTATGCTGCGTATTTCTAGTTATTACGCCTTTTGAAAATTATTCAAAAGCAGGAAGCAGGTATGAGGAAGACGATATTATCTCATGAAAGGCAAAGTGCTTAATTTAGATTTTTGGTACGTGGCCAAGCTCACAAAAATGCATTTAAATTTCATAGCTTTAAATAATGTATTTATTTGAAGCTAATGAGTTTTGATTACAATAAATGAAACTTTTTTAAGTAAGCATATTATTAGTCAGAAAATGTTGCGAAATACTGTGAAGCAGATGCATTGACTCTGGAATCTCTTTATGGGGATGGAAATATATTCGGAGAAGTAAAGCGTTGTGATGGCTAAAGATTTGAAAGCTGTTGCGGTGCATTAGAAAATAGCAAGACACCTATTGCACACTATTAGTCATACATTCCAGGTTTACATGTATCCCTCAAATATAGCATGGTTAATAATTTTCTTGACATGCGGTATCATTTAAGGTGGCATATAATTTCGTTCAGCTGCAACATACTAACCAAAGCTATAAAGCTTCTGTACTCTTATGTCACCAGCCATTTAATCAACCTCTCAGCCACCAATAGTAGCTTGTTTGAAATAACTTCTTTCTTGCTGATATCTGACCGAAGGTTCCTTGAGCTCACTATGGTATGGATGGGGATGGCCTTGTATACTCTTGATCTGATGATTTTTCCTGCACAGTAAATTCATCATCACCTCCCTTTTTCACATTTTGACTCTGAGTCCTGAAATAAAAACTTAATAAAATAATGAAATTAAAATAATAAATGAAAAAATTACATAAATAATAAATTTCACAAAAACTGATTGTATAATAAATGCGATAAAAAATAATTTATTAGTGAATATAATAATAAGTAATAAAAAATTGACAAATAAACTAAATGAAAAAAGAAATAATTCTATACAAAACGTTACAAAATTAAATAAATTAGTCGCTCGACCCTTTTTTAAAACAATCATATATTTCCTGTTGCTTTCCTTATCATACTGGTGTTCAAAACTGTTTTTATTATCTCAAACCGTTTTCGTGTGGCGGCCATTCTTGTCCTCCAGTGCATGCGTATACTATACAGTATCGCTCGTATCTCATGGACTATTCTATGTTTAAGCTCAAAGAATAACTATTGCTAGGAACACATTTCATTGTATAAACTGTTTTAATGTGTGTGTGGGTTTCCCTTACTCCTTTTCCCATTTCTTGAAGGGGTCGGAGATAGGGGATGATACCTCTTTTAATATGGCAGGGAAGTTACAAGAGTACCGGAAACCCTTCGTGACGCACCTCCCCGAGGCGAATGATACATGAAAGACAAGAGGGTGAATGTTGATGAGTGATTGTTGTGGAGGAATTAAAGACGGGGGAAACGGGAGTACCACGGGAAAACCAGCTTTGTCCTCCACCGCGAATTCCACTACTGTCAGACAGGAACCAGCGTCACCCGAGATGGAAGGCGAGTATACAAGTGTCGCTTAGTCGCAGGCAGCGGGCGCCCACGTTGCCGTGTGAGTGACGTAGCCGTCTCAAAAAGAGTGACTAAGCACTAAAGGCCTATATAACGCGACTGCTCTCCGCATCTGAGGGAACTGCTGCTACTCTTGCGCCAGTCGCCCGAGTGTACGTTCCTCTCTCCTCCCTTGTTGGTACAGATAGACCCAAGCTGGTCCTGTCAACATTCCCTTGCCCCTTCAGTTGTTTCAGATCGAACCAATCTGGTCCTGGCAACTGTCCCCTGATGCCTTAGCTAGTTCAGACTGACCCAGACTGGTTCTGTTAGTGTTTCCTTCAGTTGCTCTGCCCAACAATTTTCCGAGCCTGCACGGCCCAATTCTTTCCATCTCCCATACACTTTCGCCGTCTCAGTCACTTAACGATGGTCAACGTTGAGTTGCTCTTGGGGAGAACCGTTCCTTAGGGGACAAAGCTGGGTCGCTCTGAAGTCGCCGTGTAAATTGCTTGTTAAATAACAATAAACCCCTGTTTGCCATGACTGGGGTCATTCCCTACTTTCATTTGCTCCCTCTCATCCTTCCATAGACCTATAAGGGAATAGGGTAATTGCTCCTCAAGCTATAGTGCCCCTCCTTTGGTGGGGTGACTAGGTTAAAGAAAACGTCGCCTCACGGCACTAGGCACTACTCCATGGGTCCCCAACTTTGTTAAGTGCATATTTTGACTACTTATTTAACTTCTATGAGGAAAGTGAATCTAAACGGCGACGTCAAAATTGAGAAAATTTCACTTTTACAAAAAGAAATTTCTGGGGAAAAAAATGACCGGTATATATGCATTAAACAATTTCACAATGCTAGTTATTTAACTCATTTTGTTGCTAAGTTATTTAGAAATTTAATGCCCTTTTGTTCTAATTCATCTGACATTTACCTCGCTCGACGAAAAGGATGCGTAGGGTAATTGCTATTATGATCGACATCATAAGTTCAAGTACTTACTTTAATTTATGTTCATGGATGATACTTGTCCACGGTTTTTTTCTTTGAAGTCTTCTCCCGTCTCCCTAGTATTTTTTACAAGAATTATTTATCTTCTACCCTGGTAGCAAACGCTAACATAATTTCTGGAGATGCTCATATATATAAACACATTACCTGCCGAAATTACCTTAATTCATCATTATTGGCGCAATTAAGTAATTTGGATGTTGGATTATTTCCAGATTTAATGTTGATTTTATTGCTTGATTACTTAATTAAGCAAGGTATCTTCACGCTTAATTCCATTATGTTCATGATTATAAGATATTATTCATTATTGTTATGTACATGTAACAAAATTGCATTTAATAGTGTGATTTTCAAATCTCCAGTTTGTCTTGTGTCTGGATTCGAGTGGATACTGTGGTACTCAGGTCTTGAAGTGGTGTTTGTTAATATTCTTATATACATTATTTACTACATTGTGTTCTGAATAGCTGGATATGTGCAGTGATTTGCAAGGATTTGCTTCATTATGTTCTTTCTGCTGTGTGTGTCATTGACAACTTGATACTTAAATGAAGATTGTGGATTTCTGATTTGGCTACAAAATAGTTAAAATGTGTTCTTTGTTGTATGATTACTTTTGATTTGGAGTTTTGTTCTCTCAGATTCTTTGGTTACATGTGTATGAGAAAAATTGTTATTGTTGGTTGCATTCCTGTGACTATTTATAGTAACATATTGTTGACAAGTTGACTTCTTTGACTTTCTCAGGATAATACCTTCATTCTTTCAGCAAATAAAATTTCTAGCAATATAGGTAAAAGGAAATTGAAAAGTTAAGTCATTTATGTTCACATAATTCAATTGTTTTTGTGCCTGAATTGAAGCAAGACTGTATGAATGACATAATTCAAAAATTGTTTGTAAAAATTGATCATCAAACAGTTGATATTTTATATGGTTACTTCTTTGTTTTGTGGTTTGAAAGTTTTCTTTGAATAATGATAATGTGTGAACAGAGGAATTAGTTATTACTAAAATTCTTTTAGATATTTCCTCAGTGTTATATATGTTTTGGAGCAACATTTTATATTGTGTCTTCACTTTGTACAAAATCTGCCACCCAATGCGTAAATCACATGTGAAAATTCTAAGTGACTTGAGAGAACTCCGGCAAAGACAAGTTATACAACAGCATTGGATCTGGTTATATGCAATAACATGATATATAAAATTTGACTGTCTGAAAGACAATACACATGAAAAAAATCAATGATATTGCTCTTATTAAATATTACAAAATTCTAAATGTTAATCTGGATATTTTTCCCTTTTGTGGAGAACGATGTATTTGAAAAAAAAACTGATATAATATCTACATCAAGATCTTAAAGTACAGATTTTAATTATCATGGCAGACATAAATAATATAAAGAAAACTCTCGCAACAAGCTTTCGATCCACCTTGTGGACTGTATCCATTTACAAATAACATTTCGTGTTGCCCCAATAAGATTCCTTAAATTTTGTTTATTTTAGTACATTTTATTTATTTTCAGTAAACTTCAATAGAAGTCTGTTTATAAGAACTTTCTTTTACTTATAATTTTATTTCATGGCAAGTGTGTGTGTTGATAAACATGACATATTTTAAGATGATTGTACATAACAGATGTGTTGGCTGGCATTTTACAAGAGTGAAAACATAGTGAAATGTAGGTAACCCATGATCATATGATGTTGACCATCAATCCACACAACCATGTGGAAATGGGGACTAACATGGTTTTGGAATTCTATTCTCAGCAAAACTCTTTTAATGCACCTTAGGTACAAAATCTTGAATCTTGTAAAATTTTAGAAATTAATTTATGTCCAATCAGGTGTTGAACAAGTTCCATTCAACACAAATAAAATGAGAACTACTGGATATTATTCTATCCATCATATACCAGTAATTTGGCTTGACTAGTCTTCACAAATAGAACACTTGCCTGTCTGCAATAAACAAAGCTTTATGCGTGTCTAACCAATTTATGTCATTACCAAATATGTTGGAGAGGATTTACAAATTTTTAAGATTTAGATGTACAATAATAAAGTGTTTGCATGAGTTCTAATTTTACATGTAAACCTCAATCTATTTTCTAAAAATTAAAAATAGAACTAACTCATGTGGATTTGAATAAATACTGTTGTATAATATGAATATTGAATACTTAAGTATTTTATTTTGTTTTGCTTATTTGATAATATTATTCCAACATGTTTCTGTCAGGATACTAATTGATTCAACTTAGCAGGGTTTTTTTAAGTGTGTGGAAGTATGTACCTTCAGTTCTGTGGTGGTAGGAAGGATATTGCGATGACATTTTATCTTGTCTTTAACTATTCAAAATATTGGTAAAATTGTAATTCTTATTGATTTTAATACAACTTGGAATTTTATAGTGACTTATCTTGTATATCATTGTTTGATAAACATATTTGTCATTAATGCTTTGATAGTTAATCAAATATCTGAAATTGTGAGACATGAATCTATCATATTGTGCTATTGTTTTATAACTTGTAATACAATGAAATAATAAAAGGCATGGGAATCTCAATCTTGAACATTATTGGAATGGGGAGGGTCTGTTTTATACAGCCTTGTGTATGTAATTGTGGTGAAAATGTAGGTATTTATTGTTAAAAATAAAATTCTAATTGGTTTTTTGCCCTCAAGTTTCTTTGTGTTTAGTCTCACACGCTATGGATTGATACAGATCACCCCTTTACAGTTCATGAGAAACAATAATTGACTTATATTGTTTTACTCCTTTCTAAGTGTTTGATGCTTAAAATTCTTTGTTTATTTGCAATTTTTTTTTTCATTTTGATCTTTACTGATAATTGAGATAGAATGGTATTAATTATTTTCCTTTCTTTTGCATTTTAGCTTGTATTTCAATGAAACATGTTTTTATAAATAAATACATTTATTGTCAATTTATATAAAAAAGTGTTCTATTTTTATCATGTCATTCAGAATGTTCTTAATTTTTATGTTCTAAAATTACTGCTATTTGTATGTATTATTTATAACAAACATATACATTGTAACTAATTAGACTGACAATTATTTTTTAATGTACTACTTATTTGTTCATTGTATGATAAATATGTGACTTGGTTTCTTCATGGCTCTTGCAAAAGAAATTTTTATTTTGTAAAATTCTTTAAGTGTATTCAGGTCATTGTCATTGGTCTTTTAATATTTGTATTTTCTTTCTCCTTTCATTAGTAAGACTAATATAATAATATTCAGTACATTACAATCAGTATTGTATGAGAGAGCTGAAGTATTGTATGAGAGATGAATTCGTTAAGTGAAAGTTTTCAAATGTAGCGGGTTATCAAATAGGATTGACCAACCCAACACGATCTACATATTTGATTCATTTCACTCGATATATTACACTGTATCAAATGTTTTTTACTGTATGAGACATCAAAACAGCACATGGTTCGAATTATTGTCACAAAAAGGTATTTTGCATTGAACTGTCTATCTCTCTCTTTCCCTTTGTCGGGATCACTGGTATTTTGCAGAGTTAAGCGATCTGTTCGGCTTTTGTTAAAATTCGTATGGCTAATAGTGGCAAGCTTGGCTAGTTCCCGCCGGTATCCCGCACAAGGCTGTACGTCTTTATTTACGATTCAACCAGTAAGGTGTACTCTTTTTTCTTAACTGATAAATGGATAATGGATGAACTTATTTCGTTAAAATGACTTAATAATTAACCGACATGTCAAAACTTTCTGTATGTTATTAAAGGATTGACTAGCTGGCGTTAGCTGCTGTCTTGAATGTGCTCTCTCTATTTTACATTTTAATCTTTCTAATTATTTTATTTTTTTAGTTTTCACGATCCACTAGTTGTATTTTGATCCTAACTTTCACTGTAGTGTAAAATTCTTTGTTCTGTGTGAGTGTTAAGCGAAAAAACACTACAAACATTTCCTAAGGTTTTCAAACCTAACGGACCGAATATAATTTCTTGTTGTTTTCATTCAATGGTGTGATAAAGTACAAACGGAATCATAAATTTAACTTCTTGGTGCATTAATATTAATTATTTTGGTGCATTTAGATTTTCTGGTGCATATCCTATTACATCATTATTACTTATATACGTAGTGTATAGAAAGTATTGTAATCGTGAAAAAATTCGAAAACGAGATTTTTGCGGAAATATCCATTTTGGTGGCCCCTGATTCCGAGAAAGTTGTTTTTCGCATAACGTCCGTCTGTCTGTCTGAGCGCAGCGATTCTGAGTAAATGGATGAATCAATTTAATTCATATTTCGTATTTACGATAGATTTTACTTGTTGTCGATGCACGTGCACTGATTGTATTTTTGCTTTAAAACAAAGGGTACTTCACATGAAGATAAAAATACATTCTTGAATATTTTTCAAAAACTGGTCCAACGATTTTGCTTAAATTTTATTTACGTAAAGTACAATTAGTATGCATTACATCCGCTTTAGCGGTATTTCGCTTGAAAGTTTGGTAGAGACGCAGTAAAATAATTTACATCAGCTACATTCACGCATTTATTTACTACTTCAAGAACCTTGAATATTATTTAACATGGATGAAGCAGATAGATGAGAAGGAGGATTGAGGAATTGGATTTAGTGATGAGGAGGAGGATTGAGGGATTGGAGTTAAGCGCACGCCACGTCCTAGCACTCTGTGGATAAGGGAGAAGGAAAACATTCCTCCGCCTCCTGCAACGCTTCAATCGAGTAAGGCTACTGTTTGTATTCGTTTGTTCCAAATGATTTCTTTTTTTATTCCTCAAGACTCTCATTTTTTATGTTTGCAAATGTTCTAGGAATAAAGAAGATAGCATCCCATGGAAGCTCCACGATTCTAATCTGAAAGAACATGGTAGAGTTCCCATCTCTACCTCATGGATGCTCCCTGATTTGTCTCCCCAGCGTAATCAAGATTCTAAAGTGATGGATGTAATCAATAGAGAAAGAAAATGAAATGTAAAAAACAAAAACGTTTCTTAATATTTTTTATTTTTCTTACCCTTTAAACCAAGTACGGGTGTTTTAAGAGAAGGATAAAGAATGTCTTTCCTTTATTGTTTGATCTACATGGAAAGAGAGATAACTTCCTCAAAAATAGTTTCATTCGCATCACTTTCTCTATCTCTTACCCATATCTTATACATAAGCTATGTTTTTTTTAAATACGGGATGAGTAGCATAGAAACAAAAATATAATTTTATTGATGCAACATTTATTTTTTTACAATTTTTTTCCATTGATCCATGTATTAAATCCCAACCATTTGATATAGCGAAAGGGTCCCTTTTTGCTTAGGACTTTCTCCACCGGAAATGGACTGCAATTCTCTGTAAAAACGTCCAGCGATGGCTTCACCGTACTCATCTTCGAGGGAGTACGTCACAGGATTCAAAAAATGGACTTGAACGATCTTGAAAAGTTCCGTCGTCCACGAGGGTTCATAGCCTTTCTGAAAGTGATGTTTGTATTTGCTAATGCGTACGACATCACCGACACGAAATTTTTTGTCATACGATCGAGTGTCTTGACACATGCATGGACCGTTTTCATGAGTATCGTCCTTGACATCGTTTGGTCGCATACTAGTGGTGCGATACTTTGTAGCATTGTACTCACGAAGGAGGCTGGGGAGCATGGTCAACCAATGATGCGACCCTTCTGCAGAGAAAAAACTCCACATGAGCGCTTTCAACGTGCGATTGAAAGGTTCCACAACATATGCTTTCATGGTGAAGTAATGACGAATGCCTTTGTCCTTCAACTACTTCGGAAAGACGGTATTGTAAAACTGTACCGTGATGTGTCTGTAGAAGTGTAGGTTTACGTTTGGAGGAGGACAGGATACGTAGGAACACCTTCTTGATAACAGCTCCCGTCTTATTATTCATCGGTTCAGTCCATGCATATTTCCAATAGACATCGATTACCGTCAACGTGTAACGCATGCCTCTATTGCTCTTGATGTAGGCTTGCATGTCCACCAAATCCGACTGCCAGAGATCGTCCAACCCCTTGGTGAGCACGCGACGTCTGGGATAGCGTTTGCGAGCCGTGCGTAGAGTTCTCGCCCAATACCGACCCGCACAACATCGTGATGTTTCTTTTTCGTTCTCATTGTATGAGTCTAGCGTCACGGAGCTCGTTTTCAATTTCCATAATTTCTCCACTCTGACCGCTGAGCCCGGCCGATTGCGAGGCGTATAAAAGACGTAACCGCTCCACAAGCGTATTCAGATCACGGCAATACTTATGTTGGAGACGTCAAAAATCGAAAACCTGATCCTTTCTTCGGCGTGGAGTGAGTGGCAGGTCCCATCAACTCCTAAATAATTTTATACTTGTCGGTTTGACTATACTTGAGACAGCCATGTTCAAAATACTTTTTTCGATGAGTACTCATTACCTCAAGGGGTATTTGTACGTTGCCTTATCCATTCGGGTCATTTCTTGCATTTCGGGCTGCACACGAGTTGTTTGAGCCCGGATGTCGGGATATAGATGTCCCCTTTTACCGTAAATGTACCATATTCGTAGAGTATCATGTGATCATTCCCAAAAATCATCTTTCCATCTACGATACAGAATCCATAGGTTCTATACGTGCGTCCCATAATCATCCATTCAAGGTACCTCGGGAATGGACTAAGCACACTCTCTCGTCTTCGTCATTATAGACAGTAGGGTGATTGTTCTACATCACCCAGGCGCTGAAGCAAAAGCCGGTTCCTCCTTGGGGAGTGTTGGTGAGGCGAGGACGCTTTGAGGAGCGTCTGCTGTTTGTCGTCTTCCCCGCTCGATGAACTTTTCTACAGTATCCTTCACGTAGATATCCAACAGTCTACTGCCATGACGTGGAGCGCTTGTATTTTTGCTCGAATGTTTTCACGAATGCAATCAATTTCGTCTTCTAACGCTAGAGCTGGAGACGTGGATACGGTGGCGGCGGTGCTATTCCGTGCGCGCGTTTCAACCTGTCGCTCTCTCGTGCAATCTATTTTTGACAAATCGCCTCCTGATTTTCTATGGTATCCATAAGTTATACTTCGCTAGTTGGTGTAGCTTCACTCGGTTTCCTTTTTCTGAATGGCTTCGCCATTTTGCCGCCTAATTTTGTTTTCACTTTTATGAAATGCCTTTGCCGCTGCTCGTTTATTACGTCCCGCATCAGAGGTCACGTGCTCCCTCGCACGTTTTGCGAGTGCTTCTTCCTTTTTCTTGCGCTCATCACCACCCTTGTAGCAATAGTACGCAATATTATGCTCCCTACGCGCTTGATCGACAGCGTTGATGCCGCGATGCCCACGTGCTAAACGCTTAAATTTGTACCGAGACCACAAAATTGGTAACCCGGAATATGCAGTTCATTAGGCAATACATTAATGGCCCGATTGACCCAACCACCAATCACACCACGACCGCTCTTGCGTACATCTCGGCGCCGGAACGGAAACCTGTTATTCTTTACTCTTCTCATGACGTCACATTACTGTCGACTTATTTTCCTACAACATCATTATATACCAGTCACTAGAAATCGATCAAAACCCTCGCGACACCGCCCCTTCTGCATCTTTGCGTCTTGTCGATAACAAGAAAGGCGAAGGGCTGTTGCTTCTAAACACGAGAACACATGAGCTTGAAATCTTGGAAGGAGAAATCACTATCGACATGTTCCATATAAAAGGTCGCAAGGTTGGTTTCGCCTTGTTTGCATTATCACGAATCAGTTTAAGAATTTTCGTATAGGTTTGACGAAGGTACAACTCATCGCTGTCATGCCCCGCCGGAAAATAGGCTTTGACCTAATCTTGTTTCTCTGTTGCAATATCATCGAACATAGAGACGCTATTGGGAATAGCCTCTGATGGAGGGATCACCTACTCATGTTGAGAAAACACATCAAATCCACAGAGTCCATCCGTGACACGTTTTAGAAAATGATACAAAGTTTGATCATGTGTGGTGGTGTAAAGAAAAATATGTTGAAACTTGATCCCGTTCAGTTTTGTCAAGAGGGAAATTATAACATTTGTTTTCCCACAACACGATGGACCAACGAAAAGTGCACGAACGCTCTCCGGCAAAATGACCTACGCGCCTGCGGAGAAGAAGAATCCAAGAGTTGGACTATGTTGCGTACGGGGAGGGGTGAAGACTGTTCAACATCATCCATCGCATCTGCAGTGAACATGCAAATAGTGCAAACACCTCACGATACACATTCGTAAGAGGACCGTAGATGTCTTTGGTCGCACGTGAGAGAGTGTGAATCGTAGGGGAGGACATTATTATTTTGAAGACAAACGCATCACCGGCGTTGGGGAAATGGAGAGCGATGATGCAACGAAACAAGTGTTCCTTTGCAACTTTCACGTCGTGGAATGCGTGTTGTATTGCATATTTGACTGTATGTTCACTGCAGCTGAAGCGTCCAAAAGAACACCTACGTTTTCTATGCAAAACCGATTTGGAATAAACGGCGACATGTCATCCGGTTGTTGCATACATACTTTTCCTTGACTCGTGTTGCTCCCTCACAAGTACTGTTTGTCCGAGACCTTCCAATCGCGTTCCTACACTTTTAATATCTTGATAGTTGAGCTCTCGGACGATGGCAACCTATTCTTCCACATGTTCTTGCACACGCCTCACTTGTTCTTCAATAAATTCTTTTCAAAACATTATGAATGTTTTTGAATCGAAAATCTATAGCATCAGTAAGGGTGTGATGCAAGGTATGTACATTGATTTCAATTTTCTTGCTCACAAAGTCTTAACACGCGAGATCTTCACATTCACGTTACCACTCTCACTTGCTCTTCTATATCTTGTTTTTTTTGTACTGTTGCAACACATCGAAAAAGAAAGTCTGCGTTAAGTCGTCAATGTATTGCTTCACTGTCAATTGTATATTTTCGTGTATCGTCTAATGCAGAAAGTCGAATCGTTTATCTACATTCTCGAGTGTATTTTGAATGAGTGTTCACATAGGTTTTGTCCACAACATTGTCATGATCTTCACACTCTACCCGTTCTTTCTCGAAGACTTGAGACACATTTTTGTTTCAATTTCTTCGCTCAAGCGATTGTGTATATCTTCCACGTAGGTTGTGCTCAAAAGACGTGTTGTTCTGGGCGTCTTGCTTGCGCTTTATCGGAGAGGATTTGCCGCAGTTCACTCACTCGTGTGTCCACATACTCTTTCTCATCGTCTGCTCGCAATGTGCATGTGCTGTACTGTGTTGCCGTGTTGCCATCAATGATGCTACAATATCGCGATGCACTCTACTTTTCTAATTTATACTGCCTCCCTCACCCACGACATGGGATTGACGTCACCGTACGCATCTCCAGCACGCACATCGGGAACAGAAACAGCAGAGAACGTTGCTGACCACCATCGCAGGAGGATCGTGCTGGGTGGGTTGCATTATGGATTGCATGCTATGCTGCAAGATTGCGCAATACTCGATCACGTGTTGTGCTCAAAGCCAGGCTTATGCCAAAACCGACACTTTTTATCGCACTCTTCTGTGCTCAAACCGGCACTGTGCTTAATATGACACATGCGAGCATGTCGCTTATTGAACCACTACCACCCTTCTGAGCTTACACCGGCCAGTGTTTAAACCGGCACATTACCATGTGACCCCGTTCTATGCTTAAACCGGCACACATGTTGTGCTTAAACCGGCCCAAAACCTTGTGGCCCACAACCCCCTCTGTGTTTAAACCGGCACGTCTGTTATTCTTATGAGTGAAACCCTCACCCCATTTTTTTGTCTTCTCGCACCCTTTTCTGTGCTTAAACTGGCGCAAGTCCCTTACTAACAAATGCCAGAAATTACTTCCTGCGGGAAGTCCAAAAATACCTCTACGCTTCCGTGTATATTCGTTGATGATTAAGGCGAAACGTTTTAAAACCATTCAACGAGAAAAGCTGAACCCATGGTCTTTAAATATATGTATCGAAGGCTACAAGAATATGTTTGTCAATTTTATTTAATAAATTGTATTCCGCTATAAATTTGAGAGACATTGAAATTGCGATCATTCTTGACTTAAAATGTTATTTTTATTACTTATTAAGGAGGTAGTCAAGACTTATAAATTGCACCCAATTTAGAGGAGATTATTGAAGTGCGAGACTACTGATATCCAAAATTTCACAAACAGGCTGAACGCTAGTGATGAGGTGAAATAGTATATTAAAATATTTTTTTTAATTTTCGGGGAGTTGAGTCGGAAAGTAAGTAGTCAGAAAACATTTTGTTGATTGTTCAGTGGTGGTCATAATATGGAAAGTGATATATAATATGGAAGTTCTTACCACTTTCTGAATTTTATCTTCGTCATAGTACTAGCATTGTACAACTAGTGCTATTTCCATAGTACAGCTCGTGGTCGCCGACGAACGAAAGGATTCTGAATACAACTGTGATGGTTTGTACAGTTGCCCTGTTCCTTCTCCACTTACTGCATTATCCTTCACTTTTCTTTCTCTTTTTGCTTAACTTGAGCGTTATTTATTTTGGATTTCACCATCGACTGAGAGCGCCAAAACAATTGACGAACTACCTATGATACAGTGTACTGTGATACAGATACCGCTTACGTATATTCAGTGCAGGACCGTCAGACTCTCTTCTATTTAATTTAGAAGTGACACTTGTGCGTTATAAAGATTAGAAACAACTTTTTTGAAATATATCTCACGGTAAAAAGTGATCTCCAATCTATAGAGTAGATAACAGAGAATTTTCAGCAACCAACCATGTGTCCGGAGATGAACTCGTCCGCCAGCGTTCCGTAAAGGTGACCTCAACAGCCACCGCTTTTCCTCAACTAACCTCACCCCATACTTATCAGACCCAGCAGACACACACAGGTCAGTTAAAACCACCAAACTGAACATCCCTCATATAAACAATAGGAAGTAGCATTCATTCCGATCCACAACACTCTTGACAAGTCATTGTTCTCTGTGCCAACATCTAATAGGTACAGTGTTCTTGGAGTAACTTCTGAGGAAGACACACAAATAAACACAGAGGAAACTACTCCACAACCTAAACCACACCCAATTTTTATCCATGATGTGTCACCAAACGGATAAAAGATCCTTATTAAGACTAGCTGCAGTTAATTGGACAAATTTTATCTTTAACCTCAGAAACGAATGAGTTAAAGTGAATTGTTGCTCCATAGACCAATATCGCGTAGGCATAATTTTTAAAAAAAACCCACTATACCACACGTTCTGTAATCCTCTACATAAAAAGATAAATGCAATAATCTGTGGAATTCATCAGTGTTTTAGTGAAGAAAAGGCAGAAAGTGCCCTACATGAAATGAACATATCCATTCTAGAAGTAACTCGAGTACTAAAAGAGATCGTAAGCCCATACCCCAGTGCGATACAATTGTGCTGGAGATAAAAAAGTCTACGAAAACCTCTTTAATATACATTCCTCCAACACGGATAAAAACTGTAGAACAGCGAAAAAGAAACACAATCGTGATTCTATAAACTGCCAAAGGGTTCAATCACACAAAACATTATTGTCACAGAAGCCCTAAATGTGTAAATTGTAGCCAACCTCATCAATCTGGAATTTGTACAAAACATAAATCCTCCCCACCTCCCTGTGCGAACTATACAAGTTCCCACGAAACCTTGAACAGAAATTGTCAGTACCTCCTAAAAGTGCAACAATCGTTTCAATGAAATCACAGATTTAACCATTCCTATACTCAAAGTAAAGATAATTTACCTAAAACTATTCAATACGGCTGCCTTAAACAAACTGCAAACCTCTTTGAAACTCACTCGCGTGTAGGCAGCCGTCCACAATGTCATTCTCATCAGCTGATAATGTGAGCTTAAAGCGTCCCTCTACATCCTGCCAGAAAATTTTCAGGAAAAGCGTGGTCTCAAAGAATTTAAGTAATATCCAAATAAATAGTAATAGTAGTCACAAAAGCGACTATTTGCTGTAAAGAAATACAAGTTAAAACAACAAAGACAAGGTAATATGCGTTCCATGTGGTCGATACAGAAAGTACACAACAGCGCCACAAGAGCAAATGAATAGAACTGGTATCCGAGGTTGGCACAGGATTCAAATTCAAATGTCTCGCCAACAGAGCGCGAGGTAACCTTATCATTACTCTTATGGACGATGGCGAAGTAAAATCGTTGGCTACATTGAGTACAGGTTCTATAACAACATAAAGCCAGTTAAACTGACAAACAAATTTATATTACATAATTTATTGTCAAGAGGACTGTTACAAACTGCGTATGACTACGTTGAGGACAATAAAGTAATTTACTGTGACTAATATACAAAAAACTTAATAAACACTGCGTTCCGTTCATTTTTTTCTTAAGTTGAATTTCTGGAGACAAAGTAAGATGATGCCCAATGTGTAAACATCCCATTCCCACAACCATCCTACCAAATACCACAAACACAACAGATCCCTTTATTCTTTGTTACCAACATATAGCCAATTTAAAATATTTATAAAATAAAAAATTGATATAAAAAGAGATACTAACAAATTCAGCTTAACAAGAAAAAAGTTTGTAATAGTCCATAAATCAGTTGACGCCATGCAGCGTATATTGAATGTTGAAGATGACGTAGAAACAGTCAAAGGTGTCGTGTAAAATTTCCATGACGCTGGACCCTTACCATCGTGCTGATTGTGGCGTACGACGTGAAGATGGATGGTTTCAAGAAGAGTGCTCTAGAACTACTGCGATCAGGGATCCTAAAGTTCACTCTCTGTAAAAGAACAGGGCAGTTTATCTCAGCGTTCAGAAACGTGAAGAACAACATGACATCCTGAGTGAAGCGTCTAGACTGCAAATACGATAGGTTCAGGATTGCAGCAATTTCATCCGCGGTAACTTCCATGTACATATATCCAAGTCGCAGCCCCGCCAAGCGTAGGAAAGTTTCTGTATCTTTCCCAGTTCCTTGAGGGTAGAGCTGATCGAGGAACTACACTAGTAGTCTGTGAACTACATTATGCTGCACTACTCAAGGTGTGGCCGAACTAGAGAGCAGTGGAGGATTTTTAAAGTCTGAAGATCATCAAATGGTTTGAAGTGTCTCCAAATGAGACAGATTACGGGAAGCTTTATTACAGACGTGGTATACTTGTGAATCTCAGGAGAACGGAGAGTTTGAGATAACACCCACATCCTTAACCTCGGATCCTCTGAAGACAATTTTATTGCCAACGTAGTAATGAAAAAGCAATGTAGAAGTCTTTCTATAAAAGGAGAAAAGGGCGTTGTTATGAACCAAACATACGTAAGAATTCATCTTTAAATTCTAGCACATCGTATACTAAAATAACTTTGTAAACAACCTGTATATGTATTGTTACGGCACACCACAAGCCCATATGCGATGTGCGTAAGCTTTTGATGGAGAAGCGGGATCCAACCATAAACCACAACCTTTATGGTAGAGTTCGCTGCCACCAGCTTGGTTTCCCCAAGCAATCAAACACACGAGTAATAACAATAAAACATTTAATTCAAATTAAATAAAGTCTGAATATTTACAAATGTAGACAAACTCGCAAATCATAAATACTAGTTTCAACTTGATATTGCTATCTAAAAGCAATAATTACACACAGTTATAACTACTGGTGTTATGAATTAGCTCGGAAATCTACCCAAATTATCCGAAGTTCAAAAAGTTCCAAGTTGCTATCTCTAAATAAATAACTGTTCCAAGCTATGTTATTCGCGCCTATAGCAAGTAATAGAATTACCGCAGCAAATCTCAGTGGTCTGACGACCAAACTAACCAAGTTACATATTAAATAACTTGCGTACTTCTATACGCTTTCGCACTTGTCTCAAAGTCTGACAGCCTCCAGAATAAAAGTCACTTAGGAGCTGAAATCCCTCCAATATATATTGAGGCGGAGGTCACGTGACTACCTCTTCGTCCGTTCCCAACACCCCACCTCGGCTTGGTCACTCCTCAGCTTCCGAGAAAAACTGCCTTTTCGGATGAACACTATTTCTGTCAACTGCTGAAATATTCCATACACACTCATTTCTGTCAACTGCTGAAATATTCCATACACACATACACATGAACTTCTCCGGGAGTTCATCTCAGTTTTTCAGAAGTAGAAGGGGGATCTGCCTCTTCACAATATGAGAGGTCTTAACGCGCACCTTTCCTTGTTTGGGCGGCGACGGGCATGGCTCTTAATCGCCTTTGGTATTTCCGGCGAGCACAGTGCTTCAAAATGTTATTTCAAAATCTATACTGACCACGATGTTACAGTATAAGTTCCTTAAAAGTTATACATGTTCTTTGAAAATTATGCAAGTTCCATGGAAGTTATAAACGTTCCTTGGAACAAGTTCAGAACGCACCCCTCATAAACGCTCTGTGCTTAGCACTATATAAGGGGCAGCCCACATTAAGTCAGCAGCGCAGTAGATCACAGCAGTCAGTGCAGTCACTCTGCTGCCCTGCTGTCATCAGAGGAGTAGCTCATGCAGCAGTCAGCACTAAATGCAGCAGTCGTAGCCAACACTTACGTGACGCAACGTCACTCAGCTCCTGCGTCTTCGTCGTCGCAAACTTCAATATACTACACAAATGGCAATGTGGCGCTATGCAACGTCGAAGTACTGAAAACATCCAAACTCACAATTATTTCTAAGTTTCAGTATATCTTCGACCATCTGCAAATTCCAGTCGTCACCTGTCACCACAATCTACTGCCAGCAGACGGAGTCAGCAACACTTCAAAACCTTCACGTAAGTCCATGGACTGTCTGTAACCATGGCGGACTACAAAGAAGGAATATACGTAACTGCTCATAACTTTTAGAATAATGACGCCAGCTCTACCAAAACTCATAAGTTATAAAGATGTTAAGTATTGTTATTCATTTGAATAAGTGTTTAATTCAGATTTGGACCAGCTTTCAAATTATCATTAATACAAATCCTGCAGTATATATGGTTACTAACCATCTCCTTCAATTCTTTAGTTAAAAAAATTACTTTTTATTTGCAGATACTATTATGTTTGTTTAATCTTGATTAGGGGGTACGAGTAAAAAACTTGAGCTCTATTGGGGATATTTTGCATACATGTGCCGAGATAGACCATGCTTCAACATTGTTTAAATTCCACATTATACTAATTCTGCGTAAAAAGTATTTTGGGGGATTATATAATGGGTTTATATATATGTACAATGTTTTGTAAAAGAGTTCATACCAAGTAATGCAGCATATGTAACATTTAAGCATACAAAGTGTATATATTTGTGTTTAGATTTCTAATAAATGTGTTTTGTTGCAAGAACTTGCCATAAGTTAAAAAGATCCTACTTCATTTATCTATTATGCTTAGTTAAACGCCTAAGTCCTCACCTCTCCTATGTTAATTAACTCCTCGTCAGTAACAGACGTATCCAGCTCAAAACGTAAGGTGGGGAAGATTTATGAATTCAGCCTATATAAAAAAAATGAATGCCATACAATAATAAACACTAGTATTAAGAACACTAATTATTTAAAAGAATCAAATTTTAAACAATATATGTGAAGATTAGTTGCAAATTTTTTAACTACTTCTTTTACTAAATGTTCCATATGAAAAATTCGGTATCTGCCCCAACTCGTAAGGTGGGACAACTGCCCCATCTTGCTCCAGCTTGCATATGTCTTGAACCATACTCTTCTCGAGATTCCATATCATAGTTCTGTGAACACCACTGTAACATCACACCTCAAACCCTGATGCGATGTTATTTTTTCTTTGGTAGAAGCGGGATCCACATAAATACCAAAATCCCTATGGTAGTTTTTGTCGCTGCCACCAGCTCGGTTTTCCGAGCAACCAAACACACGTGTAATAACAATAAATAATGATTTATTACAAATTAACTAGAAATGTGAATTTACAACAGAGACAAACTCCCAATATCATTAATACATCTAATAATCTGTTATTACACAAATAATACTGTCAGAGAGCATTATTTACATTTGTTTAAATATAGTTGAAGACAACTAAATTGTAAAAACCCTCAGGTTATCTGATCCTTCGAAAATATAAGTTGTTTTCCCCAACAACTAAGTGATACTAGTTACGACCCTCGCCACTAGTAATGAGTTCATTAAGACTACCGCAGCAGCCAAACGAACACCTGGTCTCCGCGACCTAGCCTTAGCTCAGTCACATTTCAGTGCTGACGGATCTCTACATTCCCTCGTAAAGATCTTCACTCCTCCCAATATATAGTAGAAGAAGTCACGTGATTAGCAAATAACCACGCCTTCGCCACCACACCTTGCAAACACTCAGTTTGGGTCACCCCTTTGGCTTCTAGGAACGCAGAGACTGCGCCGCAGAGAACAAACCGCCATGGGCGTCACCGAAGCGCTTACAGGAACCTTTGTCGTTCTATATTCGGCACGTACTTCATTCATTACTTCGTAGAATTCTTCTTTTCTTCAGTTACACCTAAATTCCAGTGGGTCAACGTCGCCGGCTGCATTCTTCGAATACACTTGTACGTACTTTCCTTAAAAGTGAAAGGTGTTCGTTCAAACAATACCTCAACACGGAAAAGGTTTAGGGTGAATCCCAAGCTCGTCGCACGTCCGTCTTTGCGCTGACCGGCCACTTATTGTAAGATTCTTAAAGGTATCCGGCTTCGAAAATGCAAAGAAATATTCATATTTCACAAATTGATGGCATGTCCTGGCGCCGACGTTACAACCATTCGGAGATCGTCTTGGAGAAGCAATGCGCCTTGCACTGAAAAAAGCTTGTAGAACAATTTCAAGTCATCTGCAAACAGTAGGTGACTATCAATGACATCATCGATGTACAGATAGAATAGTATAAGTCCGAGATGGGAACCCTGAGGAACATTATACATTGCGTAGAACTCTCTAGACAAAACTGATTTGTAGCGGACCAGCAGAATCCTGCCTTCTTGGTGAGTGATAAACCAGTTTAGAAGTGGCCCACGGAAACATATGCTCTAAGTTTGGCAATAATTAGGCGGTGGGAGAATCTGTCGAATGCTTTGGTAAATTGTACTTAAATTACTTAATATTTGCACTACAATATTGGAATAGATATATAACAAACTCGCACACCGTCGGAAATTTTCTATTTCAGAATATAACATTTACAGAGAAGACCGACACTCATACATGATCGAGGGAGTAGCTATAATCATTCAAAAAAAGATCAAACATTATCTGCTTTCTAAATCCTCGCACCGGGAATAGAAAATATTGGATTAGCATTCCTACAACCAAAAGGTCCACAATAATCACTTTTTGCAATATCAAAACCACCTAATATACCAATCACAAATTCCAAACTCCGCAGCTTGTTCTCACTTTCAAATCCGCCGCTAAGCCATGGGCGAAAGGAATTCTAAACATAATTGTGAGGATACCACACTATCTCACCCAATGGTAGGAAACAACTCACTAGATCAAACTCCGCTCTCAGGATCCATCTCCGACCAAGTTTGTGAACAAACATGTCATAACCTGTCCGGACTAATAAAACACAAGTATTCATAATGCGTGTCCGACAAATCACAAGTGACCGGCAGACTCATTTATAAATAAATAAATGTATTGTTAAAAAAGTTACAAATTGCGTATAACGACGTGACGGACAATAAACCAATTTACTCTTCGGAACCAAGAAAGGGACTACCCCATCAATTCCGATCAGGGACCCTATGGCAAGGGCGGATTTAACATTTCAGCAACTCCTAAGATAATAAAACTAGTTCGGTGCACTTTATAATACTAATAGAATACAAAAGAATTTTATTCAATAAAACATCAATAAAAAGTATATCATTAGTACGAATTATAATAAACTATAGATTATTCGGAAAATATAGATTAAAAGTTGTAACAATAACAATTACTTTAAATTCGAGATTTATTATTTCAATATACGGCAAGAGCCTACAGAGCCTGTATAAAATATCCGCCTCTACCCGAAGGAAAACCCCGGGCCAGGATGGCTCTACAGAATTAATGTAGACAACCGTGCCAAGGTTGAGTACAGATAAAACTAAACTTACAAGTATACAATTAAGACACAATACAAGTATGCGGGAAAGTAGTTACTTAGAAAGTACTACAGCAATAGCGTGATAAAGCACAAGACGAATTTAACTTTTATTCCTTTACACTGTAGAATCACTGATGCAGTAGATAGCCTTCAATTGCAGCTTTGAAGAGGAATTACGTACAGAAGGTCCCAGAAATGTTGTGACAAACCTCTAGGGGACGTGGGGCACGTCATAAGGATTTAGAATTGCAACCCATGGCCGCAAACGTCAAAGGGTAAGTGGTGTACGACCCGAATACATCTCTAATGTTACAACAGATGCCCGAAGTTTGCAGCATCAGACGCCACGCATGACTGACACCGACGGAGCATGACTGCCGGACACGCTGGAATACACAGGGAGTTTCTTTCGTTGTAGCAGCTACGTAGACGATTTTTACGAGATTCGTTTCACACTTCACAGGATCGCAATACACGAGAGATTTCATGGCTCCCCACAGAAATAAAGGTTCGATAAATCCGGTGAGTGTGGAGACCAGGGAATCGGTCCACCACGCCCAATCCATCGATGCGGGGATGACATGCTCAAATGCCTAAGAACAGCCAGTCGAAAATGAGCAGGTGCCCCATCATGTTGGAACCACATGCTGCGCTTCACATTTGCTGTAACACCTTCCAGCAAGCCGGGAAGAACCTAATCCAGAAAGGTCTGATAATTCGCGGCAGTCAAGCGGGATGGTAGAAGGTCTAATCAATCGCCAACCAAACCCGCTCACACATTAACTGTGCCGCGTGGTTCCGCACGCAGTGGGGGTTTTCTGGTGCCCACAAATGCTCATTGTGGTGATTGAATACGCCGTCCCTAGTGAATGTGGCCTCATCTGTCAACAACACATAAGCTGGGAAGTTCACATCTCGGCCACTTGGCGAAACGCACACGTGCAGGATGGTCATCGGCGTGTAATAACTGCTCCCTTTCGAGATGAAAGGCGTGTAAGGATTCGGCGTTCAAAACACGCTGGACTCTGCTACGAGGCAACGGCACGTATGCTGGTGCTTGGATTAGTCTCCACGGCATTCAACACACTTTCTGTACTAACGATCGAACGCGTCGATCGTGGCATGCCTCACGTGCCCTGCCACTTCTAAATGACCCATACTCGCACAAATTTCGATGCAGACGTGCAAACAAACTATGGCGCGGTTGATGTCTGTCTGGGAAGCGTTCTCGATAAATGCGTCCAGCGGCTCGTCTATTCCATACATTAAGTGCATGTCTGCAAGCTCACCGTTCGTATACCGTTCCATGTTCCTCGTATGCTGGCTAGCGGTCGAATGAGGAAATCCTCATGTTCCCCTCCAGTAGTCGCGAGTACAGCACCACCTAGCGAGGTACGATGACATTTGCGGCCATCGGTTGCTAAGCAATTCTCAACCCTTATGACGTGCCCCGCCTCCCCTAGAGGTTTGTCGCTGTATTTCTGAGACACACCACAGAACAATTCCAGGATGATATGACCTTTTTGGTAAAATTGGTAGAAACGGAGGACGATGAATATTATACCTATTGCAAGTATTGTGTTAGTAAACAAGACAGTTACGTATGAAGTAGGGGTGCAACTTAAGTAATTCAATTTTAACAAATACAAACGTTTCATAAATATTAATGCAGGAAGGCGTTAAAATATTTAATTTCTTAAATGAAGGTTTACAGGTCGTTTCATGGATGAAATTTCCAAATTATCTGAACAATCCTCTTTTGAATTTTGAAACTTCGGACGCTGACACGAATTGCCTCGAAAGATATTGCCATATCGTTAATGGGGGTAAACTTCTGCAAAATATACGCAACGGGAAATGTATGGACTAACAACATTAACTAAGTTTTCCAATGAGTAACACAATTAGCTTAATATGGAATTAACATTATCAAAGTGACAATCCCACTTGGAGTTGTCTTTAAGTCGGATACCTAAGAATTTTGTTTTCGTGACAGTTTTTAATTGCGCTCCGTTTAACGAAAGAGAAACTTGGGGTAAAGATTTTGTAATACTATTGTGACAGACACTGTTGTCAGTGTTTACAATGAGACGATTTGCATGGAACCATGCAATGAGAGGTTATACAAACCATTTCGAGCGTTGACGTGTTTAGAAAGAAGTGTTGTCGCCAAAACTAACCATTTTGCAATCTGATGAGGAGGATGACATTCACACATAACAAAGCATCTAGCCCATGAAAATTAATAAAAAATCAGACCTTACCCTGAAAAAAATAACCTAATGCTAGAATCTTTTTTAATCGATAGTAAGAACCTTCTAGAACAACATATTAAAATTCTTGCACTTTCCTCCCCGGGCTTCCCTCTTTTCTTTTTTTTTGGGGGGGGGGTGGAATATTTAGGATCTCGCTGTTACAGGATTACTCAAAACTATGGGGTCAATTCAAGTGAATGAGGACTCAAATGAAAGAAGGCATTCTAAAGATTGCAATGAATAGTTTTAAATAGCACTTCCGGTAACAAGGGCGCGGCATGCGGACTAAGACGCGCGATATTCAATAGAAATTCGAGATCGCAGCAGGTAGTTTAATATTGACGAGCTAAATGAATACCTGTAGGATTATATTAGGTACATTTTTTTTCATTTTATTGATCTCTGTAACTCTGTTAGATATATATTATTGAAACACACTTTTAACACATATATTTTGATTCACATTTCTGCCAAACTTTGGCGAAAGTTTTGAAAGCGGTGCACGCGCCCTATTACCGTGGTTGATGGCGCGGACTTAAAACGCACCATTGTAAAAATAAAGAAAATTAATAGCAATCAATTCGTATTACTTGACTAGAACTAAAAAATGAAATTTTAAGAAAAGGAAAATCTAAATATGAAACTGAAAATCAAATGAAACGCGGCTGACGAATGCGCGAAATAAGTCTAACAATTGTAGCATTTACGAATGTGTGTATGACATGAACTTTTATCACGAAGAGTTGTTTTCCGCTCGTAAATATTTCTATGACAGTAAAATGGAATATATAAGTGTTTTGAGGTTGTTTCAAGGAGTCCAAACCCGCGAAATGTCACGAAGCTCTCGTTTACCAAGGACGACGTACAATGAACCAGAGTTAGTCAGCCGGTCAGAGGATCCCTCGGGAATCATATGTTCGTTTTCACTCCATTCTTAACTCTACATAAACTTTGATACTACCCTACCATGACGATCGGGAAAAGAATTTGACGAAATGAAGATCGTCTTTCGAAGCTCGTTCCTGTCTTTCGAAATCATTGTCGAGGTTCCTGACTACGCATTGACAGTCTATGAGAGAATAGGAAGGAACTAATTATGGAGAGTTATACGTAAATCATCCCTTACGGATGGTACGACCAGTATCCACAATACAAAAGGTGTGCTGGGTTTAATAAAAGTCTCGCTGATGATGAATGAACGATCTTTTATTTTCTAGCATTCCTACATCTGGCAGTTTTTCTGTTCATTTGCAATGCAGGTATGTAAGCCTACGTTTTAGCGTCTTGCTTGTCAGCACTTTTAAAATAAGGTATATACATGACTTTTAAAACATGAAAATGTATCCCCTTTTTACATTATATTTTTATACTAAAACATTCACGTAAGTGTTGTATTAAACAAAATATTTTTTTCTGAAGAGGATTGTTTTTTAACATATCATAATGAAAAGAGTTATACGAGATAAGATATTCCAAACAATCTTAGTTTTTTACATAAGTGCCCTAATTTTTTTTATTATCATTAATTTTTTAAATTAATATCATCAGAGGCATTACAATTGGTTTTAATGTCCTCTATAATTTGCGCTTGTGGAAAGGTGCCGTATCCATATGGACATGCTACGATGTAATATTATCAAAATAGGGATCGGTTTCTGAATAGATGTAGTTTACAAAAAGTTGCTGACAATTGGGCTAGTGAATGCACCAATAATGTGAACTAGATACTAAACTACATGCTCACAACATTTTTAATATTTAAATATGAATTAATGCGAATACTCACTTCTCAGATAGTTTTTTTTAAATTTAATGTGCGATATTGATACATTGTAGGTAGTTCTCATGAACCTTGACGCATAATATAAGTCTACACAAAGTTGCATGAACTATGTGTTCCGTGGAAAGTTTTGTTTTTCATTTACTACCGCTGACCACTACGTATGTTTTCAATTTTCTTCACAGTAATTATACGAAGGTCATCAAAACTCAATTTCTATTTCATGGAACACAATTGTATCCACTTAAAATGAGGATACACAAAATCATACTATTCTCATACTATGTGTGGTATGATTATTAATAATCTCGTATTAATTAGATTTTGACATGCTTAGCTCCTTGCGTGTCTATATAGATACGGTAACATTCCGGTGACGACAGTAATATCTGTGAGTTAATAAAATAACAAATATATTAGTAGAAACTTCAATTATTGGCTAAAAATGGTAATATAAATTTCTCGAGAAAAGTAAACAAGAAACGAATTACAATATTCTCAATGCAGTCGTGTCCGCATTATCGAAGTACAAGAATTAGAAACACTTTGATATATTTCGTTTAACTGAAATGTTAACTACTTCCTACAAAGAGGGCTGACATCAAAACTGTACAGGCTAAGGGAGACCCAGACGCTCTTGTCGTAAGCACCATATTAGAATATTCCTCCCACTCGTCAGTGGTTCNCCGAACAGTAAAAATTCAGGGATGTTAATGAACTACGTGTCCACCGCTTCAGGTGTTTGATTACCCGAGAGAGTGTCGGTGCCATTTTGGAGTTAACATCTCTTCCACTAACTAAAGCAGCCCTCTCACAACACACACTGAGCACCTATCTGCAAGTAGGTACAAATTAATAGATGTAAGTTCCACACTTCATTAAAATATAAAAATAAATTTTGATGTACAGAAAACAATTACATTTTTATCAATCTCATATCCTTATACAACACTAGGTGCAAGAATGGCTCAGTAATGAGTTAGATCACGCCGCATGGGAGTGGAAACTGTAGGATAATAGTTTATGATCAATTTTTACCTACCTATCTCCAACACGAGAGTCTGTTAAACGGATATATTGCAATATTATCAATGTAACTGCACAGTTGGGATTATCCTGTTCAGATATTTGTGCTCATTGTCGTGGAATATGATGTTATAACAGCACCTTATTGGACGAATGAACAGATACAGAAAATATTCTTTTTTAATTCTATACATGTCAGATTCCAATTTAGAAAATGCATCAAAGACAAACTTCGCATGCAATTATGTATTTTATATTTGAATGTGCGACGCACGTTGATTATTTCCTTCTCTTAATATATTTGATTTTTCCGTTCTAGTCACTTGATAATCTTTAATTACGAAAAGATCGCTATTAATTTTCTTTATTTTCACAATGGCGTGTGTTAAGTCGCCAGCGGACGTCTCGGACTGGCGGTAATCGAACGCGTACACCGTGTTCAAAACTTTCGCCAAAAAATCAAAGTTTGGTATTTCCATAAATGAAAATGTACGTGAATACGTTAAAAGTGTATTTCAAGAATATCTTCCTTATATAATCCCACAGGTATACATTTAGCTCGTGAATATTAAACGGCGTGCTGGCAATCTCGAATTTCTACTGAATATCGCGCATCTTAGTCCGCATGCCGCGCCCTTGTAACCGGAAGTGCTACGTAAAACTGTTCATTGCAATCAGTAGAATGTTCTTTCATTTGAGTCCTCATTCTCTTGACTTGGCCCCATAGTTTTGACGCTAGTTGTACAAGTATAATCCTGTAACAGCGAGGTCCTAAATATTCCACCCCTCTACAAAAGGGAAGGCCGGGGAGGAAAGTGCAAGAATTTTAGTATGTTGTTTTAGAAGGTTGATACCATGGATTAAAAAAATATTCCAGCTTTAGGTTTTTTCAGGACAAAACCTTACTTTTCCTGGGCTAAATGATAATTATGTAAAAATTCATGAAAAAACATAAAAATATTCATTTGGATTTTGAAGCATTAAGACTCATTTTAACATTATTTTCTGGCAGCTCAAGAATAGATGTTTGATGATGTGAGTAGTGAATGAAAAACCACATAGATAGCACTCTGCAGTACCCAGTCTTGAAATTGAGAGATATATGCCATCAAATTCCAGGAAAAACTTCGTTACTTGGGTATATGGATAGACAGGAAATGGAGTTGGTGAAAATGAAAAGCAAGTGGTATTGGCACAGCTCTACAACAACTAATGCCAAATATCGGCGGTCCGAAACCGGAAAGATTACTGCTGACCAGCGTAATACATTCCGCGTTACTCTATGGATCACCAATATGGGGACATCACGCACATAAAGTAATAATTAAGAGATACATGCCGACTGCCCAAAGAAAAATGGTTTTGAGTGTCATATGTGGATATCGGATGATATCGACGGGCAGTTTTCGTGTTGTCTGCCATCCCTCCCATCTGGTTGCAAGCAAAAGAAAGGGCGATAATATGGGAGAAACAAAACTAAGTAGGCACAGACAAAGCTCTTCGACAGGAGGTAAAAGAAGCCCGCAGAAAGTTGAATAGGGAATGGCAAGCTGAATGGGATCCGAAAGGATGCTGGACGCTTGCATTGATCCCTAAGATTGTGGAGTGTTGCAAGCGACGGCATGGACAGCTAGACTACTACCTCACGCAAGCCATCAGCGGACATGGGTGTTTTGGGGCATACTTGCATCGTATGCACAGACGAAATAACCCAAGCTGTCAGAGCTGGGGAGCGGAACTAGACGACCTAGAACATGCAATGTTTGCATGTCCCACATATGAAAGGGTACGCATGATAGCCGCTACTGAAATGGGGTGTATTCTGCAACCTGATAACCTTATCACTCAGATGATGGAAACCCCGGAGAAATGGGAAAAGTGGCGTGTTTAATTCGGCACATTACCAAGAAGAAGAGGGAGGAGGAAGAATTGCAAAGCGGAGAAGGGTGATGTTCACAGAGAAGCAAAGAAGTGACGCTCCTGAACCCCTAATCCTGACACCAGAGCAATAGGTCGAAGGAGTAGGGAAAGTGCATCTACCGAGGGAATCCACATGGATCACAACAGGCCCCACTGAAGGAATGTTAACGCGGTTCCGGTGGGGATCCTGGTGTCGTAGGGTCACTGGTGAGGAGCTTGCTCCTTCCACGTCCACCAAAAAAATGAAAGATCGATAGATACACACACACTCATTTACTGACTGAACATGAAATCTCAGAAACTACTAAGCCTATAAACTTGAAATTTGGCAGATAGGTTCCTTTTAGGTTGTAGACATCTGCTAAGAAAGGATTTTATGAAACTCCACCCCCCCAACGGTGTGAAATAAGTGTTCGAATGTTTTATGTATTTATACTACCGTAACTCTAGTGTCAGGAGCAATTTCAACCAAACTTGATACACAGATGACTGAATATATGACAAGCTCCATGGGGGTATAACATCCCTTGCATCCCTCGGTAAAAAGGGGATGACATGTAAAGATAATGGAAAAATCCGAATTTTAGATTCGAAACCATTCTTTTCGGTACCGTTGAGATGGATAAGATCGTTCCCGGTGCTTTGTAAGTTCACAATCAGTCCACATTGCAGATAATCTACCTTTGGGGTAGGGGATGGAAATGAAGGACAGGAACACATAATAAAAAACGACTGATATTGGTGTTGAATATTTTGTTTTGGGACCGACCACTAAGGTGATGTTACATCCTCACTGCCAGATAAGAACATAAACACCCTTTGTGTTGGGGGTGAGAAGGAGTAAAAACGTAAAATAATCGAAAGTGGTCGATATTAGTGTTAAGATCGTTGTTTTTGGGGCCGCTTAAATTAGTAGTGACACTCTCAAAGACGTCGAAGTTCACAAACAGCCCGTATAAACTCCAGCACCCCTAGAGAAGGGATATAATGACAAAATATCGAACATGACATACCAGTGATGAGTCCATATTTTTAGGTGTCGCTGAGTTGATAGTGAAATTTCGTAAGTTGATATCGTGTAAATCTAAACTCAGTCCTCATGAAACAAACACACCACTAGCACCCCTTGGATGAGTGAGTGAGTGAGTGAGTGTGTGTGGGGGAATGGTTTTATGAATAAAAATAATTGAAAACATATCTTGAAATAAAAATTTAAAAATGCATCGGATACATAGTTTTAGGGTTGACAAGATGTTTCAACAGCCAATGTTATGTTCAAGATGAGATCACATTGGAGCACTGCATTCTTAAAGTTGGGGGCACAAAGTGCGAGATGTAAAAATAAAGTAAAATGACTGGTATGAAGGTCAAGTCCATGGTTATTGTATATTCTGAGATGAATAATCGTATTTCCAATGACATTATGCACCCTTCAGACCACATGAGGTGCATGATACTCCTAAAGGTATGGGGGTCAGAAGAGCATGACACAAATAATTATCAAAATGTGCACTAAGAAAGGATTTTACAAAAATTCACCCCTAAGGTTGTGAAATGGAAAATTAGTGTTCTCCAAAAACTTTTTTTAAAATTATATCAGTGAAAATAATGGATAGAGTACACACCAATATTATAAAACCTCCAACATTAATGAATAACATTCTTAGAGGATACCAATGAGGTTATGAGTAAAAATAAAATTGGAGACATATTACAGAATTCACCCGAGCAAAGCGGCGAGTACTCAGCTATTATAAATATATTTTTACTGGATAGTAAATAAAACAACTTCAAAGCATTATTTGAGGACAAAGGTTTTAAATAAAAAGTAAAAATGCATTTATATTATGTTGTAATTCCAGCCACATTGTGCCATAAAAGACAACAATTTATAGTTACATCAGATAATGGGAGGAAACATTTTAATATTGGGGCAAAATATGTATATAACAAAATTCCACATTCAGACTGAATTCACTAAAGGTTCTATTTTTTTTCACATACACATAATATTCAATGGTTGCCCCATCAATAATATCTCATAACATCATTACATGAGCATAATACTGTACACATTTTCTCACACAGTCGAACTTTCTTCCTTGTTTGGAATGGCACTGAATAATATATTACATTTACAACAAATAAACATTAAGGTAACTACTATTTGATAATTTCAGTTTTTGGATGACACAAAAGATATACTTTATAATTTAGAGAAAAATATTGCACATGTCTTCCATATAAAAAGATTCCAAATTACATAACATTCATTATATGCATTATCGTTAAAATATATCCACATTCATAATATAATGCAATGAAATATTTTTAGATATTTTTTTATTATAATATTGAGTAAACACCAAATGTCTTTTCAAATTATTTAGTCCAGTTCTACTTTTTTTTTCAATACTAAAATGAAATAAAACTGAAAAAATTATACATACTTCAATTAGTATGGATGTAATAAATCGTTCTTCATAATTTTTTTAGTGAGAAATGTACAAGCTTTTATTTTTCACCTTTATTTCATAAAAATATATCTAGAGGAATTAACAGAACAGTTTAAAAAATAAAGTTTCTTAACACTGTGCACACATCGTATGTACATAATAATAAGCAATTCAACATAATTCTTGTACTTAATATCAATATGATATTGGCACATTCTGCATTTCAAATAATGCTTAGGTCCAAAACTTAATAAACCCTTTTAATTTGAGTTTGTGTTATATAAGAACATATTAAAATTAGCAATATTACAAGGAAGAGCTACTAGAAATATTCATCATGCTGAAACAAGTATCAGTCAAGCAACAAATAATAATAATAATAATAAAAAATAAACAATTTATACAAAGAGAATGGTACACCACAAAATAAAACAAGATTTGAAGTGCATTTACACAGAAACTAGCTACCTTTATCAGTCTGTCATTTTCTGATAGACATGAAAAATGACAAAGAAAACCATATTTTAGAGGGTCCAACAAGAGCCTCAAAGTTTTCGAGTTAAAGTGAACTGAAAGAAGTAAAAGTAAATAAGACTAAAGAAAAAGTATACATGAATAATGTTCACATGAAAATTATACACACCATCTACATTTTCAACATATACAATTTTTCACACAGTACTGTACATCTTTCTGAAAAAAAAGTAAAGAAACAATTGAGCCACTAAGCATTGTTTGATTATTTTACAATACATTTTACAATAAATTTGGAGAATACCACTTCTATATGGAACCCAAGTTCCTCAATTCAATAACTTTTAATAATGCTCTGCCAGTGACACAATTATTTTATTAACATCTATATCTGTGACAGTTATACACAATAGAGGGTGGAAAACATAACAAAATATGTCAGGGAGAATTATGTAAGTTTGATAATTTTCAACACTTATTGCTTAGTAATTTTAATTTCATTTTTGATTCAGATGATTTGTGTTGATGATCATTCATGCAAGGAAAACAGTACATTTATCATTCAACAAATCATTTTAAATTCATTGACCTCTGTTAGATGCAGCAACAACAACAAGTTACATTTCAGACTACAAGCTAAGTTGACAGCGTTTCAACAAACTTCTTCAACAATATAAACATCACAATGCTGTCACTGAAACTATTCTTTCAGTTTCCACTCACTACTTCATAAATAAAAGCAGTAAAATTTTAATTCATCAATAATCTGTACAACTAAACATTCTCACAATCAACAGATCAGAAACAAATACATCAAAACCCTATCATGGTTCTATGAATTTACTCCAAAGAAATATAAGGAAATACATGTAAACTGATTTTATTCATATAAGTAATCTTTGAAACATTATGTAAAAAGATAAGCAAAAAAAAAAAAGAAAGGAAAACTCTCTTTGACATCTATCCATAATGGATATGATAGATTCATTTCATAGATATGCATTTCAACAAATATAATTGTACAAACAAAACTAAAGTACAACACTTCATGATGTGATGTCAAATTCATTAAGGCAAGATTTTCTTCCCAGTAAAAACTTAGGAAATATGTTGACTGTAATAGGTAAATACTTTGTATCTTGAAGCCAACACTTTCTTTAACCTGTTGTAGGACAGAAAGACACTGCATGATCTACAATATTAGATTAAACTATTTGTAACCACACATTATGGGCATAAACTGGACAGTTTAATGAGATTATGTTACTTCTTAGTGATCTGTTTTCACCATGAAATATCCATGACATTTTTCTCAAATCTAACATCTAATACTTATTAAAAAGTCCTGAATTAATATGAATACACATCAAGCATGAAGTGGAACAAACAACATTAATAAAAAATATTACACTTCATTTTCATCTGAAAAATAATGGCCACTCACAATATCAAGAGTTGTAAATATATTGTCTGATCTCCCCGATATTGTCAAAACACACATAGAGCTAGAACACAAATATGATCCTTTTAATGGACCAAATAGCTTGATCTTTTCGGCACATTACAATATTGATCTTGATTAAAGGGAAGATTTTAAGTTACTGAAATAACCAGAGCAGCAGCAATTGCAAGGCAAATATAACCAGGCATACTGTGGAGAGTATACAGTTTGTGCAACACAGCAAGACAAGCAGTTCTTAACGGTATATTAATTTTAGTTTGAAAGTTTTAAGCAGGAAGGTAATAGTGTTATATGAACAGTGAATAAGAAATTGTTCATCACATTTTAATAGCATTTCAATTCATTATCTGTAAAAATGGTTATATCTTATTATCCTACTGTTTTATGAAATTACACAGACAAATGTATTTTACTTCACAACAATTGATGTATCTTTCTAAATTAATTATCTAGTTCAAACAGTAAGGAGAGAAAATTAAAAACTCTAATAATAAAACTTTATTTCAGTCAATAAATTTCCTCAAATATAACCATTTCAATGCATCCATTCTACTAAATACTTATTTTAGTACTAAATAGAAATATGGTGAGGAACATTCAGAATTGAAAACTGCAGTACCATAATTCATGCTACATCAACAACTTACTATGCTTACAAAATTTTGTGTGGAATGAAAATATACTTTCTTCATGACACAACTCAACTCAGAACTTCTATAGCTGAAAATTGTGAAAAGTGGCATCTATCTTTAACAGCCTCATACTAACAAGGATTACCTTTTTTCTCAGTTCTATGGAAATAAGTGTGCTAATAAATTTTTATGTTCTAAACAATTTAATAGAAGGTAGGCGTTACATCTCTCAAATGTAAAACAAAACAATTATAACCCAACTGTAGAACATTTGAAGAAATGCTCATTTGAAGTTTTATGTGCAAAATAAATTTTATCAACTAATTTCCTTGAAAATTGAGCATTTCACAATTTATTTGATAACATGAAAGCAAAGGTGACATTTTACTTTTTGTTGATGGAAATAATTCACCTTTACGTCAGTATCACAGCTGAATTTAGAAATGCAGAATTGGGAATGATAATGAATTTGAATGTACTTTTTAAGAGAAACAGAGAATATTTCATTTTCAAAATATACTACGTTATACTCTCCACGGTCAATATTTTTATTATTCCTGCTGTCATCTGTTTTCTTCCGCCACATGTTGACTGTGACAAATTTAGCAGTATTAAGTACTACATAAGAATAGATACAACTTTTATATGAGGAACAGTTCATTATTTATGTTACCTTGTAATATATATGACCTAAGTATATACATTACACTGGAATTTTCTATATATGTTGTATATATCTTTTACTAAGAGATCTATGACTGATATTTAATTCTCAAAGCATTCTTCTGATCTGCTTATTGCAATCTTAAATTATGAGGCTGAACAGATGCCATACACAAATATTTTCTTAGAAAATTAGACAATTAGTAATGGAAAAACTTCGAAACAAAACTGTAATCAATATCAATTACATTCCATCAAAACTGTGTCATCTATTCCTCTTTATAGACTAAATGTAACGTACAAATTCAAGATACCTACTCTTTCTCTTCCCATCTTACAACAGAAGCCAAAAAATTTGTAGACTAAACAATCAATATTTGTCACAAAAACCATCTTTAATTCATATTTAATGTTTCTTAAATGAAACAATACAGACTAATTTTTAAAAAATTACAATTATTTACAGAGAGAAAAAAGCACATATTTAAGTATCTACAGCAATAATCAAAGAGTCATATCTCAGAATGAAGACCACAGTTTAAAATTAAATAACAATGAAAATTATTAATTTCTATTTCAGTTATTAACATCAACAAACTCCAATATTAAAAACTAAATTTTTCATTAGAGAAGAAAGAATAGAAATCTCAAGTATTATTTAACTTTTCCACAGCCACCTGAACTCAAAATAAGGAAGCAATTAATAAACAATAAATCCATGAACTAATAAACAAAACCGGAATGAAATCTTTAAGTAATTGGAAACATACTCTTTTGAAAATGAGAATTAGTGAAAATTAATTCACTCTCATCTTTTCATCTTCAAGAACTGTTATTTATAACTTCTAGCTAAGCACAAGTTTCAGAAGAATATTCTAAACTGTAAACATTTTGAAATAATACAACTGAAATGTTCAAAATAAAACTTTGCTGAGAACAGTAAGAATACTGGCTCCAAACAATAATTGTTAATAATTTCTTTAATTCAAGAGGCTGTGGCAAAGCACAATCGAAGAAATAGAAAAGAAATTGAAGGAATAACAAGGTTATAGAATTATTCAGATTTGTAGTTACCAATTTTAAGGTGCAGCTGCAGGATCCAGAATTGGGAGGAAAGGCAAATCACGGTAGAGGGACAACCACTTGAACATATGTCACAGGGAAATATCCTTGACGGCCATTGACGTTACCTTCATACCAATTTTCATCCACCTTACTAATTAATGTAATTAGATCTCCTTCCTAAAAATAATTAGAAACATTAAAAGCAATTTTTATAAACAACTGATAATTTAAAAAAATGATTTACAAAAATTGATTGCCATAATGCACTGATAAAGTTTAACTATGAAAACAAAGAAGTGAAACTAGAATGAGCTCAGTGAAAAAATATACATTACCTTGAAACCCAGTTCTCCAGGATTTTCAGGTTCAAAGTCATAGAGTGCTGTGCAGCATGGATTTTTAGAGGCTGGAGATGGTCGAGCAGGTGACCTCATAGGTGATGGTAGAGGTGAAGCTGTAAGAACAAATATAATAGAACCAAGTTTTAAAACATAGAAGACCTGCAATGTTTCAGATCTTTCTAACACATCAACACTCTTTCTCCCGCAACATTCTAACATATCAAGAATTGATAACAGACACCTTAGGTTTGATATAATATTAAGAAGTTCGTAAAAATATACATTTCTAGTCATAACATTGATTGGGGTCAACCCTTCTTTCCCTACAAAAATTAACTCTTTAAAACAACTAATTTATATATTTGTATGTTATCTCTTCAGCCCTGTATTAGCACAGGTTTTTTCTCTGGTTCTTCTTTGGCAACTTTGATAAGAAACAATGGGATAGCTTGGTTGCTTCTGAAGTGTAAATAAGCTAACTGTTCACAGCTCAGGCACATATTGTTTTGAATTCCTTTTTTAGCATTGTTTGTAAAATGTTGTGAACTGACTCAATTTGAGAGGAATTTTTATTAAAAATATAAATATTTAAATACAGAATCATCAAAATATACACTAAACTGAATATACATATAGAATTCCTCAAGAAGATGACTTTACAATCTTGTTTTGTTTCACAATTTATACTTTTCTCATGGAATAAATGTAATTACATGACATTTCTACTTAAATGTAATGTCCAGGAGTTCTTTTTTCTTTAATAATTATATTTCTTTGGTTCATCCAATACGTAATTTTTCAAGATGGGAAAAACATGCATTAAAACACATTTCAAAATGTTCTAATAATTAAAAAGAAAAGGATATTTTGGTTTATTAATTTTTAATGACATTTTTTTTATTTTTACAATTTGTGAATTTCAAGAATTCCAACAGCTCCCGTCAATCACAAAATTGACAGAAGTTAAGTCATAATTTTTTTTTCCAATATATATCAAAAGAGTTTAAAGAATTAACTGTGGTAGTACTTAAATTTCTTTGAAGCCACACAACAAGAATTACTTTTAAGCAGGAAAAGTACCTTTTTTACTCCCATGAAAAATCTGTGACTATTGTATTATACAATAAGAAGTATTATTGAATATCCAGAATAAGAAGGGAAGAGTTTCCACTGAAATTTAACTGGTAAATGCTCAAATATGACTGCATATATACACATATTTATATTCAACCATACATCTCCATAAATATCCAACCTCACCTCCTCCCCACCACCCCCATACCCGCACTTCCTCTCTATTCCCCTATAGAGATAATAATATTTTGGGGTAATTTCCTCAACTAAGACTGACATAATGCAAAACGTTTCATGACTTGCTCAGTATCTGAGGTGTGATACATCAAACAAGAATTAGTGGGTGTATGTATACATTTTAAGAAAACAACTTCTAATAATCACCCTCATACATCTGCAAATCCTGCATCCTGAAAGGCAAAAGTCTAATTGATTTGAAGATACTACCTAAGTTGAAATCACCAAACATAAAAACACAAATCATATAATCAACTACCTTCTCATTTATGGTTCACAAATAAAATCAAGAGGAAGTAGAAGAGAAACAGGTAAGATTAGAAATTTTTTAGGAGTTTTAGAATGTGCATATGTGAACTTTAGTCCCAGTCATGCTTGATTATTAGGTACAGCCCGAGCAACAACCCAGATGAACAGTAAAATAAGTTTACAAAGATTTATTTGTAAAGCTGATTTTCTACGCCCCTGTATTAACCCTCAAACACACGTGCTGGGGTGGTATCCACCCCAGAGCAATATTTTCAGTTTGTTTAACTATAAATATTATTCTGTTTATCGCATAACTCCATGTACCTCTCTGTCTCCATCCCGAACTCAGTACATTGAACTGAAATCGGTTGTCGCCAACTTGTCGTCCCGTCAAAGTGCCCTTGTTTACTGAATGGGGCGTGATCTACCCTGCGCGTGTGTTCTTACTACAAAACATTTCGAGTTTTACAACACTCCGAGGTGCTGCACCTAAAAGGGCCCATCACTTCCTCAACGTCCCTCTTAAATCTTGGTCAGTCATCCAACTCACACCCCGTTATGGAGTCAGGGGTAGTCTCAGAAGAACAATTCTATTTGCAAAGAGAGGAAAAACGGTAATTTTGAGACACAGTTGCATGTTTAGAGCATAGAGAATACTGCCGTCAGGATGGGAGTATCATTTGAATTGTCTATAAAGTCTCCATATGATTGTGTTTATTACATTTATTTTACTTCAGTGCTTTGAACTTGCTTTGATTTTTTGTATGTGATAAGTGTTCATCTGCAATAAAATGGATATATTTACAAAGGAGCAGGAGAGGATATGTTTGATAGTGTGATGGAAAGTGATTCAGATTCTGTCTTGAGTGATACCAGTGATGGTGAAGTGGACCATTTATCTAGTAGTGAACACGAAACAGATACTAACCAATAAGGTAAAAGTGATTATGAAGCTTCATGTATTGCAAGGAGTGCGCTCCTGAGTGAGAGCGCCATGTTTAACTATAAATATAATCTTCTACAATGTGCCTTTCCAAAGTTCAAAAAGAGCTCAAAGGTATGAAATCACATTAAAAAAATATAAAAAGAACTTTCACTTTATGATTTTTTTGCATAGATACAACTAGTCAAGATTTTAAAGCATATTTCATATTGTTTTTTCTAACTTTGATAAAAGAAAGTTTGTACTCTTTTTATGTTAATTTACTGAAAATTTTTCCACATAAATACATAATTTTTACTAAACTATTTCTTTCTTTCACTCTGCCTCTAGCAAACATATTTTTTACAATTATGAAAAAAGCAGAGTAAAAAATATATATTTTTTCTGCACGTGTAGCATAAAGTTTCATAAAAAAGCACGGGTCATAGATTTAATTTTTCCATTTTAAAATATGATTTCTAGCACATAAATAATAATAAAATTGAACATGATGTTCCTCTTTGAGATAAAGAAGTCTGAGGTAAAAAATGAAAGAAATTACTTTCACAAAGTAGATAGAAGCTACGTACAAAATTTCATCACACTCAGAAAAAAACTAGATTTGTAGAAAAGGCAGACTCACTGACAAACACTCATATTTATATGGATAGCAACGGAATATCATATGGTATCTCTAGAAAATAACAGGACCCCCATGCAAAACAAAAAAAAAGTATAAAATGAAAACATAATATAGGTTTTGTAAATATTAAAAAGAATGATATATTTGTTTTATGATTTGGAATCGGTACCGATTACTGAGAACCAAAATCACATAACTGAAACTGTAACAGGTCCATCACTAGTTTTAATAATTAAGCATTTTTGTAACTAATAAATTATGCATGTCATTCACACATTCTAATTTGTTGCTCCTGAAGTAATGTCAGTACTGTTTAAGTGCTTATATATTTCCTCCCTCGTTCTATGCTGAGTGAAAAGTCATTGTCATATCATATCATCAAATAAACATATCATCATCATCATCATCATCATCATCATAGTTCTGTATATCCTCACCTCTAGAAAGAAGCTTACAAAAACTGAGTACTTTCCATCACAAACAATATTAAACTGTCACTTTAACTTAATACATGTTCCCAGACATTTTCCAAAATAGTTCTTCTCCTTGTCTCCCTCTGTTTCTAACTTCCTATGGTATTAATTCAAAACCATGTCTTTCTGATGCATTAAATTGTTTTCTTATTGTGTGACCAAACTTTCAACAATGCAGATGGAAAAATTCTCCATAAGTTTGTACAAAATAGGAGAACCGAAACTACTACCTATCGAGCATTAAAACAAGACGGATGAAGAAATCCAAACAAACCATATTGCAGAGAAGACCATGAGAACTCGTATGGGAATTTCAGGTTCTTTCTGCACTAAAGAACTCAGTGAAATACAAGTGTGCCTTATATTAGTTTCAGAACATGTTGAATAACATAGTATAGTGCACAGGTGTACTATACTGAACTCCTAGTTACTAATAGACAAAGAGAAAATATAAAGAGAAATGCAAAAGTGAATCTGAAGCAGCACACCATATGAAACTATGAATATAGAATAATCGTTTTATGTTCCCTTTGGAAATTATTGATTTGTGGGCATAAAGCAGAACAAATCTAATTGGGCAACACAACTTCACATAGAAATGTGAAAAGAAATAAATATGAAATATGTTTAAAAGTATCAAGAAATATACATACAATTACATTGAAATGTAATAATAGGGACAGTAAAAATTTAAAGGAAGTGTGATATAAAATTACATTAACACAAATTTCAAAAACGTTTATGGCTTTCTGTAAAACATTTTCAAAAACAATTTTATCAACACTGAAAACTGAAAACATTCCAAAACTCTTAACAGCAATCTAGTGGCTCAGAACAGTTCTTGAGGGCTTTGTCAATAAATAAAATCCTTTTCAGCTAGTTAATGTTTCAGATATTTATTGTGAGTTTCTTCAGGGTTTATACTACCATATGTTCAAATCATAAGATTACTTTGATGAAGGTTATAAACTAAACAAAAGAAAACATTTACATTTATTTATTGACCAAGAACCATTACACTGAGTGTCTTAGATCAACATTCTTCACATAAGTATATCTGAACATAAGTATATCAAGACATCATTTTTTAAATGATGAAGATCCTAGAAAATAAAGGACTTAATACTACTATGTTAATATGTCGTAAGTTTTTTTAACATCAAAATATATTCTAGTAAATTAAAAGAATCAACAGCATGATTTAGCTTTTAATCATGAAAACAACAATAACACTAGTTTTTAAGAAAATTTGTAAACATAGAAATAGGAAAGTTGTGTAGAGCTTGTTTTTTTCAAGTAACCACAATTTGCTTCTTAACATGAGTCAAATTAAATTTTGAGAGTTTTTAACACATAGAATTTTAAAAATTTATGTTCCAATTAGAGACAAAAATTAAAGTATAGTAGAACCTCATTATAATACGATAAAAGGGGTTAGAAGTTGTCTACTTTGGTGAATTATGTTTTTAACAAATAACTCTTAAAGGGTATGGTGCAGCATGACGTACATAAATGAGAGTACAATAGTTAAGTATAAAAAATGTTTAATATACATTGATTAAAAATAGTCTTCATCATAGATTGAAAAAGATATATAGATAAGATGATTAATCAAGATTTTTTTTCCAGTAAATAAATTCGTGTAGGTGCAGTAAGTGTTCATTAAATGCAAACACCTTTTCAGATTGAAATTAGCATTATCAATTACTGTTATTATGATTACTACAATTTTTTAAACTATCATTATGAAGTGATGTCAATATAATACTTCCTATATAAATGAGGTTCTATTGTAATTCAAAAATGGTGCTGCCTTGCTGAAAAAGACAAAAATTGTTAATTCACCAAATAGATGACATGTTCGGCCGAAATTAAAAACCATACATAAGGGAAAAATACGACACATAGCTAGAATATTGTTCGAGAGATAAGTATATCATTTGAAAGGTAAAGAGACAGCTTCAATACATTAATGATACAGAAAGTAGAGGGGAAAGTATTCTGTAACATGCAACACATGAATCCTTGCTCGTGAAGAAAGAGATTACAGAAATACTAGAAGAATGTTAACAGGGAATGCATTTGGTAAGGCAAATGTTAGGTAGCATTTGTTTCATTTCTACACCTTTCAAGTGATGTCATAGACAAGATGGTAGGTAGTTGACAGTTCAGTTATGAGGCACAATTAAATGCATTTCACAGATCTTAACACAAGCCTTCCCCAAACTGTTGAGCAAAATAAAGGAATTTGAATTCAAAATTGTAAAGATGTTCTAACATTATAGTACAAATTAATAATGATAATGTGACTCATGTACATTATCTTTGCCAATGACATTCTTGAACAGCTACAAAAGAAGCACACTTAAGGATTTACCATTAGATGAACGTGGTGGGTTGCCAGAGGGAAACAGCTCCAGCTGATTCGGTTTGGGATGCACAGGAGAAGAGGCTTGAGAAGTGGCTTGAGATGCGCCTACACGAAACAGTAACAAGTACACACGCGGAAACATTTAGTAGTTGAGAAAGAATAACCTCATAGCAACACTTTGTCATTTTTCTCAGAACTAAAAAAGTATGAAAATAATTTAAGTAAATGGAACTAAGCATCTATTTATAATTTTAAGGAATGAAATGATGATGAATGAACCATTTAATTTCATTTGTTAAAATAAACATCTGATTTTGTAAGAAATTGTTACATTTGTTATTCAATAAAAAAAAAAATTCAGTTTTATGAATTAAATATACACAATAATATTTTGAAAGCAATTCAAATGATTCTTCTTAAGTTAAAAATAATTTCAAAGCAAATTTTTATATTTTCTTTATTGCACACTAATTTCTATGAGGATTTTGAAATTAAAATCACAAAGTGTTTATCAATTGAAAACAGTATGCATTAAAACATTCACATAGGAAATCTACACTTGCAGAATAAAAAAGGAATAACATAAATCACTAGACATTCAAGGTCAATGACTATCCGCCCTCCAAAGCAAAGCTCTGCAGAACCCATTCTTTATTGGTATACATTAAAAGTACTCAGAGGTGAATATTAAAAATTACAAAAACACGTGCGTTTTTTTTCAGAAATATATGAAAAATTTATTTCATTATAAAAACTCTTATAAAAATCGATGAAATATTGTATTCATTACCTGAAAGCATTTGTAGCAAAATTTGCCTCTTTTTTTATCCTTTACATCAAACAATTCTGCCACATCGTTAAAATTTTTGAATTGTATAATAGGGGGAGAAAAAAACACTTCAAATCAGGAGACAAATAAAAAGTTAAAGGAAGGAATATATATATGATAATACAGGTGATTTCAAGGGAGAATACAAAACATGACTTGGATAAAAGTAATTAGTATTGTTAAATAGTGAAAAGTAACAAAACATTAAGAAAGAAAATGCAAGGTGATAATAAAAAGTAAAGATAAAACATGAGCAAGAACAGTTCATATTACTGGAAGATATCCTCTTGAAATACAAGATCAAATTGAATATTTACAATTTGACTTGTTAGATGTCAAGGCTTCTTTAAATAATAGCTTGAATCTTAAATACATGTTTTGAGACAACAAAGTCATATTTTCTTTACAATTCCATCTTCTATTAAAAACAATTATTTCAAGAAAATCACATTGAAGAGCTTAAGGCATGAGAATAAGATTCTGCAGTTGGCTTTAAAGTGGTTAGTATGACAGGATCTAGGCATGGAACCCATACAAAAGGCAGAGCACAGTATGTTTTTATTTATTTCTCAAGGATGACAGACGAAAAATTAAAAGTGGTTATTGTCTCAGTGGGTGAAAAACGGAAAAATATTAAAGTAATAAATAGAAGCAACACTCAATTCAAAGGAAAAAAGTCATTTACACCAATGATACAAAGAAGTGCTTTTCTAATTCAGAGAGTAAAACACATACACAAACTTATAAATTGTTTTTATTGGAGTTCACTAATATAAGAGCTGATAATTCTGTAACTTATAATATGATTATTTTAAAGGATAATTTATAAACCACTTAAAATAAAAAAGAAGTGAAAATGTGATTTACTCTCTTTAAACAATGCATTACAATTATGATACTTTGTTTTTAAAGTATTCAACATCTACTAGAGCAGTAAATGTTATTTTATAGATGAGGCATCTCTATTCTGATAGCCACTTTGAAAACACACACCAAGTTTAGAAGACAGTACTTATTAATATTTTGCTACTGATCTGAAAGCACACTTCTGAAAATATTCTTTGTCAGGGACAAAACATCTTGACTTCAGATATTTTCTATCCTCAACATTCCTATGTAATTTTGTCAAATAATTTACATAACATTACTTCATAATAAATGATTAATGAAGTACAATTGCATTTACAAGTATTGTCTCATTGGGATTAACATTTAGTGCTGTATCTTATTTCATATCATAATGATGCACTTTCAATTCAAGTTTTAACTTTATTTGAATATTTTGTATATTCAAATTTCGTATTTTAAATATTTTATTAAACTGTTTTTTAAGTTGAGATATAATGGGCAGTATTTATATATTAGGGAGAATGCATTAGGATAAAACAAGAATGTCAGTTCCAGTTGGACAGGTACTGGTAAAAAAAGAAAAATTAGTATTTTGAATAGCTTCTCTCTTTCTGTCTGATTTGGGTCACTTTTATAATCTAGTAAAATTGGTTTGTGAAGCTAAAATTAACAGTAAGAAGCAAGTTGTGTGTTCAATTAAAGAAATTATATATTTTCTCCTTATAACATCCTGTTTTGATCAGAAAAACTTCAGAAAGTTTAATTTCCTCTTCTACATAAATGTAGTTGTATGTTACTAACCCTATTAAATTACAGTTTTTCTTCAAATATGTGTAGATTCTGAATTCTCTTTTTCTTATTTGAAGAATAAGTGAAACTCAAGATGGAGGTTATTCAGTAATACAAATTTCAAAAACTCTTTAAATATTTAGTGGTTGGAATACATTTAAGGATTTAGATTCAAGTGAAATTAGAATTAATACCACAACTAATTTCATACATTTAACCATATTTATATAAATAAAATTGAAAATGTATCGTTTATCAGCAAAATATTTAAAACTGGTCACAAGATTATTAGAGATTTTTAACTTGTTTCAAACAATAATAATTTATACTGTAACAATTCAAAAGGTGTGGAATTTGTAGTTATGTTGATAACTAGCAATCTAATATCAGTTACCATATAAATATATCCCATAATCAAATATGTATTCCCATATAAAACTTGGAGTTGTTTACCATGAGCCACTTTTATACTCAGACCCAATGCCTCATCTTAACACAAACATTTACCACAATATGTAGATCTACAATTATGTATACCCATATATGTATACATGACACCTTATATTTCATATTTTTGTGTTTATTATATAAGGTTACAATTTTTCTGCTTAATAAATATTCTACTGCAAAATATAATAATAGAAACATGTTACCTTTAGTTGTTTGGTAATCAATATATTTCATGCAATAGTGATATAAAATTATACTGTAATATTATGATTCAATATCATAAGGGAGAAATTAGAGCATGCTTTCCTGAATACTTAAGAGTATTTATAAGATAAGTTTGTACTGACCTTAACAAAATACAAGAAAATAATGTTGTAAATAACAGAGAAAAATGTTAATGAAGAAACAAATAAATAAACAAATACATAAAACAAAAAGGAAACAGGAGAATTAAATTCAAATAGAATCCAATATATACTGATGACAAAAACACAACAGTTCTGGAGAACCTTGAGCAAAATCATACTTTTACATAATAAAAAGAAACATTGTAATTGAAAAAAACAAAAAAAACAATAGAAAACACAACCAAGACAATTTCCACACTTGTTCCATTCAAGGGAGAAAAAAAACTAGTACCACCTTTAACTGGAGGGACATGCCAAGGGTCGAAAGGATCGTCATGCCGGGCTCTGCCGTACTGACCCGTACTGGAGGGCGGATGTGGGGGAGCACCATTTACACCATCTGATATACCCTCAACGTGAAGATCTGCCAATGTCTTCGGAAAAAACTCAGATTTAGGTCTCATGGCTGCCTCACTCTTCCTATAACACATCAGAAGAAAATACATTGATTTATAGCAAAAAAGGATATTAACAATACTTAAACGAAAAGAAACTTGCTCCACTATGACATGAAAATATTTTTGACATGAAATTATGTTCAGTTATTGTAAAAATTATGAAGAATGACTCCAGTGAACAACACACTGAACATCAATTATGGATAAAATAAGCCTCACTGAGGCATGAAATGTGAAAAGGTTCTAAGTGCCAAAAACATAGTTTTGCAGGAGACAGAAAATACTGATTAAATGCTGTAATTGATTACAGAACACTACAAAAATATCATAGATTTTCATGTTGCAACTAAAAGTAAATTTAAAAAATTAAATTTTATCCAAATGTAAAGTGTTTTGTTGAAATAGTTGTTGATACCAAATAAATATTATATGGAGATTTAAGATTTTTAATTAAAATAATTTAAAGTGCCACATATGATTTCAAAAAAAGCCTCTCCAAGTACCGCAGATAGTACCCATAAAAGTACATCTCACAACCATCATTATACTCGACGTCATGATAAACAATTAAATACTTACAATTCAAACTTTACCACAGAATGTAAACTAGATGGTATCTTCGGACTGTCAGAGAAATTAAACCATCAAGAGAAGGCTCTCAGATGGACTACAATAGCAATGGCATTGCAGGGGATAACATTTTTGGAAAATTAATGACATTTAGGACCTTTTCCATTTACACATCTTAATTGTTCCTTCCCATGAAACTTTTAATAGTTACACAAATTCTTAAAAAAGGAAATAAAACACCTTGAAAACAACACACCTAACAACTCCAAGATATTTAAAAAGGTATTTGCTTGAAGGCTTGAAAACTTAGGAAAAAGTAGAATTATTCACATTAATCAACATGGATTTAGAAAAGAAAGAAATGCAAAGACTGTGGTGGCTTCCATGATAATTTTGTAGGTTGAGTTTTAGAAATATCATCAAATCATCGTATAAAGGAGCAAGTCCATCAAAAGTGAAAATAATGAAAATAGGGATTCAAAGCATTAAATCATACTGCATCTGTAACATTTGTTTACAAGGTAACAAATATTTTCAGTCCATGAGAAAAGGTAAGAGAAAGGGATCAGTCTATTAGGAAAAAGGTGACTTCAGTAAAATTTAAGAACTTAAAGAGATTCCATTTATAAATATATACAAATATGCTTATTGAGAGCATCAATTAAAATATACATGTTACAGCAGAAGTTTTTTCATGGAATTGGCTGGATAGTGCATAATTCTAATGGTGTCACTATAAGGCTATACTACCATCACAGAAAAGCTGATACAAAACTTCATTTTCTACCTCTCCTTGTCACACCCTCTCATTGTGACAGGTTAAGAAGTTCTTTTAACAAGTTAAAAAATAGTGTCTCACAAGAATCTCTATTTGGTTCCTTACTCCACCATTGAAAAATAAACAAAAAAGCATAGTTGAAAAATAATAGTGAGCTGATTACATGACAGAATCAAATGGAAGTACAGCAGAATTTGAGCTAATGATAAATCAGCATCCCGTATTTGAATCATCAAGGGAAAATGGACTGGTGATAGAAATAACTAAATCAATGGTATTCAGCAACAAAGCATGATTGAATGTAAAGTAAATTTAACGGTAAAAACTTTTAGGGAAGCCAAATAAATTGTATTTTGAGGTATTATCATAGGCAACAATGTCAATTGGAGAAAACATTAAGGCAAAATTACATTCTGAAATGAGATATTTACACTGGCATACAATAAACAAATTACATAACATAAAATACTGAACCAAATACTTATTTTGGGCTTTTCCTGAACCAACCCTCATACTGCATTCTCACGGAAATACTGGTCTGTGACAGGTGGATAGGGTACTAAAGCTCCGAAGATTATCAACGCAAATGGACTGCAATCTCACAATGGAAATACTTCAAAGAATTAGGCATCATCATTCTAAACTTATACCTATTCAGAACCATATAATAAACCATATGACAAAACCCCATCATAATTCGAAAAGAAGAAATACACAGTTTAATAGATGAGATATGAAACACTTTATCAGTCACTTCCAAAACAAAGATATTCACATACAACCCACTTATTGAGGAATGAATTTCTTCACCAGGTTACCAAATGACATCAAAAATTCAAAAGCTAATCTTAAACAATCTTTTTTAAATTAAAAAATGTTGGTTGCTTAAGACTACTACAGAGAATGAATTCTTTGAAAGAGAAATAAACTAGAAATTGGGACTACATTCTCGAGAAATCTGATCAGTAGGAATGGGTAATTATTGAAAATAATTCTATTAATAATTCATCAATAAATTGTGTATGATTATTATTCATTGATTAATCAATGTAAAATTAACCCAATAATCTATTAGTGTTTCAGAGTAATTTTAATTTATGATTAAAACTATTGATTTGTGGAGTATTAACTGTATTGAAAATGTTATAATATTTTAATTACACACATAAATAATTTTCTGTACTTTTTATGATTAAAAAATTGTTGATTTTTTTTAGTCACAATATCAAAATTAAGCAGGAACACAAGTCTAAATTAGTCAACAGTTTCGGCATGTATTTTAGTCCTTAAATCCTTTATTTTTTCTTCAGATTTTTATAGTGTATTACACTAAAAACGTGTTTGCATTGATACCAAAACAACTCAACTATAATTGGTGATAAAATCTTTCTGAAAGCTTGATAAGAACTATAAATAAACACTCCCTTATTACAAATGAGCTTGAAATTACACATCCTTCCATAATGATACCGTTGCACTTTGCTTCAGTTATTTTGATTATTACATTTTTTTCTTCTTCTTTTGACAAAGGTCTTCCCACTTGTCATATCTATCAGTTCTATTGAACAAATCATTCCAATATAGGCCTTATTGTACAGAGTTTATATCTTACATAAAAACTATAATAAACACAGTAAAAATTGATTAATTCCACACAAATCAAGTAAAGTGCGTGTGTGTATGTGTGTATATATATATAAAACTCACAGGTCCCCAACAGCAAAACATGGGAAAAAAGAAGAGATACAAAATTCAGCTCCGAACTTCATCTCGCACAGGAAACTTAAAAACTGGAGGCAACGCAATGGATTTTCTGTACAAAGAACAATGAAACGCTGTTTTCTGAATCGGCCGTCTTACCATTGTAAGATAGAGGCAGGTATCTGTTGTCACTTCTTCGTTCATGAGAATGCGATGAGTCTTCCGGTCTTTGATACACACGAGGTGATCTCCCAGGCCTTATCTCACGCTCGCGCCTGCTTATTTAGTCTCGATAGATCTCTGAACGGCGTAACGTTTTACGATTTATTCAACAGTCTCGAAAACGAATTTAAATTATTTACCATGTTAAATGGTCAGAAAGGCTTTAAAATTTATACATTGTTATGATTTTTATTTTAGTGTATGCTATTTTTATTATCCAACAATTAAATAATCTAAACTCCCAAAAATCCTCAATTTTTTTCGAACACCCTCCCTCCAAAAAAAATTACGCAGTTTGGGTCACAACACCCCCTCCCTGTGGGCACCCCTGTATTGTATCAAATACTGGACATATTTCATGAATACCCATGGTCTCCGACTACATGGCAGAGTGATGATAATATACATACTACAAGCATTTATGAATGAAAGTCAGACTAATAACTGAAAATGTTGATTCTAATTTAATGTGTTTCCTAAAGAAATTATCAAAAAAACAGTTCCCAGTTGATGTTTTTATTGAGTTGTAGGGGATAACTAATTCTTAACTTTATATTTGTTCTCAGAATTTCAGAATTCTGATTCCTTTTTTTTTTTAATAGGTTTTTAAGAGAAGATTGTTAAGTTTGGATACTATCCTGCATATGCTTCATCACTTACTTTTCAAGTAATGTTTCAGTGAGAACTTTCAAAATCTCAGTGCACTGCTGGTGATACTCCAGCAATCCTTCTGCAAATGTTGCAAGTTGGGATATTTGTTCAACCTGAAATTAATACTTTAATCAGTCACAATGCAAAGGGTGAGGAGAAGTCTTACTTCCAATTTTTTTAAATATTTCAAAAATATTAAATATTTGTCATAGACTTTAACATTTACCATCAGAGCTTCCTAAATTGGACAGACATGTCACTGGAAATTAAATACTGCAGAAACGTATATTCGCAAATAAAATCCTTAAAGCCTGTTAGTTAAAATTCAGATTAAAATTACTTTACCAAATACACTGGTTTCAAAATAACTCACATCATTTTCTAGTAAGTTATGCATCCCCATTTGTGCCAGGTGTAGGGATTCAGCAAACTTATCCTCCGAAAGTTTGATTTCCTCATCTGTAATGTGAGAGCCTGTAAACATCAGACCACACACAAAGGGAAAACCAAAAATAAATAACTGATAAAAAAGAAAAGAAAAGAAAGAATGAAGATTTTTAATTCTTGAAGTAAAAATATTTCCATAAAATTAATAACAAGAATAAAAAACAAATATTTTTTTAATAAACGCAAAAAGTTAGAATGAAAATAAATAAATAAATAAATAAATAAATAAAAATGAGGGAATGTAGTATACAATAAACAGGTTTATCTTTATAATGATTACCAACTACTAAACAGTAACTTATTTCTATCTATTGCTATTCATCAGAAATAAATATATCAAGGTCTAAAAACGTGTTAGTGGCAAAACTTTTAAGAGAAACAACAAATGTGAAAACAAGTGATATGAAAATAATATATCACAGAATATTATCTACTCTATTTTCCAGTAGAATACATGATACTTAAAATTAATATTGTGCTATTAACATGAAAAAATGAATAAAGATATGGAAAATTAAACAAGTGTAAGTATATTTACTACTAAATTGCACAGTAAATGATAATGAAGAATAAGAAAGATTGAGAGGCAACTATAAATAACTTGAAACTAATTTCTTTCATGCAAGGTAAACTTTCCTTTCTGCAAACTTATTGTTCTAAAATAAAAGCACTGAGAAGCCTTTAATAAACTTTTTAATAAAGATAAATTGTAGAAGCTTGATGTAATTGCAGCTATTTCTCAAAAATGCTGTACCATAGTTTATTATCTAATCTTAATGGAATACTAGAATAAACTATTATTTGAACCATCTACAAAATATAGGTGAAATATCTTCAAGTTCCTTGAACATAACAAAAAAGTTCTAATTCAAATACTAATTAATGGATTATTGTAATAATTTATTGGCCACACACTACACTACACTACCTTTATTAAACACAAACTGGTTTCAGAAGCTGTCGCCAACTGGAGTTGGCAGAGACTGAGGATGGAAGCAACAGCTTCCAAAACTAGTTGGATTTAAAAAAATAGTGGAGTATGTGGCTGACGAATTTTTTGTAGTGACTCCACTAATGTTTTTTTCTGTAGTGACTAATTAAAGATTTTGCAAAATAAATTATAACAATTTCCACTTAATCAGATGTACAAAAACTTTAGAAATATATGTTAAAGCTAATGCTAGCATAAAAAATAAAGTAATTAAATCCTCATTATACTTTCATGATCAAAATAAATTTCACATAAACAGGATGTTATATATTCATTTATACAATATTATATTATTCCAAAATATCTAACAACTTCGCATTCATGCTCTGAATTTGTCTAGACCTAATTCAAGCAAAAGAAAGTCCAAATTCCCTTTTGTGGCAAATGCGCTAATGTTCATACAAACAAAATGCAAATTCTTTGTATTCAGATAGAGTGAATGCTGATAACTACAAATTTTGCTGAACCGTGCATCTTACTTTACACTATGCTCAATTTGCTTTAATACACAATCTAGCTCATTGGCTTCAAAATTTACTTAAATTCAATTCCAATAAGAAACCAACACACAAGCAAACCAGAAACCCAAGTTTCTACATGGGATAAAGCAGTTTTAAAACAGAATAATTTATAAATATCTGTACAGAGATAAGTTTCTCACTTTTTATGGGTAACATTTAAATACAAAATAAATAATTTCACATACCAGTATGTATAAGCAAATAAATTTGTCACAAAAAGCAGAAGTTACTTTGGATAAAAATTAGCTACGTTTCATTGGGTCTGAGGATAGGTGCCCCATCTTCTCAGTTCTCTTGTTAGAAAAATACAAATTAACTACCTCTGATTACCATTAATAGTCAATATAGGAGTATTTGAAACTAATTCATCACAATTTTCTTAGTTTAAGGACATTATAATTATTGATGATTCCAATGGGGAAAAATTGTAGTAACTAGCTCTACTTACATTACAAGCAAAATAGAACAACACTTTTGTACTTACACGATTAATATTAGGCATCATAAATATAAGGAAAATTTAAATACAACACATGAGGAAACCTCAACTTCAATGGTTTAACTAATGTGGTTCTAATGGGGCAATAGAACATACCACAAACACTCAAAGTAACATCAGAGCCATGGCCTATTTGTGACCTAGAAGGGCTTCCATAGGGGCTGGAACCGACAGCACCTCTTTTACCAAGAACTGCTCACATTAGAACAAACAAAGAAAATGAAATTCTTATGTTATTATATCTGACTTCTCCTACCAAGTGCAGATATTGAAAATATTCTTTATTTCATTCTAAAGAAAATATATTATGCTATACCACATTCTAACTCTTCAACATTTAAATTACTTTTTTTTTATTGTTGCTTCTCTGAAAATAGAAAAACATGATGCTTAAGAAAAAATATAAATTTAAGGGTACAGAATACTCAAAGGAGCCTTTCCAAACTCTTCCTACGAGGAAAGTTCATGAAAATCAATACTTCATATAATGGGTAGACATAATATTTTTACAATTGTAGAAGAACCTTACATCTTCATGGTATGGAAATAATATTTTGTATTTTTGTTAATGCAACTCCATTAATCAATATTAATACAAATATTTTGAAACTCCATATAAACTCAATCTTGCTTTGTTATAAGAGGACTGCTTTGTTGATTTCTCAATGAATTTTCAACAGATTTTCATTCAATACATGAAAGACATGACCCTGTATAGGAGCCCTGATTGATATAAATTACCCTCTTCTGTACATAATTTTAGTCTATAATAAAGGTATTTCCCAAATGTATGGTAAAATAATAGTTTCTTCTCTAAAGAAAAGAGAGCCTTCGGAAAAATAGAAGAGAAATAAATTTATTCTTGTTTCACAACAGAAACTGTTTATAGCAATGAATTTAATTCTTTTTCTTACTTTAAAATAATAATTTCTAAAAGATACAAGTATTTATTTTCTAAGCACTGAATGAGACAACAGTCAAAAACAAACTCTTATAATTAGTAAATGAATACATACGTATTGACGTAAAATGCATTTAAGGTAAAGCTAGTAGAGATGGCGCGATCTTAGAGATTCCGCACAAAGGGGATTAGACGGAAGGAGCAGATTGAGCGATTCCAGGAAGTTGTACAACGGTAGTAGTGAGGTGTCTACTTGAATGCTCTTATTGATTGTTTCGAGCATCTAGAATTAAGCATTGCAATTTTGTTTTATTTTCCCAAAGGAAGTGGTTGAATTTTCATATCTATTTGTTTGAATTTCTATAGAATGACAATACAAAAATTTAAAATTAAGTGACTTCTCATAAACTAATAACCTAGACTAATGGTGTGAACACCAATGGTTATTTCTAGAAGTGGCTATGTTTGAATAAAAGTCTGCACAATCTCTACTACCAGAATGGGGAAGTTTGTGCACATAGTTTCCATTAGCTTCCATGCTAGGAGAGATTATGCCCTGAAGAAAAGAAAACGAAGGGCAATGATGATGGTTAAATGTTAATTTTAAGTTAAAAGTATTATCAAGTAATTTTGTAATTTTATCTGGGCTTTCTTTTTCTAATTTTTAATTTTTTTTATTAAAACTTTTTAATACTTCTTTTTTCTTTTCTTTTTCATTTTTCTGATTTTTTAATCATTAGGTAAAAATATTCACTCCTAATACAATAATATTTGTTTACATAACTTACAATGATGTCATTTAAAAGTCATTATTGTTAATAATTTAATTCCAGTATTACTAATAACAATCTCTCCATCCATGTGCGCAATCACACCTATCCTGTCAGAAGAGATTGCGCAAAATAGCTTTCTCGGATTTATTTCAACTGTGGTATCAAAATAAAGTATATTGACCAAATAAAGGAGATGAATAATAAACAAATGAAGACAAAATTATTAATGGATAGTTTTGGGAAAAGAAATTTAGATTTAAAAAAATTATTTGAATTGTGCGCACACTCTCCAACCTTTACCTTATGAAACGTATGAATAAAAGATGATGAGTACAATGATTCACGAGAAGAATTCTTTTAATTTCACATAAAGTTGTATTCAACCATAATTTATTTGTATCGCTGCATCAACTTGATTTCTTAGAATTATTTTCATTTGAGTTGAACATAACACTTTTTTACTTCATTTTGATAGTTTGTAATAAAAAATAAAAAATTCAAAAAGTACTGTTAGAATATTTTTCCTCATACAAGCCAGTCAATGCTTCAGAACACCAGGTATAAAATTAATGATAACTATAATAAAAGAAAGAAAATATCTACTTTTCTCAATGACTGATTATTTCAGTCAAGTACAACCATGGGGCTCCTTTACAGAGTTCAAGTGCCCAGTAGCATTCCAATATCATGCAAAACATTTCCGTACGTGCTAAAATTTGAGAATAAAATTGTGAAAAGTGACCCCTCTTTTGTGAGCGTGTGTGTGCCAATAAGGATCTTTGTTAAAAATATAAAAAATTGAAACATGGCATACATTAAACATCTACAATATATATGAAACTAATTCAATTTATTGTAATCAATCTAAAGTAAAGAAGTAAATTGGTACATAAATCCACATGTATTATTTCTACTGAACATAACATTGTTTTGTCTTGTGAACTGACCAAATTAAAATAGTTTTAAGTATCTATGGAAAGTGTGCCATATTCTCATCTAGTAAGCAACAACATTATTCTGACAGTGTGCTATTAGAGAAAAATGGTGATGAATTTCAAAATATTTATTAACAATCTATCCACATAATTACAGGAAACAAAACTTTCTATAAGACAATCTCAATGCACATGTTTCAAATAACAATAGCATTCCTATTGTCAAAAGCAGACCTGATGTCCCATACCTTATGGTACATGGACAACTTCCTTTATAAAAATAGCCTTAGGAATTTTCTTGGATCATAGCTTTGTGTTCAGTCTAAAGGAGAGAAATAAACCAACCATACCTTTTGCTTGTCTCCTTCTCTTACAGTCAAAATCCAAACGCCGACCCTGCAATTTCTTTCGATGGTGCTGGAAACAATTCAAGGAAACAAATTAACACTGACAGATTTTTTCATTGTAATCGAGAAAATTATTTTAAAACTTAATGTAAAACACACCATAACTTCCTTAAGATCCTTTGTTTGTAAATGATGTAAAGGTTCCAAAAAGTTTTGTTTGATGTTATCATCCAAGGAATATTTCACATCTGCCATTTGCTTCATTGATTCTCCCATCTCAATTAAAGCCAAACCTAAAGCCATTTGATTTACCACAAATTAATTATAATTAGTGTACATAATTCACAAATAGTAGCTCCAATCATACTAATGATTACTGCTATTTGCCAACAAATTTACTATAAAAGGAATGTAATGTACCAAAAAGACTTTCATCTCCCAATTTTCGTCCGTAAGTCACCATACAGTCTCCAAGAACACCTTCTGGTTGAGGATATGTAGATGCTTTAGCTTGTCCACTCAGTTTGGAAATACCTTTCACTGCTGCCATTTTTGCTCTGGCAGTAGGATTAGGCTGAAGAAATTCTTTTGTTTTTATCTGGAGTTCTTCAACTAACTCATAAGTCACGTCAGTTTTCTGTGACAAGATTTTTTAAGGTAATACAGATAAATTCACTATTTATCTTAACAAATCTAAAAAACATGAGGATAATTCTGACTTACTCTTTCCATTTCCATGAAATCCATATCCATCTGGGTGCCTTCAGCACCTCCCATTTTTTCTGTAACATACTGAGAAAAAATAAATAAATTAGTTTTTGAATACACAGAAGGGGGAAAATATAGAGGAAATAACATTTAGATGAATTTGTTCCAGTCAAAAATATATTTTTGACTGGAATAATTTGGGTAGTAAAGATAGGTAATCATTGTTTATATAATCTTCCTACTGGGGGGGTTAAATTGGTTTTTCTTGTGATCATTAAAATAATGATAATAATAATAATATTTTATTGAACCGCATAGATCATAACAATGATGTACAGTCATTCATAGTACTAACAACAATAACTATAATATTTACATATAAGAATAACAACAATATAATAATTTTGATACATTTAACCATACTCATTTAATATAGGTTAAGTAGAAGTTAATATAAAATACAATTATTTTCTGCTATTACAGAATATTAATATTTATTTAGGCTAGGATTATTAGTTATCTATGGTAGGAATTCTTTTATTTTACTTTCATTTTATTAATTTATGTCAAGGTCTATATTTATGCTACAACAGTGTAATTTAATGTCATCAGATCTTTTCCTGAATCATGGGTCACCTGCACCTTTGTTCTAATGATTACCTGCAACAGATTATATATGATACATTAGTTATTGTCATTGAAGAATTCTTGTACACTGTAGTAGAGTTTCTGTTGTAAGAATTGTTTGAGTTTTGTTTTGAATGGGTTCAGTGTATTGATGTTTTTAAGGTTTAGTGGTAACACATTATATAGCTGTATGGCTGCATTATGAGTGCTTTTTTGGCTAAGAGTGTTTATCTGTGGTTGATAAATATTTCTGGCCTGTCTAGTGTTGAGAACATGAACAGTGGAATTAAATCTGTAGAGTGGTCCTTTGGCTAGTAGATCCTTTTTTGCAAAGTTCAAAGTTTCAAAAATGTACATGCACACACAGGAAAATCACAGGTATGACTCAAAATGGGATGAAAATATTCCAGAAATACAATTGTATTGTATGTCTCAAAGTTCGTTTTTTCATAAATCTGTCCCACATAAACACAGAAACAAACAAAGCTTTATGATAATTGAGTATTAACTAATGACGATTTCCTAGCTGAAACACCCTAGATACATCTCCTGAGTTGCTCTTCTTGAAACCAAACCCTGTGTACATACATTAACAAAATAAATTAACAACTTCTTTTGCAGAAGGTAGAAAATGATACAAGCAGATTTTGAACTTCTGAAACATATCTTTCTAAATTCAGTTCTGGGTTATAGAACATTCTGGATAATAGAATGCCAGATTGAAGATTTTTTTACAAGAACATTGGTAGCAAAAATAGCTTTATTATTAACCTAAGAGAGAATGATTAATAAAAGATTTTTTTTTCTTTTCAATGGAAATAAGTATGCGGTATTTTCATATACTTCATTGCCACACACAAATCTAACTAAAAACTATATTATTTAACTTAGAAGGACCATTTTGAACTTCATCATGTAAACTGAATTCCATCTACCTGTTGGATGGTATGTTAGGTAAAAGCAGCTTTGAATCCTGATCATAATAAGAAGCATAACTGCTTTAGCAAAACAACAGTAATCAGGACCACACTGGCAACTAATTACAACAGACAGACAGGCAACCATATACTGGTAACTAATTAAAAGAGATAGACACATGGCAATTTCTATAATGAATTTTTCAACATATTCAGTCAGGAATTTTAAATACTTATGCAATGCATTAAAGATCTTGAAACTTTGTAGAGTCATATCTCAGCCAAAAAAGATATTCAATCTCAGAAAAATTTCCAGAGAGTTAAAAATGTGCTTTCCTTAAAGTTATAATTTTAAATGAAATATCAACCATTTCCATCCATCTGGTTTGTGCTAAAAATTTTGAACTCTTTAAGAGTTTTCTGTGGTTCAATGTCATTTCTTTGATATTGTAACAGTAAAAGACCTTGGTGTTGGTGACCAAACCTACTACTGCCAATATAGCTTTTGAATTTGGAGTTACGTACAGAATCAATTGATATTCTCTCTCTTAGCTTAAAATCAATCATTTTGCAATAATGTAACCTTGACTTTCTTTGTATATCCAAAAAAGATGATATTCAAAAGATAAAGAAACACAACATGTGTGTCTGCATTTCCATAACTTTTGTCACTGATTGACTCACTAAACATTGAATCGATAACCAAAATGAAACAAAGGAGTGTCATCAATCAGAATAACATCAAACCTAAAATTAAAAAAAGTTATAACGCAAACTAATGGTTCACACTATAATGCAATGGGAGATACCCTATTATGGACATTTTACATAGTTTCCAATTTGGTTAGGGTTCAAACTTCTGGTGGAAAATTACATAACTGTCCCAATGCAAATATGATACAATAAAAAAATTAATATAGTTCACAAAACATTTTTGAACTCCACAATTGTCAACATCAATAGTGTTATAAAATTGTATCTCATTGGATATGATCACATTCACTTTCTTTGAACATTATTAATAGTCTTTTTTTTTATTACTGTTTTTAAAATTGTTAGTTGGATTCATGAGGGGTGTGGGATATACCAAGCATCCTCACCTCAAGCAATATCACTATTTAAAAACCTTCTGACAATTCTACATGTGTTAAGGATGGCCGCTTTCAGTATGTGTGTGTGTGTCTAATTTTATATATACACACACACACACACACACACAAAAGAATATATATATTTGAGAGAGGAAGCCGATTGATGCTCAAATTGATCAACGTAGAGCATTGATCATTGATGCTCTGCACTCATCAGTTCAAAGTTTCATTCTAATATCATTCTTACTGAATGTTTCTTCTAATGAGAGTAAGTGGTTAAGCTTGGGCAAAGTGAGTGATGATGTGATTTTGTTGTCCTGCTGCTTTTATTTGAAATTTCAGGGAATGCAAAACCAAAGAGCACTGGGTGAGTCTCCTTAAAATATGCCTCTCTTAATATTAATTCTGTCATGTATTTCCATTTTCCCATTATTGCCTTCAGAAAATTACTGAGGGTTGGTTTTATTTTGTTCAAGAACTTGAAGTTAAGATTAGGGGACTGAGTTGAACGCATTTTCATAGTCAATATACTGCACTAGAATTTTCTATTTTTGACTTGAGCATGCTGCAGAATGACCAAATCCATAATTTGTTCCTCACAGCCTTTGGAATATTTTCAGCATCCCCTCTGCTCCCCAGCAAGAATTCCATTCTGCTCAATATGTGACCCAATTAACTTAGCTATACTGGATGTCATGAGCATGTAAAATGTTTGGAGGCATGTATTAGGTCTATATTTGGTAGGATCTTTGCTTCTTCTCCATTGAGCAATAATATTTTTTCTTTCTAAAATAAAATTTGGTATATTTTCTGCATTGTTTAGAAAATTTGCTCAGGTGATTAAAAGTCAAGAGATGGAGGTAGGTGAACTTTCTGAACCAATAATTTTGAATATTACCACTTCCTGGACTTTTCCAATTGTAATTTACGTCACTCCTCAATGTTTCAATAGTAATTTCATGAAAAAACACATCGGGTCAATATTCTCAGCAGACATAATTTCATATTTGATCCATGGTGCATCTCTCTATTATGTGTCTCACTTTTTGGTAAGAACGATGGCCAGACTATCTCCATTTATGTGAGGCTAGGGTGACATCAGCCTATGCATAGTTTTTGCTTGAGTGTATCCATAAACTCAGTCACATTCTTTTTAATTTTATCAAATTTGGTATTATTATTACTATTATTATTATTATTATTATTATTATACTATTATTATTATTATTATTCAGATGTAATTTTTTGATACCATGGTAAACAGAGTAGCACATGATAACATTGGAATTCTTAATCCAAAATTGAATGGATGACATGCCAACCGAAGTGAAAACCAAGAGCGCATGCATGAGACGAAGGGAAGCATATACGCCAACGCTCTCGGGCAGCAGTGGCACCGCGCCGCAGCCGCTGCACCGTGGCGTGCCGTAGTAAAGCACACCGGGGCAGCAGCTTCCATTCGCAAACCCTTGTATTGATCAGAGGCTTTTGTATAGAAGTGGGTCACGCAGACTGCGTGGTAGAGTGCGCGAGAGCAGCACGGAGCGGCGGCGACCTCGCGCAGCATGCCCAGCGGCGGTGGCCCACCGACCCACGACACCCCCGCTGCGCTTGCGCCTTCACACACAGTCAGTCCACGTAGTATAGCACAGGCCAACAACCATTGTTCGGTCAGTAGCCACATCACCAGGTGTATTCTGTCTGCATGTGAGACCGCAAACCTCACGAAGTACACGATAATGAAAAGTACACGTTTTTTATTTCATATAAGACTCGCTCTCTCGAAGTACAACCAAATGGGAGAGGTCACCTATACAACTTTACTAATGTATTTCATATGTGTGACTAATTCACGTAAAGATAATTGAAGTTCAGCATTATTCTGCAAGTTTATCACACTTGATAGTAAGAGGAATTTTGTTTGTACATAAATAAGTTAAATTGAAAACAAGAATATCTATTAATATCTGTCAAGATCAAGGAACTTAAAAATGCAAATACATTCTTATAAGAACCATTGTTAAAATGTCAACTATAAGCAAGTATTTTTAACCTCGCAGTAACACCTAAGTTTCCTGTACCTAACAACAAACTGAGGGAAAACATGTCGAAGGGAATTACGCCAAGAATATTTACTATGATACCGACATTACAAGAGAATCGAATACGCTTCTTCCCTGTGAAACGGATTTAATGGGTAGCAACTATAGCACGAAATATTTACACATTTTTTAAAGTATATTTAGTATACAACGGAAAGTGTTTGTGTCGTACACATCCACAGATACACATTTCCCCACAAAAGCAGAAACCGAATGTTTGGAGTCTTTTATCACAATACTATAGTTTACACAGGTTGGCATGATAACCGTGACGTCATCGTCGAACTTCGACAGCCTCTCCACGAGCGAGAGTAGGGTTCCTACGTTTTGTGCAGGTAAACCAGTGCACTTCGCTAACTGAATGGCTATAAACTTACCCCGAATGTACGTCACCGAATTGTTAGGGTACTTTTCATGCAGCATATACAAATTCAAAATTTCCTTAAAAAATATCAGATGTTTAAATTCCAGGCGTATTGCTAAATCAAAACCAATAAATTTAATAAATGCTAAAATATTCGTAGCAACGATCCTTTATAATTTCAAGAGCACGTCAGAATGAAAAGTAATGTGTGGTTTCACTGTCTCGTGAAAAACTCAAGTTTTCTTTTCGATGTACACTGCGAAGCAAAATTAGCGGTGCACCATTTAGATTACAACTTTTATGGTTTGAGATGAGTCGATGTGAAATTTTACATGAAGGAATGTTTTCAAGACTCGTATAACGTGAGGTTCCTGTACTATCCCGTTCGTGCTCGGAAGCCCTGAAGTGTCCTAACGTGAAAAATTTCGCTAATATCAAGAGAGAGAAACACACCTTCAGAAGTCAGGGAGAGCTAATCTCTCATGAACTGGTTCAATAAAGGCCACTATGAAAAAATCACCTATCCTCGAAAACCTCTCCTTACCACATTCATCCCGCCCCCATTAAGAGAGTTTTTAAGTTTCCAGGATGTGTTTGTTAGACAACTTGCGTGATCCTCCACCCTTGAGGTGAATGTAGTAAAGTCCATTCAAAAAATTAGGGTCTACCACATAACCACCCCTGTCGGGGGAATGCCGACCCCATCCATCGCCTCCTCTTTCAGCGAGGTAGGAGCGAAGGAAATTGTGTGATAGATGAGAATTTCGTCAGTGCACTTGCGCACCAAATTTAAAGCCTATCGCCAAAACAAATTTCTTTTTGATTTAAAACAAAAAAACATCTCTAATACATTCTCTGTTCAACCCTTCACAACCACAGAACAGGTCGGGATCAAACCGAGGTGCAATATGCCACGAGAAGGAGACACTTTAAAGACGGTAGGACTTGGCAGGTATATCGTTGTTATGAAGAGAACGAACTACAGGCTTCAAAACAACGGTACACTGATGAACCTGGTACACTAAATAAGCTTCGCCTGTACGGTATGCAATCCACAGCACTCACTCGCTGGGTGGGTAGGAGTCACCTTTCATGAAGGAAAACAATTTTTTTTCCTACTCCAACTCCACCTGCTCAGCGAGAGAGTTGCTAAATACACTGGGCGTCAAAATTAGCGGCGCAGTAACTTCATCGCTTCATAACATCTATCAGAGTACAATTTGGGGGAAGGAATCTCCCGTTAATTACCAAGACCATCTCTGGAAAGTATGTGTCACCCCTTTCACGCTGTGACATCCTACGAGGAAAGCAAGGAAAAATATCACACTTTAAGGTGTCAGGGAGAGCTCACGTAGTAGACTCAATAATGTCCACTGAGAATAAAATATCACCCACATCTAAAGACCTACCACTATATACACCCACTTTCTCGCGATTAACATTATCTCTTGTGTGCTAACACATCGAGCAATTATCTATATTATTCACGTAAAACATTTTCTCGCGGTCACTAAGGTAAGTGATGGAGGGATAGGGGTGGGTAGATGAAGGTACTTAAATTTTTTATTCAAATGTACTGCTTGATTGGTCGAATGTACTGATTTTTTTGACATTATTGATTGTTATCTTTCTTCAATCTAAGGGTGTGCCAGCGTGAAAAGGGTGGCACAGGCACTTTCCAATGATGGAGTCACTTGATAATACATGGGATATTTCTCACGAGGCGGCATTTTAAACATGTTACGAAGCGATGAAGTTACTGCGCCGCCAATTTTGATGCGCAATTTATGTCGAAAATATAATTTCTAAATATCATACTATTTTAATGAAGGAACCACACTTATTATTAATATACGATTAAAGTTAGTAACTATATTGAACTTTTTTTGTTATTGTGTTTGGAATCAGACAATTTACGTTTTTCTTGTTAGTACGTCAACGATGTTTTTATTTTAAATAAAATACTTTTACTATTTCAATATTTTTTACAGAATTGCCTTTTGGCGTAAACATGGTAACACGAGAAAGTTGACTCAACGTTTGCTTATGTATTTTAAACCACAAACATAATTTTTTGAATTTCTAGGCTATTTCTGTCGGTTGGAAGGTGAAAGTTGATGAGAAAGAATTATTTCAGAGCAAGTATAGGTGGCGGTAATGCAAATTGAGATAGGGTGCTCTGAACAATGGTTAAATAACAGCAAAAACAGTGAAAGGTAAGAAACACTTTAAATTTTAAATGATACCAGCATGATTATTTTCTTCCTCTGTTTCTCTTTTTGACATTTCCAGTGAAAATAGACTTTATTATAAGTGTCGAATGGAAGGCAAAACCCGGCAAATTGGATATATGTGACAAATTATAAAAGGATAACTATGTATCGTAAGAAATCAACATACGAACAGAACAATTATTTCAATATTTTAGTTTTTAATCGAACTCAAGTAAATAGTAACTTGAGAATCGAACTCGTTCGCCATTTTTGAAGGACGCAGAAGTCTTGTCGCGTGCGGGAACAACACGTATTCAATAAAGTAAAACACATTAGCAAAAGGTGACATAGGAGCTGATGCATTGTCATGTCTTTATTGTCATGCCACCCAGATCTATCTCCCAGCTCCCAGACGCATCTGTCACTGTTTCCGTCCTGGCGCGACGAGGCAGATTATAGCAACGCCATTAAGTCCGCAAACTATGGAGACGTTGGCGTGTAACCTGTGCGAGCCACTCAGCGCTGATTGCTACACTTGGGTTGGCAAGACAACGCAGAGCCAGCAGCGTCAGCGGTCCTCTGTTGAATCTTGTAAACTTCACCTCTGCACGGGATGGAATATACACTCGATTACACGTTCGGTTCGGGATGTTTAAGTCCTTGATATATTCTACACAGCGGCACAAATATGACGTAAAAACCAACCAACAAAGTTTTGCCACTGAAGTCAAACAGTAAACAAAAAAGAAATATTAATGTTTATTTCCCTTATGCACAAAATAAGATAAAATAAATGTAACTACGAACATATAATAAGGTAAACCACATTGTAACAATATGAATAATGTATCGTCTACGACCAGGTGAAAATTTCAACGAATCGGGACTCGAACCCGGAACCTTCTACTTTGGCTGCAGGTATGCTGACACTGCACCACCCGCCTCTACTCCCAAAACCCGTATACAACATCCATCTGGCCTAATCCAGTAAATCTATGTCACACCCCATGCCGGAAATAAGTGACCCTATGTTGGAAGCACTTATACCCTGTTTCCACGTACCTACGTATCGGATGCGATTTTGAAGTGGCAGTGGCAGCATACCTGCGGTCAAAGCAGAAGGTCACGGGTTCGAGTCCCGGTCCGTCGCAATTTTCTCCAGGCGTGGACGATGCAAACTTCCCTCCTCGGGAAGGTATTTGGAAGTTGTGAGTTCAGTATGATTAATACCCACTGATAATAAATCTACATTCAAGATTTTGAGGAACAAAAACCTTATTGTTCCCATTTTAGAGTCAAAATTCTTGGACGAAGACAAACTGATTTGGTCGATATTGAAGATCTGCAAATGAATCTTTCAGAAAATCCTAGGATTTTTTAGAAGACCGGATTAACACCTCGAAATAAAAAGTATAACTTCACAAGACATTGCAACATTGTTACAATACCAAATTTTATTCGACTTCACCAAAAAAGTACGATTCATCAAAATAACTCTAAAGCATTCCATTCGAATAAGTTATGTCTATTTAACTTTGTTCACTTCAACAAAAATAGGAAAGCATTGGAAGCTACGGTAAGTACGAGTATATAGGAGATAACTTAAAATATGGTGGTTATCCACCATATTTTTCTTTCGATATAATATACTTATAATTCATGTTAAAGAATGTTTTCGTACACCCCATTCCTCAATGTATTTCGAAAATTATCGAATGAAATTCCATCCCATTACTACTGCTTTTGTTATTAAGGATACTCCGTGTGCAGACAAATTTGGTCTTACCTGCACATGAAATGATTGTGGTAGAAAATAAAGAATGAAGAAGGATGAAGGATAAGATGAATATTGATTGCCAACAAGAACAAATAGTTTAATGACACGTGCTAGGATAATAATGAAAATAATAATAAAATACTGGTTTTCCAAGAGAGCGTGATGAGATGAGTCAGCATAGTTGATATTGAAGGTGGTTGAATCGGTGTGTTGTTTCGAAATCCACGGTTTGATGACCGATGTTCACGTGCCTTCTGTAGCGTAGTAGTGAAGGGTTGAACTGGATAAAATGTCGGCTAGCATGCCGACCGACGATAGAAGAGATGTGATGAGAGGTGTGTCCTCTTACGAGGTTGTGGAGCGAAGTAAGCAGTTCGAAAGAAAGGATAAAAATCTGTCCTAAAATCTCTCGTCTTTTAGCGCGCGGCAGCGTGTTCGATTTGTGTAATCGATTGCATCACGTCATGACTCGACCAGCTATCGATTGTTTATCCGTGACTCGCCTTGCTTGCAGAGAGGCTAAAGCCCCTCGACTCCATAACTTAGTAGACAGTACAATAATTTCACAGTTCTTAATTCAAATAACTTTCAGGTATCTCTAAAAATACCCCAAAAAGTCGCAGTTAATCTCGTTGCTTCATTCGATTCTTTTAACAATGTTGTAGTATGCAATGCTCAAACAGATTAAACAATATGATACGGAGTTTATGATACTAACATGAAGCTAATTTTTATTCCCGTTTATGTGCATTAAAAAAATCAATTTATTTTTAAACACTTAAAACTAGAATATTTAATACATAATATTTACTCACGAGAAAAAAACAAGAAATCAATAACAAGTCTAGAGTAAAAAAATCAAAAATTATAGTCGAAATGAAGACGTCATGGCGTGCAATTATTTTGACATACATCAACTACTGTGTGCCAATTCGTTTACTGGGAATAAACACAAAGGCGCAAGAATCACAATATATTGACGAAAATAAAGGAAAGATGAAGAATAAAAGAAAAAAATAAGAAACATTTTGTTCATTCAATCATTTCTACTCCGGGTTGACGTACCTGCCAGCCACAAAAATCGGACCTCAGCCCACACTTCAATACACGTAACTTTGGTTCAGATCCCATTTTAAAAACGATTAAATTATTTAAGGCAGAAGATGAAATTACAAGGAAGAAAGCACTAAAAAAATTAAAAACGAAAAATTCAAATAAAATAAAACAAAGCTGTATACAAAATAAAAGAAGATCAATAAAACACAAACAAAACGCACGCTAGCGCAATGTGTTGTTGTAAATGGAATAAGAGCTTTTTTAAAGAGTAATAAACAAATAATTGTAATAATAATCTTAAATGAACAATAATTGTACAAATAATATTGTACAATGAGCATAAACAAATATTCAAAATGTAAAACTTAGTTACACGACAAATGTAAATGTTAAATTAAAGTGATACTAACATGAACGCAGTGATACTACATCAACGCAAAATGGCTAGGTATAATCAAGTAATTTTATATTATTACAGGCACAGCGTCGTGGTTTCGTGCGAGTTTTCTTTGTCATGTTAATGTTCATTTCATAATCACAAAGCTAAATTTTAAAAAAATATTCATCAGTATTATTATCACAAGGAAAAGGAACAAACATGTTAATTATCCAAACAAGGTTAACAACAACGTAAGCTACTTTTTAAACTTATAATTAGCAGCGGCGTAGCCAAGGGGTAGCTACATCGAATGTAGCTCTAACCCCTCCATTGGATACGCTGAACCCTCTCCTATTCAATCCTTTGACCTCCCTTTTGAGTATATTGATTTCCTTCCCTAACGAAACACTTTTCCCTTGCATTCAGTGTTACACGGCAGCTTCTATTTAATGCTCCCGGTCGTTTGGACGCACTCGGTCGATCGAAACCTTCAACGTATCGTAGGTGTTGGCGAATGGTAGCTACACCATAGCAAGTTCGGATAAAAATTCTTGACAACGGACACAGGTTATTAAGGATCATAATTAATTTTTAACCCAACAAGAATGTTACAAAATTTCTGCACTCATATCCGTGCTCCAAAATAAGGTGCGAAAGGGATAAAGTCGAAAAAAACTGTGAGAACAAAACGCCGATAGTTTTTTTTTGTTGAAAAAAAAAGTTTTGTTCTCACAGTTGTTTTTTTCGACTTTCTAGTTATTAAATCTTTTTGTTGGATTTTCACCGGTGTCGGTTATAATGAAGGTATCAACTCTTCCTCTGCCTCTCTGAATGATGTTCCGCACAAGGTATTCTAGAAGAAACAAACTCAATTGAAACGAAACTACAAAGTAACTTCAAGGGAATATACACTAGATACCTACTTTCATGATCTACATCTTGCCTCACTTTCTCACACATGAATTGGGAAGTAAACTTTCATAATAGTAGAAATACCTTACAAAGCAAAAAAACAAAACACATTGAAATATTTTATATTTATAGTTCACGCAGTCTTCCGGAACAGAAAAGAAATGAAACACCAGTGGTACTTATCACAGCTGATTTCGAACAGCCAATGAGAAAAGAGCTGGCGTGAACTTCTTTACCCTACATATAAAGTCCCCGGTCTCCTCTATATATGAGGTTCCAACGCTGAAGCGTCATGGTTGACTAAATCCCTACTCCACTCTACTGTCCTACCTTTGTGTTGAAATCCCGAAATCGTGAAGTAGTTAATCATAATCCCGAAGTAAAAGCATATATGAAAACTACCCTAAAACAAAGGCATATATAAAAAGATAATATAATATTGTCACAGAAATATTTAACATTATTCTGCTGAAAATTTCTCATTTATTTTTACATCACAAAAATAATAAAATCACATAAAAATCAAAACAAGAAGTTTCTGGTTCCGAGAAATATTTCAAAGAATGTTCAGTTCATCCAAAGAATTAACGTTAAGTCTGTAAATGACCTTGTGAATTCCACTATAGTTACTACTCATCCATGTTAGACCCCTTCTCACCTTCCTCTTCCGCTCATTCTAGTCCGCTTCCTCATTACGATCCCCAATCGTCAACAGCCTTCCCTCCTCTATGATGCTCTGGCAGTTAAATTCAATTCCAGACCTTTCCTCCAATGTTTTCTATTTACATCCCTCAGTGAGGCTCTCTCCTCTCTCTCTTTTATAATAAACAAAAGAATAAAATTAACTCTTTTCATAAAGTTGTTTTTTACCATTACAAATGAGACGTTTCTCTCTCTGTCCTCCATCACAGCTCCCATTCAATTGTCTAGCTTGGATCCTTTGAAGTATTTTTAGAGTTAAGATAAAATAATGAGATATTCACTTCGTCTCTGTATTTGTGTACCACTGGTCACGAACTTGGGATAACTAATTCATTTATAACTGGAAAAAATCTCCAAAAAGACATCCGAATAGCACAAGTAGAATAGTATTACTTATCATACACGGAATACGTTCCACTATAGGACTGTGAGGCCTGGCTAAATACAGAAGACACAAAAAGAAAAATCCAGGTTCATAGTGTCCNATATATATATATATATATATATATATATATATATATATATATATATATATATATATAGAGAGAGAGAGAGAGAGAGAAATAAGAGAAAATTTTCTGGGAAAGGCAATACCCTTAGGAAAGGTCATAACGATTCAGCATACTCAACAATTCAGAAAAAAAACTGAAAACTCCACACAGTACAGAAGGTCAAAAAGACAGTGGAAGAGACCGATAGTAAAGGAGTGTTAAAATAGCATTGCTGTAATGAGAGTCCGGAAACATGCAGAGTCCGGTGGAGAAAAATAAATTATTTATTCCATACGTTTCAAATAGAAAATAAAAATAGGAGAAGGATGACGAAGTAGAAGAATCATAAACGCCGAATAATCACAAAATCAAGTGCGGCAAATGGGAAGTTCGAAAAAAGTGGAATCTAATTCAAACGAGTAAGAAATCCTCGAATCAAAATTTTCATAATAAATTCTTATTTACATCAGTCACGTGATATTTCAATACTATATAAATAGCAGTGTTGTAGTAGAGTAAATATTAACGCGATTAAAACGCAGACAATAAAATTAAATATACTTTTGTGGTATAGAGAAAACTTTTAAGGAATGAACATATCAGTAGCACAATCCGTAACATCGATGGGTATGATTACATAATGCGCAAGAAAAAAAAGAAATCTAAAAATCAGAGCCAAAAATGTAACTTTTTTCTTAACCCCTTGAGCCCAAATGTGTAAATATAGAACTAATTAATACAATAGTAAGAAATAACTTCGAACAAATCGTTGAAAACTCTTTGACGTTAGACATATGTACTCTGAGATTCATGAAGAGAAGATGAATCGGGACTGGCACTTGAATGATACATTCCCGTTGTGGTCACGCGAGCGCTGTAATACTAGAGAGGTCACGCCAAAATGGAGAATATCAATGAAACTGAGGGAAAAAATGGAAATGCGTAAAATCAACAGGATTTACGACAAGATTTTCTTGCGTGTTAATCGATAGAATATTTATTCTTTATTTACGTGAAAGTCAGATTTCCCAAAATATCAACGAACATTTGACGAAGGGCATAATTATGAATGGGGAATTAAAAAATCGAGATATTGTCATTGCGATATTGATATTGAAACATTCATAACAAACATTACGAAATACTCTCTCATCATATCAACTTTCTGTAATTCATTAATATTGTCTATTGACACCGCATTGAACACGTATAAAGAAAACTTCATCAACTTCCTATTCCATAATGCACCACATTCACTAGATTATATTGCGCTTTGAAACATAAATTCCGTAATCTTTAATAATTAAAAACAAGTCACTTTAATGTATTCCTGTCAGTCTACAAACCTGTTACTTATCTTAAAACTCACGATTTTCGTTATTCTTCTTTAATTCATACTCTGGCAAGGTTTGCGTACATATTTTGTTACCTTAGGTATCACAATTAACAGGTAATAACGATAAAACATAATCAAGTCAGGGGCAAATCAATCTTCGGAGAGAGATTTTTGCATACGCTGCCTAAACTGCCTAAAAATAGGTAACAACAATGAACGGCAATATTGTTCACCTCAAAGAGTTCTACAAAAATGTCCGTGACAGCACGTCTATCTACAGAGGTTAACCTAAATTATCGAAAAGAAAGGTTTTAAAAATAGACATGTTATACTTCAACTAAAAAGAATTCAAGTAGGTAAAAATTCATTCTTACAAATTAAATACATTGTGTGTTTTGTGCATTTAAGAAAGATGAAATTCCAGACCTTCTCTAAAATATGTCTATTTACATCCCTTATGGAGCCTCTCCTCTTTGATATTGTAAGTCTCCTGACAACATCTTCCATAGTTTCTGTCGACAGTTTTTCCAAGCAAATATTTCCTGATACTTTTAAAAATATTTATGGCATGCCTCTTGTGCCTCTTCTGACTTTGATTAATGCTGCATTTTCGCGATGTCAATAAGAAAGCCAAAAGTCGGCTTCCAATGACTGGAAGACCATCGTTGTCGTCTACAATTAGTCTTGATCTGTTTACACGATGCAGCACGCTGACGCGGCCAGTACAGCCGTAGTAGCTGTGACACGCCGCGAGTTCTCAAGAAAAACTACTTGAAGTGGTGGAGGGGAAGGTATTGGACGCCAATAGTTGTCTTCTGTCTACATCACAGAACAACTCATAGACATGCCAATTGTGAAGGTCATTGGCTTCTAAAACCAAGCCAGTGGTGTCCTTACAAAAACAATTGTCTTCCATCCATACCAACCCAACTCAAGCCAACTTTTGGGTCGCTTATTGGCATCGTGAAAACGCGGCATTACAGTGCACGTATTTTCCAGAAAGAATAATTGTCTTCCATAAACTAGCGATTTTAGCCAATTGTAGTTCAACTATATCAAAGAAAGGAGGAAGGACAGCGGGAGTGTAGGGGGAGGTATTGGACACCAATAGTTGGTTTTGTAATCGTTATCTGGAATACGGATTCCTAATCAGCGCCCCCAAAAACCTCCATTTACAATTGCTCATTAATCACCCAGTGAAACACACATTCTCGTAGTATCTTTCAAAAAAAAAATTCACAAATCATGCGACTGCAAATTCTCTGCAGCTGAAATTTATTTCATTCAAAAGTTGACATTTTTGTCTAGTTCCCCCAGTAGGTTAGTCGATGGAACTCCAAGTAACTTTTTACTTTTCGCTACTAGTCAGACTTTCAAAGAGCAAAAATTACATAGAGTGATTTTTCTCTTATACTTCAACGGTTCGATGAAAAAATTGAAATAAATTCTTATTTTTTACTCATCTTCAAAAGTAGAATGTATTTTGTTTCAACTGAATCGATCGTATTTTGACGATTCTGCAGCTATTGAAACACTGGGGCTTTTTATCGTCTCGCGTGCACAATGCATGCTCCTCGAGTGAAGCATACTTCCCGACTAATACTTCGGAGGGTATATAAGCAATGAGACTCAAATAAGAGTGGACACACATACTTCAGGGATTCCTGAAGCCAACCTAATGGTAAGAAATGCCAAACAAACTTTATTTTTTATTTTTGCCCAGTTGTTTTGGCACTTGGCCCCATTGTGTGACGCTCAGTTCGGATTCAGTCCGAAACAAGCCACAACTCCAAATTCACCGTTTATCGGAAGCAATCACATTCCAAAAACCAAAATACAATACATTTTTGGCTTCAATCAGAACTTTTACAAAGTATGGTATTCGGGGTTATTATATTAACTAAAGAATTATAGACACACCAGGATACCTACTTAGGGCAATAATTGTATTTCATTGCAAACCACACCTTCTCAGAAAAAAAGAATACATTACCATCACCCTCCTATAAATAAACACAGGTGTTGTGTAAGCATTACATCTTTCATCTACACTTTTCTGTACATACAGAGCAGATATCCCTATAGTAAAGACCCTTCAAGCTGACTATCAGCGAGACGGAAATTACAACGTACAAATAGCCTTAGACACATCCAGCAAATAAGTTCAATCGCAGTAACTCAAACCAAATCCGTCTAAATTAAAAAAAATTGTCTCCTGAATCTTATTCCGTTCTTAATCTCCAAACTTACTTCATTGCCTATATTGAATCAGATAAAATTGACCCCCAGAAGAAAACCAGCAAAATATATTGGCGAGTCGTTAGACACCTATACATAAACCACACATAAACAATAAATTAACTCTAGCGCACGGCACACTCTATAAATGCTATCCTCTCATGATATGAGAATCCGCACTTCACACCAATACTTCCATATACAAGATTTACAAAACTAAATCCTACGTACCTCAACTAACGCCCTTCGATACATTTCTAACAAACAATTACATAAACCATTGAAAAACAAATCTCTTGCCTATCACAGATTTTTGGGACAACTGGATAATTTGAATTTACTTTAATTTCGTAACTTATTTCACCGCGACGAAACCTCAAATTCAAGCAATATAATTCTTTCCCGTCGTCTTAGAGACAAAAATAATTAGAAACTAAACGATTATTGAACTTAACGACTTACTGATCGCTTATTGAAAGTAATCTTATCGAGGTAAAATAGTTATATGCAAACATTTTGATTCATCAATTGTTTTAAAATGTAAGTTACCTATCTCGTTTTCTTGCTGCTTTTGATGATCTGTAATTAATCGAAATGTAAGTTGTTTTTTCTAAGCAAAAAAATAATAGAAAATTCTCATGAAACTGAACATGCTCCAATTATATTGCAAATTTCAGGGAGATATTTCATTCTTTTTAAATGTTCTGGTGTGGATTAGAATGTCAATTTTATTATGAAAGATATTTATATTCATAAATGACAAGATCAAACAAACGAAATAAAATAAATAAATAAAACTCTAAGCGAGAAATTTATCCATCACGTAACTCACTACATAAAAGTGAGCAATACTAAATGAGACGCTTGGTAAACCAAATTTTTAGATTTGAAGAAAAGCTCAAAATTTGCGTGGATCAAACAAGAACGTATAACGCAACAGAACATTATTCATAATTATACAAAAATATGTTTTAGACAAACTTACAGTATATGTAAGTTCGATAGCATTTTAATTCTAAAGGCTTTCTGTTTCACCTTCTTTGAGACATAAAAACACGAAAATCCAACACAATGCTAGGAAGTGCCTTGGGCAGCGATAACCTGCGAATGGGAGGATGCAATACAGGGCAGTGGCGCCGCCTCCGCTAATCAACCGTGCTCTCCCGTGCCCCTAAATTGCGCCAATTGAGGTGGAATTCCTCGTTAATCGTCCGTGCCGCTGCGCTGTCGGGTGTCTTTGGCACTGTGCTGCAGACGTCGACGCCCAAGTGAACGTAGATCATGTTTCATCACCACACAGGAAACAAAATGAAATCTCGGCAACATATGATGCGAATATTCGCAAATACTTGTATTCTTTGCTCAGACTGACCTCTAATCTTTTCATCTCAAGCTATTTTATAAGAGAAAAGTGTGTATGATAATAAGAGAACTGACTTAAATATACTAATTTAAAAAAGATAGTTCATCTCTATACACAAAGAATGTCTATGGGTGTCTCTCTGTTTTTACAATTTAGATTTATTCCACATACAACTAAATGGTAACATAAAAAACAAGGGGAAGACTATACATGACTTCGAAAAACCACTCCGCTTTTGCAGAATTTTTGTAAATCTCCATGAAATTTAGCACATTGGCGTTCAGTACAATGGATAATTCATCTCTACATCTGTTTCGAAGAAAAACTGCCCCTCTCTTCTTTACCTACTCTTAAAGCAGAATTTAAAGCTGTTTCTGGACTAGCGTCATTACCACATCCATGTGGTGTATAAAGAATTATTTTAAATTATCTGAATAAACAGTTTAGACGTGCTACTGTGTCAACACTTAATTTCAACGGGAAGATACAGTAAGATGATAAAAAAATGACCTGGTGGGTCGCTAGTCAAACTGTCCCACAATAGGGTTCGCGGAGGGTAGACCTTCACAATTTCTTGGCCTTGGCTCTAGGAGGAGGAGGTGTGGTCAGCATCTCGCTCCGGCCGGTTTGACCCAAGGATACACCTGGTACTCATTTTACAGCAGTCTGAGTATGCCTGGGAGTCAGTGTGGAGGTGTGATGAAAAATCCCCACTCGGCCATTCAGCCAGTAACCCAGCGCTCTACCCACTGAGCCACGTTGACGCCCGATGGTCGCTGTTAGTTCTCTTTAAATCGTCGGTCAAGACACACAAAGCTTTTCGCCTCTTTTTGTTATGAAATCCTCCGATTGCATTTGGTTCACCAGGGGTGCTCTGAGTTAAAGAAGAAAGGCAATAAAGGCAAATAATAACTCTTCTCATTTTTTTCGGCAAACCTATCTTAGCTATTTCGTTAGTCATTTAACATGTGATTTGAGTGTTATTTACGATAAGCACTTCTCAATTTTTCCTCGTGAAGTTAACCTCCATTTTAAACATTTAGTCAAAGTCATTTCAGAGGCGACTCTAGGTATTCCGAGATACTATATTGAGCTATCATTCAGTGTGCGCAAAAGCTAAAAGGAAAAGGACCGACAATGAAGTTTCTTTCTACATCTCAAAAATCTATTTTCAATAAGAGAAAAGTAAGAGCCATATTAAATGAGAGAGTTATTTCCCGCCACCTCCGTGCTGAGTGTCCCAGAGGAAAACTCACAATCGCTTCTCGAAGCATTCCTATCCGCTCCTAGTTTAATTCATTGAATCAGTAGGGTCCTCTTGGCTCTAATATCTGCACAGGTCCAACTGTACCATTTCGTCAAACGATGAGGTCCACTAATATCACCTTGTTTCGCAAAAATCTGAATATTTCGCAATTCCCACTAAAACAAGAAAATAGGCATTTGCCCTAAAATTAGTAGAGATAATGAGTTAACGCTTTTCAACTTGATATATTCATACTATTATAACCTTCGATTAAAAACCAGCGAAAGAAGTCGATTCGAATTGTAGGTTCCAATGAGCAATGGCACTACTACGTAAACTGAACGTCATAATTTGAAATTGACACAAATGCATTTTCTGTTTCATCTGTTGATAAGTTCCCTAAAAAACAAGAACATTTCGTCACCCCAAAAACACAACTTTCAGCACCATTAGTGCAGACAAACTCCATCCATAAACTATACAAAATTCACAATTATTTCACAATATTATTTAATTTAATAAAATCACTTCAATACATCACACCAACTTGCGGTTTTTTGCAATTGATTCGTTACAATCATATCCACGTATCTATTTTTTTTAATAAAAAAATAATTTCCGGGCAATTGGAAAATTTTCTGGACAAGAAATTGTTATACAAAGTTGTCTTTTTTGCATTTTAAACGTCTTGTCGACATTTGAGAACTGGGCTAGTATTAATTTCATTAACAAATCCAGTTCACTGAAATCAAAATCTCATCCCAAGCGTCTTAAATGCTCAACCAAAAGTTTCCTATTAGTACTGGTTATTTGCGGATTTCTGCAACCGATTCCTTATGTCCAAATTTATACTACAAATTTTTCAACTATTTTTATTAAAAAATATTATTTCTATCCAGCCATTTTCGAAAATGTTCGGAAAAAGAAATTGTTTTACTAAATCTTACTTTAAAGCTAGTTGTCTGCGTAGATATATCTTGTCAAGTTCTGTGCTTTTTATTAAAGATAACCACTTACAACCACTGACTTTACACTACACTTCCAAGAAAATTGTGAGAACCGATTCATGGTTGTACATAATTTACATTGCCGTTGATGTTTCGGGTCCAGCTTTTGACCCTTCATCAGAACGTAAAAACTAGAAGGTAAAATACATAACCAGTTACATATAAGTATATTCATGTAATAGCATATTTTGTGAACTTTTAGGTGAAATTGTTGTAGTCTCTTGGAGAGGTGGAGTGGGAAATTTACTATTATATTCTTATGGTCGGAGTACTGTATTTGTATTAATGTATTGAAGTGAAAAGGTTGTAATGTAAGCTATTTTTATATTTATGGATTATTAATATTACGCAGAATAAAATTCAGATGTAAACAGATTGTTCAATTGTTGCTTACACACGTTGTGTATACATTTAATGCAATTTATGTAATTAACTTACACTATTTATATACTTATGTATAACTGGTTATGTATTTTACCTTCTAGTTTCTACGTTCTAATGAAGGGTCAAAAGCTGGACCCGAAACGTCAACGGCAATTATGTTCAACCGTGATTCGGTTCTCACAATTCTCTTGAAAGTGTAGTGTAAAGTCAGTGGTTATAAGTGGTTGTCTTTAATAAAAAGCACAGAACTTGACAAGTTTTACAAAATCGTCCTTTTTGCATATGAAACATTGCCAGAAAGGCATAGCATTCAATTGAGAAGTATTGTTTAGTAACAGACTCGTAACATTGTTCAATAATACAACGAAGTAAATGTTTCTCATGTCTCAAAACATCATTTCATAGCAGTTTGAGTAGTCAGAGTAAAATTCCGTCATGTTCTCAAAGGGTTTTGAACCTCGATCAGATCGACGTTCAGCGTTCTATCCCTAGGTCCAAGTCGACTCTAATTGAGCAATTCGATCATTACCTTTATATTTCATCGGGTGAAGAAAACAAACATGCAATTTTAAGTTAGCTAAAAATATAGCTAATATCCTTAATAACAAATTACGTCCATAAATATAAATATTCCAAAGAATACAATCGCATTGTCATTGCTAACACCAAAAACATGCGTGCTTATATGTAAATAACCTTGGCGACTAGCTTCAAGACATGAAGGCTATCACGTGACAAAAAAAGGAAAATCCTTTGAGAATGAAAAATGTACAAAGATGGCTAAATCCAATTAAAGAGATGAATACTTTTAAAAAATAGTTTGCAATATTAAAGTATTAGCTAATGTCTACACAGTTCTGTTGGAGAAAGAATTCGCTTCTATGTTCGTTTAATGTACAAAAGTAGTATGAGTTTTAAGTGAATCACTCAAGTTTCAACGTTAGTAAAATATATATCTACCTTTATTTCGAAAATAAACTCAGATCAAATAAGACAGAAAAGAGATGAAGAAATAAAAAAATCTGCAGTTTTCGTAAGGAAAAACAAATGCCTATTACAATTATAGTGTAAGAAATGACACGCATTTACCACAAGAGACATCGCGAAATTTTGATAGGTTCTTTAGAACCCTGTTCATATTTGTTAAGATTTTGAGGTACCTTCTAAAACATTTTTGAAATGCATTCTTTAACGTGTATAGGTAAGAAAAAAAAAGACAATATCAGAGAGATTTGTATCTCTCCCAAACATACTAAGTATTATACGTTCACACGGACCGATTATATATTACATGTGTTTAGGCAGAGGAAACGAAAAATTACAGGTCAATAAGAGCCCTAAAAGCGTTTATTTCTTTTTATAGACGAAGAGATTTAACCTGAAGCTTCTCACTGACTGAAACATTTCGCGAATCCTTTTGGGGTACGGCCAACGCCTTGAAGGCGGCGCGGCGAGGGCGCTCGGGGCGGGGAAGGGCAGTGAGAGTGTTTCAATGATTTGAGTGGGCGGAGGCCTCGGAGGCGGAACGCGTCAATAAGCGAGCGCACGCGCCGCGCTCCTCACGCGCGTCGACGCGGCGTGGCGGTTGCGCTCCGGAAGACAAGGTATTGCGAATTCCAAGCGCAGTAGGAGACACACGAGAGAAGACCGCATGTACTTACGGGAAAAGGGGAGGGGAAAGAGTCGAATATCGGTACAAACAGATATGACACCAACGAGGATACATTTCTTATTTTTTTGAAACTGACTGACAATTAAAAAAATAATCATAAGAGTTTTTGAAAAGCATATTCACATGTGAAATTTTCGTATTCCTAAGCCCATCCCAAAAACAGAATAACGCAATAAAACGAACATTTTGTCTCAGCTTTTATTATTTTTTTGGCGTAATGAAAATAAGACTATATTAGACATCATTTATATGTATATAGTAATACTGCTGTCTTGACTGTTTACAATCCATATGCAACACCCTCAATTCAAATGTGACTCTCGTGAAAATGCAAATCAACCTTTCTCTGCCAATACTATGTGTGAATGAGACTGAAGATGTATTGAAGTATTGAAGTAAATGTACTGAAGTAAGCGCCAATGTACACCAGCACAAGATACTAATGTCATACAGCTGTGATGAAGATTCAAATCAATGGGTGTCCTTCCTAAGCGCTGTTGCCCATATACAGACATATGGAACCTGTTTATATTTGTACGAAAACTTGGGTGTTTTGATCACTGGTTGATCTAATGCCTACCGTAATATGTGTTTCTGAATTTTTATTCAGGCACAAAATATAGTAGATAGTCATACAAAATAAGACACGGGAAAACATGTCTACGGGAGGTGTAAATCAGCACAGGGTTATAGCAGTGTTGTGACCTACTTCGGGCAATGGACATTACTCGGTGGCATCGGGGCCGGTGCTAGTGGCCACGCCGCTCGGGAAATTTCAGTCCGGATATATCTTCCATCAATTTCCACGGCGAAGTATAAAGGAACTGGTAGTAATTTAAATGATTTCAACCTTTGCTATACGCTTTTTCAGTGCCGTTTTACTTACTCTCGATTCCCAGTTAAGAAGAAATAAGGTGCAAGAAGTTCGCAAAATTAACCAGAACATCGTCAAAACATATCAGTTAATAACTAGTATAGATATAGAAACATTAACTGTACAACGCGAAATACTTTGAGCAAATGTAGTGCATCGAAAAAATGGCGTGATAAAATGAATTACAATTTACATTTTCTACAACTAAGAATTCAAGAAACATTATCATACATGATAAACATCCTTAATTCTTGATAGAATGCCTCACTTCATGTCAAAGGTGTCTCATTCGACTGAGGAAAAAATTAAGATAACTTCCAATGAAAAATTTTCATTAAGGAAACATTCAAAACGTACGAAGTCAATAAATGATATTAAATACGATCGGATATAATTCAAAACTCATAATCAAGTAGTTATTTAAGGTAATCAATTGTCTCAAACAAAGTTGATAGAACACTAATAAAAACCAATCGCTATGAAAAATTAATGAGATTAAGAGATTGACTAAAATATTAAGGAAGTACGATTTTTAAAAAACGTTCGTTTCAACACATTCAAATTATCGGAAATGTAAATCAAAACAAATTTCTTAAAAGTGACGTTTTCTAAATAAACTCCTTTTGTTAAGACTGGTTGTTTGGAAACAAAACATATGTATTACTTCAAGAGTTCACGGTATATGGTACATACTTAATTTTCAATATATGCGATCCATTTACAGATGGTGGAAATAAATTACTTCACTCGTTCTTTTGATTTCTCTGTACTTCATAGATCCACGATTAAAAAAATTATTTCGCACGCGAACAAATACTTTAACATTAAATAGGAGTCATGAGGAATTTAATGAAGAATTCACTGTTTTCACAAATTGAAATGACATCACATTCCCCCTCCTATTAAAAATAACTCATATGTTGTACTATAGTATAGAATTCCCTTTACGATTTCCCCTATAACATCTTCATACAAGTGTTCTCCATCCTTCCCCTTCTTCCCTCTCACCGTATATCCTTCCCATCTCTCTCCATCTTAGACGAAAATAGTAATCTGTCAATTTTTCCTTGTAGAACTTTAATTTTATAAGTAAACTGAATTTGGAATGACAAAAGGCAGACGAGAGAGCAGAGTCAGTAGCGGTAGACGCGGAATGAAGCTACCTGAATTACGCTAGCTTCGCAGTCGTCGTCGCCAGCACGCGCGTATTTCCATCGTAGCACTGCTCCGCATGTTTCTCCCACAAAGGTCCGGGCGTCCCAACACCCTATCCGCCGCCGACGCCAGCTACCACCCGCGCAGCTATACCCCACTCCTCCTCCTCGTCCCCCCCCCCGCCTCCGCTTCCACCACACGTTGGCCCGCCCACGAGCGCGAGCGCCGCGACGTGGATCGATCGGACACGACGCTGCTGCTGCTGCTGCTGCTGCTACCGCCGTTACCATCCGACTGCTGCCCCGCCCCCGCACGGCCAGTCATGGTTACGTCAATTGCGACATGCGCTCACAAGGGAGGATTGGCAGAGTGTGTTTATAGTATAGTACAATTAAGCTTAAACCCAAACATTCAAAGAGAAACGTACTAACCTACGCCAAATTGTTCTACACCTTCCTCTTAGAACAAAAAAGTAACACCAAATTGAGCGTCGGGATTCGGGGAGAGGGGGTGGAAAAGGAGTGAAATTACTCTTTTCAAGAGTTTTTCGCAAATACTTCGAAAACTATGAGGCCTAGCTAAAATGTTGCAGAATATTAATGTACATTAAATTTTCAATAAAAATAGTTCTATACATTTTTGTACTGCGATCAGCGGATACCGAGATATGGAGGGGATAAAAATATGATTATTTCACAATTTCTTCGAAATTCCTCGAAATAACTTGAAAATCGCAAGTTTATATATCATGTAACTGCTGTTTTGACCATAAATTAATCATTCATTATAATATACAGTTTCGGTAGCTCAAGGTGCTCAATTGGTACGCAGAATCGACTTGGTTCCATGCAAATCGTCTCATTGTAAACACTGACAAAACAGTGTATATCATTTCACAATAGTAATACAAAATATTTACCCCAGGTTTCTCTTTCTTTAAACGGAACACAATTATAAACTGTTACGAATACAAAATTCTTAGGTCTCCATATTCAAGACAACCTCAAATGGAATTGTCACGTTGACAATCTTAATTCCCAATTAAGCAAATGTGTTACGCATTCCGAAACTTAGTTAACGCAGTTAGTCCACGTATTTCCCGTTGCGTATATTTTGCAAACGTTTACTCCCATTTACGTTACGGCATTACCTTCTGGGATAATTCCGGTCAGAGTATTCAAACTTTCAGAATTCAGAAGAGGATAGTTCGGATAATTTGTAAATCTCACCCCCGAAACTCTTGTAAACCTTTATTCAAGGAATTAAATATCTTAACACTTCCCTGCATTTATATTTATGAAATTAATTAAAGGTCTTGTTTCTTAAGACCGAATTATTGAAGTGCCACCCTTGCTTTATACGAATCAGTCTCGTTCACGAACACAANTCGCAATAGTAATAATATTCATCGGCCTAGAGTGTCAACCACTCTTTGCCAAAAAGGACCGCATCATTCGGGAATCGTTCTATATAATTCCCTGCCCAAGAATATAAAATACATTATGAAATTGAATATCATCCAATCCGCAGTTAAAAACTACCTCCTGCACCAGTGCTTCTACACTGGAAAAGAATTTATTGATTTCAATAGAAGTTAAATCCGTCTTGTACTTTATCACGCCATTGCTGTAACACTTTTTAAATAACTTATAACAATTTCAAAAACTATTTTCTTGCATGANTATGGCTCATATTAATTTAGTTTTATGTGTACTCAACTTTGGCACGGTTGTGTACATAAATTCTGTAGCCCCATCCTGGCCCGGGTTTTTCTCCGTTTTTCCTTCGGGTAGAGGCTGATTTCAAACACAGGTTCTCTAGGCTTTGTCTAGGGGCGTGTTTATTGTAACAACAAATCGTGAATTTAGTGTTTTTCCAACTCTTATGATTTTTTAAACACTATACTCAGAATAATCCATAGTTCGATAATAATTTGTACATGTAAATTTTTTGCGTTAAATTACAAACATATTGGCATTCTATTAGTATTATAACTCGCAGCTAACTTTTTATCTTATCTAGGAAACTTTGCTAAATTTTTGAATCCGCCTCTGCCTTAGGGCCCTTGATCGGAATTGATGGGATGGTCCCTTGCTTGCTTCCGTAAAGTAAATTAGTTTATTGTCCTCCACGTGGTCATACGCAGTTTGTATTGTTTTTTTACAATAAATTTATTGACAAATTTATTATTGAATCTCCGGTTTCGATTTCCCGGCTTTTGTTGTGCTGTGTTTGTTGTGTTTCACTTCAATGTCTCAGTTCATGTATCTAAGACGGTGGAAAAGCGACCCTTTGTGACTTACGAGTACTACCAGTTTTTACGTGGAACCGGCAATATAGATTATACCTAAATGCGCTTCATCCCAAAATGTTTCACGATGTGTCTTTGTATAGTACAACTACCTCAAAAATAACCAAATCTAAGAATTTAAGAAGAAAAGTTTAAATCTATATCAAATTGTTCTACACCCTCCTCGTAGCATGTGATAAAAAGTTACACAACATGGCGCGTGGCGTTTCGGTGTGAGGGTGTAGAAAATGGGTGAAATTGTCTTTCTCAGCAGTTTTACGTAAATATTTCGAAAACTATGAGGTCTAGCTAAAAATTTCTGGTATATTATTTTAATCTGCGTTAAACTAATAGCAAAAATAGTTCTTTGCATTTTTCGTGCTGCAGTAACAATGCAGATAATGAAGGGGGTAAAAATGTATTATTTTCGAATTGACAAAAAATGTAAAGAAATCGTAATTTTCGCCGCACTCTGAAATCGTAATTTTCGCTTTCCATTACTTAATTTTTGCATCCTTTTATTGTAGTTACGCGGGAATAGGTACAACATATTAAGCTATTTACTATAGTTGACATTAGGGTCGTTGCCGAAAATATTGTAAGTAACAGAATTTAGTTTATTGTTTATTGCACGTTATTAAATGACTGATTTAACGCGCTGAAAGTCAAAATTACTTTTTTTACAAAAGTGTCTGGTTAATGAACTCACGTAGACTCCGACCTCATTACCACGATACTTAGTCGGCCATAGCGAGAAATACGTACGAATCATTCTTTTCATAGTCGTCTAAAAATAGACCACCTCAAAATTGGCTGAAAACTTTTACTTCCGTTCAATTCCATTAATAATAAACAAATTTTTTATTGTCAAAAAAGCAGTACAAACTGAGAATGACTACGTGGAGGACAATAAACTAATTTACTTTCCGGAAGCAAGCAAGGGACCATCCCATCAATTCCGATCAAGGGCACTAAGGCAGAGGCGGATTCAAAAATATAAGCAAAAGTTCCTAGATAAGATAAAAAGTTAGCTGCGAGTTATGATACTAATAGAATGTAAATATGTTTGTAATTTAACGCAAAAAATTTACATGTACAAATTATTATCGAACTATAGATTATTCTGAGTATAATGTTTATAATCATAAGAATTGAAATAACACTAAATTCACGATTTATTGTTACAATAAACATGCCCCTAGGCAAAGCCTAGAGAACCTGTAAAAGAAATCCGCCTCTACCCGAAGGAAAACCGGAGCAAAACCCGGGCCATGGTGGGGCTACAGAATTTATGTACACAACCGTGCGAAAGTTGAGTACACATAAAACTAAATTAATATGAGCCATAAGACAACACAATCATGCAGGAAAATAGTTTTTGAAATTGTTATATGTTATTTAAAAAGTACTACAGCAATGGCGTGATAAAGTACAAGACAGATTTAATTTTTATTAAAGTCAATAAATTCTTTTACAGTGTAGAAGCCCTGGGGCAGGGGGTAGTTTTTAACCGCGGATTTCAAGAAATTCAATTTCATAATATCATATTAAAAACTAACATTGATTTGTGCATTTTATGAGAAAGTCTAGGTGTGCGGTGAACGCAAGATAATCATAAAATCAGACTTAAATTAATCATAATATTTCTGTACCCTAAGTTTTTGAATATTCTATTGTCTATGAGTAAGTTGATAGATGTTTCCTCCCATGAGATCGGTCGTCGTTGCGCCAGACTGACTTGGTTCAACATTGCTATGTTCTCAATAGCTACACAGTGGTTTACGGTTAGTCATCCTTTTCATACTTTTCATCACAATAAATTACTTTAAAACAACATTGAATAATTAGAGTTATCAATAGAAAGTCTGAAAACCTAATTAATTCCTATTCTATGTAAGTTTACCGGATGGAAATGGAAGTTTCTTGGCAATGGACGATGTGTTTAATGGTTGGATCCAGCTCCCTGAAATTACAAACTATTCAAAAATTGAAAATAATTATATATAGACGGTTGCAATTAACACTCTTCGACGGAGGAAGTCTTAGTCTCTTCGCCTTGTCGATATTTTTCACAGGTATTTTCAGTTCACATAACTGTTTTCAGTCATCCTATGTCGAGATATTTCTAATTTGATCATTCAATGACGCGTCAAATTATAAATAATAGAATCTGGAGAAAATAACACGATACTCAAACCATTTCGCTGTTATACACACGTTTACGTCAGTCCGCCGCTTCTAAAAACACTATTTAAATGTATTGAATCCCTGCACTGGAAGTGACTTGGAGATACTTTCAGGACATTGCTGGAACTTATCAGGATGTAAGGAAACCTTACCTAATGTAAGGAACCTAATGAAAGGAACTCGATGCCTGCGCTACACAAAACACTCATTTATCTCTTTTCTTCAATTAAAGTAAAATCATCACATCAAATAAAAAAACATTTTAACTTTGAATGAAAGTACTGTTCACCTTTAAAAAATAAATTGCATGTTAAAAATTAAATTCCGTTTCCTGGTTCTTTTTGTCACCCCCGTCACTGACTCAATTCGTGATATTTTCGTGCAACTGATTGTTTTTCTTTCTTAATGCATTGAATTTCGAAAACTTTACCTACAAATGCTTAATGCCAACATTGATTATACTTACAAAGCTGAATAAAAGCCGAATAGTTAAATCTTGCCAAAATATTTTTAATATAATTGAAGCTTATAAGATGTTCTTTACAGTATTTTGAAAAAAATCACGGATAGTAGAGGGAAACTAAACATAAAAAGCTTAGTTATTATGTAATCGGTAAGTAGGATTTTTAATTTTTTCATTACATATATTAAGATGAAGTGAAGACAAAATTTTTTGCAAAATCGGACTGGAACTTTGCGAGAGAATCGCATAAATGTACATTTTTGATGCATTTTTAGTGCATCGCTACACTATTTTTTTAATATCTTCTTTTCTAATGATTGTAGAAAAAATTTTTAAATGCAAAATATTCGTGGATGAATAAACTATCGTACTTATCCGTTATAAATACTTTAAAAATGAATCAAAACTTTTAAAAAAATGTATGAAATTTCGGATTTTTTTCACTAAAAATGCAATAAATAACGAAAAAATCGACGGATTTTCATGAAAATTGGAGAAATCGTGTATGTTGATGTTATACGTGGTTAAAATTTGATAAAGAAATTTGAATTTGTACGGCCACAATCCACATTTTTCGACACAATTTCAAATTACCGCCATTTTATGGAAAAACATCTTAGGGCAAAACTTTTTTTAATTTGTAGGTTTTTTATGTACAGTATTGTGAGCACACGCATGAATGTATTTTATTTGAAATGCCCAATTAGGACTTGGAAAAAATTTAATTTTAACTTTTAGGCCATTCTTTTATTTTATTTTTTGCAATAAAACATATTATTGACCAACTACAAAAAAAGTTTTTAAGCAATATTTTATTAAAGGAATATATTTTAACTACAACATTTTAAACACTTTTTTGCCATACTTTTTTGCACTATACCGAAGAAATGAAAATCCGCTGGTTTTTTCGTTATTCATTGTTTTTTCGGCGCAAAAAAAACGAAATTTCATTCATTTTTTTCTTTTTTTAGGTTTTGATTCATTTTTAAAGTATTTATAACGGATAAGTTCGATAGTTCGTTCATCCACGAATATTTTGCATTTTTTTTATTTTTCTACAACCATTAGAAAAGGAGATATAAAAAAATAGTGTAGCAATACACAAACAATGTATCAAAAATGCACATTTATGCAATTTTCTCGCGAAGCTCCAGTCCCATTTTGCAAAAATTTTTGTTTTGACTTCATCTTAACATATGTAATGAAAAAATTCCAATCCGCTACAGGATTATGAGATCATGCAAGTAGGGGATATTCTTAAACCTTTGTTTGCTAAACAAGAGCTTCTTTGGAAATTTGACAGCATGGAGGTAAGTAAATTTATTGTAGACTGCATAAAGATTGACACATTATACTAAAAGTTTGTATCAAAACAACTCAATTTCACACAAAATAAATATATTATGAAAAAAATTTCAACACATTAGCACTATTGTCGAATCAAAATTGGCGTATTTTTATCAAGAACAGTTGACGAGTAACTTTTGTCATCTGCAAACCTCACAAAAAGAATTGGCATAAAATGAAGTAAATGAATAACTTTAACCTTCAGCAGCTTTTATCAGGTACATTTCTTACCTCCGAGTTGTAAAGAATACGAGTATGAACATGCTTTAACGTACGTAGGGAACATATCGATAGCATAGAGCTATCGGAGAAAGACCATTCGCAAATACTGCTGGACGGAGTACATGCGAGTCTCGCGGGGGAGGGAGTGCTGCTGTGAACCACGCAAACAGCAGTACATGCCTTTGCATCGACACATCGATCGCATTAAGGGTGGTGCAAGGTGACGGCAACGTGCATTAACACATTCTGCTGAACACTCCAGATGCTGACTGTGACGGAATACAATTAGTAATCAAATAAGGTCTGTAAAATAACACTATCAATTTTGTTTTCTAATTAACATCAAATTTGAAATAAGAAAAGGTGTGGATTATTCGGTTACTTATTATTATTACCAAATATGTTTTATTCTAATTCGTTCAAATTCGCATAAATCCATCAATTTTGTTTTGGAGATGATTTCGTTTCGATTTCCTTAGATTTAGACAAAATCAAGATAGGATAAAAATAGGACGCCTTAGATAAAAACATATAAAGACCCACACATTCGGGTTTATTTCCCACAACTTTCTTACACGATGGAAATAGCCTCCTATACTGTGCCCAGAAAAAAATATGACTCGAAAAGTTCTTATAGTATGATCAGAGTATAGCTGTACACAATTGGTAGCAGTTTTCGTACATCACTACTCAATAAATCTTGACCTTACAATCATGGAATTATAATTTTTTTCTTCGGTATGAACAAATAGTCAAGTATTGTCTCCTCGATCCACGAAGCAACAGTTTGCTATTCGTTGCAGAAACATGTTTCACGCGTCACGCAAAGAACCGAATCCCATCTATTTCTTTCGTCATTGTGATCTTATGAGAAAGATAGTGATGCAGATTCTAGTCGCAAATGGTCTTTTTATATGGAACTATTTTTAGTGGAAACCAAAGTTAAGGGATTTTTTTCAGGTGATCTACAACTACTTGCCCTTGTTCCTAATTCTCGCCCATTTTATTTCTTCGCGTTTTTTTTTTTTTTTTTTTTTTTTGGGGGGGG
>NNCF01129076.1:26966-72008 GCA_002313205.1 Laupala kohalensis | reverse complement strand
TTTTTTTTTTTTTTTTTTTTTGGGGGGGGGGGGGTTGTCATCATCTTTCGGTACTATTTTATTTTTGAAGACATGTTAGATTTTCAACTGGAAGTTCAAAACGAAAAAGTGCACGAGTGACATCTTCACGTGTCACTTCTTACGTGACTCATGCCTCTTGTGTTTTTATAAAAAAGTAATACTAATTTATATAATACAGCGATTACGACTGCTTGACTCAAATACATTTTTAAGACTTGACCTTCGTCTATTGACGCAAACATTTGTAAAACATATTTAAAATTAATAACCTGCAAACAGCTGTCGCTAATCGGTGGTTTAAAAAAAAAAACGTAATAATAAAAACATTTCTGATTTAATTGATGTCCAAAAAAGGTGTTGAACTAGGTGTACACAACTTTTTAAGATGTTATTGTGTCACTTGAATAAATATGGTTAATTGATAAGTACTTACATATTTTAATTTAAAATAGTTTTGTTTTGATACATGAAATAAGAGTATTTCATTGAAATGTATTTGGCCATTATTCGAAAAACGTAAACGAGCTACAGTCTAATGATAACTTGGCGGCCCGCGGAATTCCAAACGATTAATTTAGAGGTATGTGACGTTCAAAAGGTTAGTGACTGGCGACCTAATGAATATTCATTAGGACAACATGTATCAATTCAAATTCACTAAAAACTCTGGAAAGATTGAGGAAAAAATATCTTCAGGCTAGAATACTGGTCAAAGTATTTTTCGAAACCAAAATAATCAAATTCAACATCAGTCACAAGCAGAGATATCTCTTACAAGACAAGTGTATCAACTGAGATTGAATACAAGTTTACTACTGAATCATATAAAAACAATGTTGAACAATCAAAATAATTCACTTATACAATACATTCAATATATTTATATTTTTTTCTGGACAGATTGAAATCGTTTCAATTTTAAAGGCGTATGAACTTCGCGCCATGCCGTCGTTTCATGAACGTCTTTTTTCTTCTTTCTTACTTCTTCGTTGAGAAATGGAAGAAATTTTTTTCGTACTTCCAAGACGTTTACTAAAGTCACATTGAAAAAAATCACCCAAATACTTTTACAATAAAGCTATTTTTCTGTTTCAATAGATATAAACTACGATATTACCGTTCTTGTTACATAGTGACCTCTTCCTATTTACTTTCACAATAAAATGACGCACTTTTGTAAACATTTCAACATGTTCGTTTCTTCTGAATTATACAATTGAAATATAATATTCTAGCATCCGAAAAATAATAATTTTCTGCAAATATCTGCCATAAACAAGAATTCTACGATGAATTAAAGATTCGCATTCTAAAAAGAGTCCGTATTATTCAACGTATCTTTTCCCCCATTTCACTGGTGTGGATAATGATTCCCCGTCAACACAAGATCACATCAGAGGGACATGCAAATACGCATGCATGCGTGTCATTGCAGCGGAGTACTCTCAAGCGGCTCGAAATATGACGAGGGAAAACGAAACAGTGAGAGTGGACTTTCGCTACAATGTGTCGTCACGGAGTGCGGCAGCTCTCTCCATTCCACGTAGTGCCAATGGCCTGCTATCCTCCGCCCACTGTCAAGGCCGCTCAAGGACGTTGAGACCACTCATTCGCAACACACATGCATCCCGCCAAAGGAAGAATCAAAGATATATTTATTCTTCCGACCGTCGTCCATGGGCGATCACGTCCATGGGACTCTGACTGTTAAGTATCCCGCGTAATATAAGAGTATCTTGTGTGTCCTTGCTGATGTGATATGCGTGTGACATCAGTCAGGTTCCTGGGATATAAACCGCTAGAGACGAGGATGCGCTAAAATACCGATCGGGACATAGTATCCTCCGACATCTTACATATAAAATCCGAGATATCTCAACTAGTTCGTGAAATATAGCGTAAATATAGAAATATCACATTTCACCCCAATTCACCCCTTTAAAATTGTAATTGCGAAAAATACTTTCTTTCCGCGCATCATTAATACAAAAGAAACATCCCTGTAATATTGCAAGTTCCTTATCACCAATAGATTTTCCGCTCCGTTGATGAATTCGAGTGTGAATGAATGAAAGAGTGAGTGAGCCATACAGATAAGCGCCGCGCCTCAAATATTGTTAGTATGTTGCTTGTACCTTCTGTAATTGAGATAGGTAGTTTCATAAAATGTTTTTTTTTTGTGTGTGTGTATTGTTATTGTCTCTATTCTATGATGTGTTTCTTAAATGTCATCATCTTCATATCATATATGATTGTATGCATGCATTACATGTCATGCATTGTCCCTACTTCGTTTTAATATTTTCTTCTCTCTTTTGTATTTTTATTTCCTTTGTATTTTAGCCTGATGATGACAGATATTGTCAAAAGAGCTTTCGCTGAAAGAAAACAAACTGAATGGCGAAAATCCGTCAACAGAAAGTTCCAATGAAACCTCCACTGATGTCCTACAAAAAAGGACAAAAATGACGAACATATGTTCGTGATATAAGACCTTCAGTAGCGAAGAATTTAAAATGAGATCATTATGATGGAATGAAAAGTAAAAATTAGTACTAAGAATACGTATGAATAGTTTTAAGAATATAAAGGGATGCAATATGGCAAAGATGTCTATATTGAACACTGCTCACGGTCCAATAACTCCTCAACGAAAGTTGTAAGGGGTTCACTGCAAAGAAAGAATTTCATACATAACAAAATGTCTAGAGAAATCTGTAACAGACTTTTATCCCTATGCCCGTCTTGAGTTGGCCCGTTGTTGGAGCGATAAATTGATATTTCTAAAAATGAAGTTATAACGACGAAAACATTTCAGACACGATCAAAGTTTTATCGCTTAAGTACAGTCTTTAAGTCGGTATATACTCATAACGTGATTCCGGAAACCAAAATTCGAAAAACTGAATAAATCAGGATCATATTATCCCTCAAGAACATTTTCATATATTAAAAATACCATCGAAAACACTGCCCGTTATTATGCCCTTTTCCAGTATTATCTTAAATACGTATCATATCATACCACTATCGTATCATAAAAATTAGCATTAAATATTAACACAAGTAATAATGATCCCACATTTATGTAGATATAAGCAGAAGCAATACAACAATAAAGGTCATCTTTCTCTCAATAAAAACCTCATCTTCCATAGATAAATCAGTGAAACCTTCCTTGCATCGTGTCGTGTATATTCACAGTAAACGTTTTGGAAATATTTATTTCTTAATTCTTTTTTCAAAAAGCAAATCATTTATAACCAACTCTTAGAATGAGTTTTTAACAGAAAACAGTCTATTCAGACACGTCATTGGATCTTATGTTTCCCCAGCGAACGAAAAAAATATAATTCAATCTCGAGTGTCAAGTGAAAACACGCCAATTACATGGGAAACCGGCTAAGAATGAGAGGAATAGTGTAAACGTCAAGACAACACGAATGCATGGCAAAAGTTCCGGGCAACGACCCCCGATCCAAGCGTTCCTCACTCGTCAGTGCACACCACAGCTCCCACCTTCCTTCCCCAACCGTCCCGCCTACATTTTACTCTCTACACTTCAGCACATCCATTCTACAATCATCGAATACACACATCGTATTTTTCTTGAGCCAATCAAGTCAAGCCAATTCACAGGAAGGAAATTTTCCTACATATATCGTGAAAAAAATCAATTTCTATAAAATAAAGGACTCAACCACACGTTGACAAAATACAACGATATGCGAATATTTTTAGGCTCATTGAAGAAATGAGATTCTGCAATTAATTGTACTTTTAACAAATAAAACTATAGCTGAAATAGATTGTTGGATATTAAACTTAAAATACATTCCTTCTTTTCAAATCAAAATTGAAAAGTTTGCAAAATATATAGTTTTTAACTTGTTTTCAAATTGTATTCAAGTATTATTCGAATATTTCATTATAACAATTTAATAGACTAGCTGATTAACCGGACGTTACCCGGGATTTTTCTTAGACCAATCTTGTTTTACTCAGGAGAAAATAAAATCTATCTATATTGTAAGATCAAAATACATTTACTTTACTGGTAATATATGCTATATATTACAAGTTAATAACAAAAATAACAATAATAATAATACAAATTCAATACAAAACTTGATTGTATGCACAATTTTCAATTTCACCGCCAGCAGCAAAAATAAATAATTAGATGAAACCGCACTTGCACAAGCAACGTTAAGTTGTCCGTGAGATAAAAAATCAATCGGAACGTCACCAACTAGCCTAGCTCACCACTTCACTCTCATTTAGGGGTATTTAACCGTCATATTACTTTTACGGGATAATGTCACTGTTTATCTGAAAGGTCCCGAAATCTATAAATTAAACTCATCTTTTTCAATCAAATATTTTTAATGACCCTCCCTTCCCGCTCCACCTATGAAGTTTCTATGGCTCTCCTCTCCCCCAACCCCCATGGTGGCTGAACTCTGACATGACATAGGAAGTGTGTCTATTCATCTCAGCATCTTAGATAAAACGAACCCACTCGCCGACAACAGCACCGGTCGAATTTTCGCTTTTGAGACAATACAGCGCGGCTGCATCATTTCATTACGAAAAATCTAAACTATTTGTCCAAATTTCACGATTAAACCCAGATTTTATCTTTCTAAAATGCACAAAACAAAATATTAAATTTGATGATGATTAATCACTTCTTCTTAAATTACTCTCTCAAATCGAAGGTTTTTAACAAATATTTTAATAACTTTTTTTCGATACTTAGGTTAATTTTTGTGTAGAGACATATGCAGTTACGGGCTTTTTTGAGAACTCTTCGAGGTGAACAATATTGCTACTCTTTGTTGTCACCTATCTCTAACCGTTTAGGCAGTGTAAGCGAATATACTGATCTTTTTCCCAGATTTCGTCGACATTTATTGTCAAAATCGTTTCTTTCTTTTCACACATTAAAAAATAAAAGTTAGCCTATGTTTTTCCTGTACATCTTAGATACATCCTTGTCAACTCTCATTACAATCGGTTCAGTGGTTTAGTCTCACAAGCTAGCAAACAGACACACTTTCGCATTTATATATTAGTATGTTTGTGGATATATCGTAACAACTCGATGATGTTTTTCTCTCTGCCTGATCTCCTCCACACGCAATAAACTTAAATGATCTTTAAAATTAAACATTCTGAATCTGTGAAATTATGTATCAATGAGATCAGTTCATTCATGAGTACAGTAAACGCAAAAGTTATCCTATCCACTCATTTTACGTGAAAGGGAGAAGGGCGGGGGAGTCAAAGTGGTGTAAGCAATATTTTTTCACTTCGAAAAACAGAAGGTTGTGCTAAATTACAAAACGTATTATTAACATTCGCTTGTGTAATACATTGCCGGATGGTGTCTAAATGTGAAATATGATATTGATATAAATTGATTGATACATAACATTTTGGTGACTCGGGATTTTTTGTACATTACTAAGAAACACATGTTATCCATCGTTTTCTTTCTATCTTCACAAGTTATAGAAATATCACCATTCAATTAATGACAAAATACTCTTCATGAAACAATATGTCAACTTCACTTAAATTTTTTTTTATGTTACACTGATACTTCCACTGAAAAACTTCTCCAAATTCTGAAGCATTTACATTGGAGTGCATTTTTTTAATTTTTCCATCACGTAGAATGCATTATTACGCTAGTTGTACATTAAATATTGAGTTCTATGACAATGTCTTCAGAATATTCTTCCCCACTATCAAAATGAAAAAGAGAATATTTGTTTCCTGATAAATGAAACAGCTTGCATTCCGTGATCAAGCCTTAATTTAGATGGTAAATAAGCCTTTTCGGCCACGCAAGTCCAAGTCGAAAGAAACACGATACTAACCTCGCAAGTGCGTTCACGGAAGGCTGGGAAATTCCCTCATAACAGAAATCGATTCACGAGAAGGGGGAGGAAGTATAATAAAAAGTTCAATAAAAAGACGAAAGTCATGTAAAAAGGGGAATTATAAGAAAAGGAATGATGAGGTTAGGTTGTTCACCAGATGCACCGCTAGTAAGGCTAATTATAGGTATGCAATGTACAAATTTCCTTTAATAAACATAACAATTTAATTCACTTTTGTGTGTGTCTCTAGGGCTTGTCAAGGTCATTAGAGCCCTTGCAGGTGGGGAGAAAATGCAAGTTTCGCAACATAGAGAAGAGCCATGGTGACTCTTCCCCGTGTGAGACTCGCCGAATATCTCGACCATACCCACTAAAAAGACCCTCCTGAATTCAACAAATATCTGAACACAAAGATGAGAGAAAAGAAAAGGAATTAGTTGCCAATACATTATATCGAAAGTGAAATAAATTACGAAAATTATAATTTTCAAACTACGGAAAGGAAGAATATGAGAAAAGAAGAAAGGGGAAAAGGAAATAAGAATGTAAATTAAAACCCTCCCGAGAACTTGTGGGAGGAGCCCCGATCTATTCATAAAATTCAGTGGTTTATTAACACCATCCATTTCATTTCCGAGAATTGTTGGTAAATATGCAGCCAGACCAATTTGTCTCGTGTATTTTCTGTAATCAGTTAGTAGGTGGCGCACTGTCAGAAAAGCTACACTCCTCACAAATGGGTTCATAAGTAGCAAAAGATACAGATGAGTGAGAGGACAGTGTCCTATGCGCAGGCGGGTCAGCAAGACCTCGTCGCGCCTGGCTGACCTACAGGAACTGCTCCATGACTTAACAGAGGATTTGATAAGTCGGAGCTTATTTCCTTCAACAGCCAACCACGCATTGTTCCATTCACTCAGAATCCTTGTCTTGATGGAATTTAGAACTCGTTTTGAAATTGTAAAGAAATCCACGTGATTCTTGAAGCATGCCGCCTTCGCGGAAACGTCTACTCCCTCATTTCCTCTTATTCCCACGTGTTCGGGAATCCAGCAAAACATGACGTTCCTTCCGTCACTTTGGAGCGAGAAGACCACATACTGGATGTTCTGGATCAGCTTATCTGCTGGATACATTGTCTGGATTGCTTGAAGGGTACTTAGAGAATCAGAGCAAATCAGGAAATTTCATCCGCGGGAGCATTTTGTTGATCGCAGTGCTCTCAATATGGCGTAACACTCAGCGGTGTAAACGCTGCACAAGTCGCCAAGACGGTAGCCACAGGTCTTACGGGGGAACACCACGGAGCAGCCAACACCATCGGTCTGCTTCAACCCGTCTGTAAACACAGGAATATAGAACCGGTGTTCGTCGAGGATTAGGTGGAAGTATACCCTTAACATCGCGGCTAGAGTGTTCTTCTTGTCATGACGCAGAAGATCGAAACTAATCTTCGGTTTGTGCAAAGCGCAAGGAGGAGTCTTACTGAAACCTTAATTTAATCAAGTTTTCCAAAATTTGTTTGGAGTGATATTCAAAAGGTTTGGTTGCTCTCAGTCTGTTGTCGAAACTGATAGAAGAGGAGGAAGGATGAAATACTGCGTTGTGTACCAGATTGTCGGGTAAAGTAAGCACGTGGCAAAAGTGACGTAACATGAGATGTTGTCGCCGGAGGTACAGAGATGGTTCGCTACTCTCGGCATACAAATTCGGAATGGGTGTAGTACGATAGGCTCCTGTAACTAGTCGGACTCCTGCATGATGGACACTATCCAACTTCTTTAAATAGCTTGCACGAGCAGAGCTATATACAACGCAGCCATAATCGAGCCGAGATCTTATGAATGCTGGAGGAGCGATTAGCGTCCTATTCCCTGCTACTCAAGCATTTCAATAGATTCAGAGACTTTAATGTTCTCGCTCTTAGGACTGTAAGATGTTCAATCCAATTCAGTCTCTGATCAAAGATTAGAATTTTACAGAAGGATAGAAATTTAGAACATTGTTTCCCAGGGCGAGGTGAGGTTCTGGCAGGAGGCTTGGTCTCCTACTGAAAAGAATATGGCATGTTTTCTCAGCAGAAAAACGAAAGCCAGTCGTCTTTGACCAGTGGTACAATCTATTGAGGACGAGTTGGATTTGTCGCTCCGCACCTGTGACACTGCGACGAGCAAAAGATGGCAAAGTCGTCGACAAAAAGAGTGTTGGACAGGGTTCTTTACAGCGGATGTTATGCTGTTAATAGAGTGTGACCTTGTTTGCAGTGGCTGAGTCCTGAGGAACACAGATCTCTTGAAGAAGGAGATCCGAAGTGTCTCTTCCAATTCTGTACCGGAAGGAACGTTGATCCAGAAAGGACTGTAACACCAGAGGACGATGTCCTCTATAACACCATGACGCCAAGTAGTATCATAAGCCTTCTCGATGTCAAAGAATATTCCGACGACATGTTGTCTTCGAACGAAAGCTTCTTGGAATACGCTAGAGTATAGGATATTGGAATAAAGCAAGCCGTAATAAAGTGGTTCACTTAAGGCAAAGTAATCGAAAAAAACTTAACATACCAGAAAAAAGATAAATCAATATTTATAGTTAATGCCATTAAGAATACCAGCCTAGATGAAAGGTGACTCAGAAGTACACAAGAGAATTTCTCTTACAAGCTCCAATAGAACTCCATATCATTTTTATATGATACCGATTTCGCATGCATATAAATAAAATGTGTGACATTTTTTCCCTAAAAAAAGCATGAAAAAGTCATTCATCATATCCGAATTTCAGAATCCTTTTCAACAGCACTGCGAATAGAGCGACAATTTATTGACAAAACCTTGATGGAATTAAATTTGAACATTTTTACATACATTTTGAAGAAATGTCGAGAAATCAATAATACACGGATCGGTAATACACAACAAATGTGGAGTAACAACCGGATTCAAATCTGAGTTTTAAGTAACGATTACGTTTGATAAAAATCGAGATAAATCAAACCATAGATTTTGTATTACATGTTATCTGTGTCACTTATGTATTTTACGGAAGAAACGTATTATAAATGTAATTGAATAGTCAAGAGGGATCTTGTTTTTGTTTTTTTTCGTTTAGTAATGAAAGTAATTACTTTATCCCTCAGATCTAAAGAACCACAATGATTCATAAAACGCACGACAAACTTCCAAGCGTTACTACCACCAGAAATAACGCCCCCGCATCCCAGTATCCCATTCACAGAGTGAGGCTGAGCCGCCGTCAATAACAGAGCAAAAGGTCAGGGGTCGAGGCAGCAATGGCGGCGCATATCGGGCGACCAGCCACAGAAGCGCGTTGCCTACCCACGCACTGCCTGCAACACCCACGCACTTTCTCCGACACCCCACGGCACCTGTGCCCAGGGCTGAGGGTGCACTCGCTTAATGCGAGGGAGAGGATACAGGGCGTCGGTGGAAGCCAGGTTCGCATGAGTCACATTGGCGTGGGCAGCTTTGACAGAATTCCAGAAAAATCGGAGAAGTGGGCAACACGTTGAAATAGAATTCGTAACTAAGTTCCGTGAGGAAAAAATTCGATATAAAAACATGAAATTCTCCGTTGATCTTGGTTTTACTTTAACCACATTTCTTATTCCAGAATACATATATTACGAATACGTAGTGGAGTAAATAATTGAATTTCTATTTAATAATTTGCTGTTTTTTTAAATAGTAACACATTTTTAATGCGTTTGAAGAGCTTTGAAGACAGTGTTTAATGAGGAATGTGTTGCTACAAAACGAAAAAGCGGATTCGCTATAAACAGAGCTCGGATTTTGCATGTTTTGCATATTTTTTCCTCACTTTCAATGGCTTTGAGGAATGGTTATTTTAACATTTAAACCTCGCGGTGCAACTTATATTTAATGTAATGGTGCATATAAGTGCATATTTTCGGGATGGAAGACACATATTGTACGCTTTTGGGTTTTGAATTATGTTTCTGTAGGCGTAACCAACCGTTAGTCTACAACTCATTATTAGTGCCAAGAAGCGACAATAGTGCGTCTTTTCTTTCCCGGATTCTTCGTAAGGTCAGTCTCTCCCTTTCCTGCAGTCCGAACTTCATGCCACTGACGTGACGCTTCGATATTTTTTTCATTTTATTAAATCTCTGACGCTTGGATCAGTATATTCTACATAGTAAAAAGCGTTTTTCAATCAAAATTCCTCAATATAAGCAGATCAGAAGCAGTTCGTTGCGCCACCGGATTCTGAATGACTAGGCCTTCACGAACACCAATAATAAGAAATATGTGGTAAGCTATGGTAGCCAGAGAAAAGGATTCGGAGAAACAGTTCATCCAGAGAAAAAGTTTTCATGATTTTTTGTAAGTTGAAGCATGAAGTTTGCGAAATTATATAATTCATTAGTTACATTCAGAGAAAAAAAACTTTCATTTACTTCGATACGTGATTTTTCATATTTTGCTTTCATTTCCATTGCGCATTTCACAGCACTACTACGTATATTGGGAATAACGAAAGTGAATAAGCATTTTTTTCAATTTTGAATTTGAGGTTTTTCTTTCAAGAGATTTTTGAGGTTACTTTTTCTAAATTTTTTTTTTTTTGGTTTGTCTTGACCCGGTATCGTTGCATCATGGCGACCATTTCTTCAATGTCTATTTGTTACAGCAGTTAAGTAATTTCTTGGTTTTCAACGATAGCCACTGGATACGAGACAAATATGTGGACATCCTCCGTAGTCATTGTGTATGTCTTCATCAGGAAGGATCCTTTGACACTTGGAGACCGGTCTCCGCGACTCAATGCTGATAGTGTCACAGGAATCAGACGAGTGCTCGTAGTGTAGCTGGAATGTGCGAACTAGCCAACTCGAAATCCGCTAGTCACAAGTGAAGCAATATACTCCGATGAGGAATGAGGAATAATATTAGTCTTTCGATAAATACTTTTTCTACACTCTTCAACTCTTGTCGTTTTATAAATAATTTAATTGTTACTTCTCAAAACATTTTATATCCATGTTGTATTTCATGTAACATCTTGCATTTTTATGCGTATTATTTCTATTACACTACTATTTATTTGTAATAAGTAATATTAAGATAAATCTTTTATTGTTAAATGTATCAAATAATATATTAAATGAATTAAAGTAATGAGTTAAAGTAAGAAATGTATCATTCGCTTTGCAGTGTCCGATCCGTTTGGCAGAAGAAGTTAGATCACTTTTTACGGAAGTTAACAAACTGATATCATCCGATAAAAAAGATTTTGAGAAAGCCCCTAGCCGCGTAAAAATATTCAAATCAAGAACTCTGGCATTGCTCTCTCTCCTGAACCTATTATAACCAGATGGGGGACCTGGGTATCAGCTGTTATTTACAATGCTGAGAATTCCAAAAATATAGAAGTGATTGAGATTTTCAACGATGCTGACAATTTTGCCATACCGAAGCCAAAGCTGCCTTACAAGACGCTACTATACACTCGCAATTGGCCTTGATCAAGACATCCCTGGAATACTGAAGAAACTGCAAACTGAGGGGATGGAGAAGGTGGAGGTGGTGAAACTGATAGTCATTTAAAAAGCAAAGCGAGCAATGACCTGGGGAGATGGAAAAAAACTCAGGAAAAGCTAGAAGTTGTTTTTGAACGTAACCCTGGTTGGACCACAGTGAAAAAATTTGCCGTGATATTGGGTGAAGGTATCGAAGAGGTTCCTTTAAAATCCCTATCAGTATTTCCCTCTCGTTTCCTAAGACGTTGAACGATGTTTCTCAAGGCTGTTGCTGGTTTTGGATAAAAACCGAAGACGTTTCACTCCACAGAGTCTTGAGATACAGTTGGTTGTGCAATGCAACAATTCTAATTGAAAATTTAACCATATGTGTTTATTGTTTAGTGTCTTTGTGCAAATAAAATGACGAAAATGTACCTTTGTGAACATATTTGAAACGGTACCTGAAGAGTAACAATGATAAGTTGCCAAACGTAATCGTAGTGAAGTTTTATTCATTAAAATAGCATTTATTCAATCAGTGTCTCGTATGAGTTTTTGTGATGGATTAGCTCAGGCATTTATTTGTATTTTATTTACATTACAAAGATGCTTATTATTTACATTGCCAAACTAGGTTTTTGAATACGTGAGATACGTCCGAGTGTATCATCTTCCTACACATGTTTGATATTAGTCGCTTTGATGTTTTTTGTAGTATTGAGAGCGCAAGCGAGTTTACATATATATAGTTACACACTATCAAAATTTACATGTTAATTATTTAAAAACAACTCACACTGTACGAACAATATCAATGGTATTATTCACTAACCGAAATTACACTTGCACATTTTAGTAACAAGTAGATGCACAGGTAAAGTCTAATTCCAACTATCCAACAACAGGTCTCGAAGGTACCCAAGATGCACACGTAACTTGGTATATTAAAATACATATTTCGAATTTCTTAGTATATTTAATTCGATCTTTAGTGCATATTTTGAACTTAATAAGCGTATATTTTAAGTACATATTTTGAACATTTTTCGTGCATGTTATCCGAGGGTTTAGAGCATATCGATCCGAGCCTTAGTTATAAGTGAACATACAAGAGCAATGACATACCGATGGGGAAGAACGAACATAATTGGAGTCTAATACTTTTGAATTTATTATCTAACGGTAAAATATAATTATGAGAAGTAAAGTTATGTGAAAGCAGGTACTATATACAACATCTAGTTCACAGAATGTCCCAAAAATCGAGTTTCCTTCGAAGGGTATATAAAAAAATGTAAACATTGAAGTCCCGATGAAAACAGTATTCTATTTATTTATTATTGCACTTCAAAATTCAAATTTGTGTGTGAAATTATTCATCGTAAATAAGGATAATTCGTGTTTGCATTGCATAGCTTTAAAGTCGCGGTAGCTAAACTTCCCACTACACCGCTTTCCACTAATGCGCTTAGGTGATTGGATACATGAAATAATTTAATACTAGTTAGGCGTTCATGTGATAAAAATGGTTCAGGACTTTGTTCCTTTCCTCTCTCTAACCTCTGAAGGAAAGACGCGAATTTATGGTGCATTCTGTTCATGAAGGTGAGAGTGACACTCATTCAGTCACTAACAGATAAATTACGCACCACTTGCCGGAATCATAAGAATCGAGGGACAAAGTATCGTCGGGACCTTGAATTTGGATTCCTTTATTCCTTAAAATCCAAAAACTGTTTCATTTTTTCGAAAAATATTGCTTTTAGCGAAAGCTTGCTTCAAACGACAACCCTTTTTCTTTTTAAATACTCACAAAGAGAGAGCTTCTTTACCGAAAATTTAACAATTGGTAGAAAACGGAGATTACTAAATATTGCAACAGAAAAAAGTAAATTGTGTACAAAATTCAACTTTAAACTACATTAAATTTTTAAGTCTATTGGTTTCACATAATTCCACCCTATTTTAGTATCCCCTTTCGAGAAATCATGAAAAGATTCATTTGCTGTATTTCCTTTAGAACAACCCTGCATGCGTCAATAATATACATTCCATTAGAGGAAGATTAGTTCCCTGAAAATGATTCATCAACTTTACTTGAAACATTTTTACTGTAGGTGGATATTTTTTGGAGATATAATATTGTTTGGTCGAGCTGGGTTTGAATCCGCACTCTACCGTTCAGTCAGGTACTGCGGAAGTGCAGACATCACTACATACCACTGTCGGTGAAGTTGTGAAGTTAAGTTCATTAAATTACCTTTTGTTTCATTAATGAGTCGTACGAGTTGTAGTCGAGTGGCATACATTTAGTACTTAATTTAAAGTAGAATCGTTGTTTGGACTACACTTTGGAGCCCTATTTTACTTTATTCAATGACAGAAAAACCTCCGTTCTTCGAATACGTGTAATATTTTTTTCTTTTTTTTTCAGTATCAACATCAACAATTAAATAGAAGGTTCATGTCCTGTCTACTTGAAGATTTAAAAATTGGTCCACTTCATAATTTCTTTAAATACACGCTTAACTTACTTGAAACTAAATCACATGTCGCTGAAAACATTTGTCATCACGAGAAGATATATCTCTGTATCTCACAATCAGTAGTATTTCCTTTCATCTGTTGTTCATCACTCGCCAATAACATAATATCTACGATAAACATAAAATCCCATCCTGGCCCGGGTTTTTCTCCGGTTTTCCTTCGGGTAGAGGCGGATTTTTTAAACAGGTTCTCTAGGCTTTTGTCTAGAGGCGCATTTATTGAAACAAGAAATCGTGAATTTAGTGATATTTCAAGTCTTATGATTTATAAACACTATACTCAGAATAATCTATAGTTCGATAATTCGTACATGTAAAATAAATTTTGTGTGTTAAATTACAAACATGTTGATATTCTATTAGTATTATAACTCGTAGCTAACTTTTTACCTTATCTAGGAATTTTTGCGGAAATTTTTCAATCTGCCTCTGCCTTAGGGCCCTTTGTCGGAATTGATGGGATGATCCCTTGCTTGCTTCCGGAGAGTAAATTAATTTATTGTCCTCCACGTTGTCAAATGCAGTTTGTACTGCTTTTTTCACAATAAATTTATTTATTTATTTAAAAACATGAAAATTTAGATGCTATAAATTTATAAACGTCAAACATAAGACCAGTTAACAATCACATCCATCTTAAGAAAGAATGAGGCTACATTTAAAAAGATAATTGGCACAGCATTATGTTCTGAAACATTTTTATCCTGCTCTATTCCAGAAACTTTTTTCTTCTCAAAGCAAGGACACATCGAATTCGGAACTTCGTCCTCTTCAGCGACGAATAAATTACCACCACGAATCTCAAGGCGCATTGCGTGCGTTACTGAAATCTCAACTGCTGAAATGTCGCGCAATAAGTTCGCGAGAGGAAACGGAAGGTCTGAAGAAGGCGCGAGCAGGAAAGCGAGAACGAGCGAATGGCGAAGAAGAGACAGAGGCAACGGAGACTGGGACAAGGCGAGACGGGCCGCAGTGCTTCCTCGCGTCCCCAGCAGGAGCGACTGCACAAAAGATGCCGTCACCTGGCTCTTCAAACCGATAATTTCCTACAGCCGCTGCCGGCAGAAAGAAAAGAGAGGGAGAAGCAGGTGTGACACAAAAGGGCGTGGGGAGCGGCAACCGTCTTTGGCGCGCAAAAAGCAAAAAGAGGTTGAAATGGCTTCAAAGAGAACACCAAGCCAGCTCCATAAAGACAATGAGGGTCAAAGGCTCACAAGGACTAGCCACAGCCAGAGTTCTTTATGTGAACGTATTACTTTATACATGTAAAGGACTCTAGCCATAGTCACACTGGAGGTTCACCCAATGATTACTAGTCGCACGTAATACATCCAAACAAGGGAATCCCAAACATCAAGGTCGAACCATCACATAATCACGGTACATGAACATCACAACACAAGGAATTAATAGAGAGCCCATATCTAGTTTCATTACACTTCTACTTTTTTGGGAATAACTCACGGAATTACATCACACAGAATTAAAATAATAATACAATTCGGTTTATAACTTTAAGAAATCGAATAAAATGTTTACAAAAATAAAGTCAATTAGGATAACTTATTTGGGTATATCTGAAAATNATGTAACTGCAAACAATGTTCATATAAGGTCCAAAAGTCTTGGAGTGTCCTGAATGACCTCCGCTGCAGCCATTATAGGAACGAACTGAAGCAAAATATTTCATTCATTGCAACTATAAAATTTAATTTTCAAGAAATAACAATCACGACTTTAATAAAAAGCGAGAAATTCTCTCAGTTTAACACTTTGTTAGCAAAGAAACCTTCCAACTCACTCAAATTGCCGGAATCCGGGAGGAATTACCACTAAAATTTTGAAGATTCTTGTTCTAGAACTTGCACGAGTCATACATATTTGACTTGAATACGAGAAAGAAGTAGGGAGATTTTTCCTACTTCACGCGAAAAATACTGTTATTCCGAATTCCTATTACACAATTATACGAGTTGTAGAGGGGACTCAGAACTGCAATATTTGGTAATAATCCCATGTCCGGAAATGCGCTGATTGGAAGATAAACGACTTTGAAATAACATCAAAAGATACGCTGCACGAGCATCAAACAACTCGTTACTGCGCGAACTACAACATATGTTCGAAGTGGCGACCACGAGTTTCATTGCACAAAATGTAACTGCAAACAATGTTCATATAAGGTCCAAAAGTCTTGGAGTGTCCTGAATGACCTCCGCTGCAGCCATTATAGGAACGAACTGAAGCAAAATATTTCATTCATTGCAACTATAAAATTTAATTTTCAAGAAATAACAATCACGACTTTAATAAAAAGCGAGAAATTCTCTCAGTTTAACACTTTGTTAGCAAAGAAACCTTCCAACTCACTCAAATTGCCGGAATCCGGGAGGAATTACCACTAAAATTTTGAAGATTCTTGTTCTAGAACTTGCACGAGTCATACATATTTGACTTGAATACGAGAAAGAAGTAGGGAGATTTTTCCTACTTCACGCGAAAAATACTGTTATTCCGAATTCCTATTACACAATTATACGAGTTGTAGAGGGGACTCAGAACTGCAATATTTGGTAATAATCCCATGTCCGGAAATGCGCTGATTGGAAGATAAACGACTTTGAAATAACATCAAAAGATACGCTGCACGAGCATCAAACAACTCGTTACTGCGCGAACTACAACATATGTTCGAAGTGGCGACCACGAGTTTCATTGCACAAAATGTAACTGCAAACAATGTTCATATAAGGTCCAAAAGTCTTGGAGTGTCCTGAATGACCTCCGCTGCAGCCATTATAGGAACGAACTGAAGCAAAATATTTCATTCATTGCAACTATAAAATTTAATTTTCAAGAAATAACAATCACGACTTTAATAAAAAGCGAGAAATTCTCTCAGTTTAACACTTTGTTAGCAAAGAAACCTTCCAACTCACTCAAATTGCCGGAATCCGGGAGGAATTACCACTAAAATTTTGAAGATTCTTGTTCTAGAACTTGCACGAGTCATACATATTTGACTTGAATACGAGAAAGAAGTAGGGAGATTTTTCCTACTTCACGCGAAAAATACTGTTATTCCGAATTCCTATTACACAATTATACGAGTTGTAGAGGGGACTCAGAACTGCAATATTTGGTAATAATCCCATGTCCGGAAATGCGCTGATTGGAAGATAAACGACTTTGAAATAACATCAAAAGATACGCTGCACGAACATCAAACAACTCGTTACTGCGCGAACTACAACATATGTTCGAAGTGGCGACCACGAGTTTCATTGCACAAAATGTAACTGCAAACAATGTTCATATAAGGTCCAAAAGTCTTGGAGTGTCCTGAATGACCTCCGCTGCAGCCATTATACGAGCAAGGATATCGTCCTGTGAGGAAAACGTCCAGGTGTTAAATCGGACGATCGTGGTGGTCAACGAATCGGTCCACCGCGACATATCCACCTGTCCCCGAATGTTTGGTGAAGGTGCTGACGGATATCGCGTGAAAAATCAGATAGCGGTAGAATAAACGGGCAAATCAGATGACCATGGATAATACTAGTCCACACATTAAAACCGAAACGATGTTGAAATATATGGGTATGTGTGGCATGAGAGTTTTCCTCGTCCCAAATGTGGCTGTTACGATGGTTGAGCAGACCTTCATTTATGAAATGTGCTTCATCTCTGATAGAATGATCAGAGGAAAGTCTGGAACCGTCGACACAACAGTGCAGGAACAACGCGCAGTAATTGGCACGTGGCGCAAAATATGCTGGACCCAATGCCTGCACCCTCTGGAGGTGGTATGAGTGAAGTTGCTGTTCGTTGAGAAGTTGCCAGACACTGCTNGTATACGGGTTCTGGTCGACCAGTTGGAGGACTTCCTCTTCCACGTCAACAGTGCGGCGCGTCCGGTCACGACCACAATCGGCTCTATTAGCCTTGAAGGTGCCGATTTCCTGAGGCCGTTGTTCCAATCTTGCAAAAATGACATGTGATGGACGATCACGACCCTGAAATCGTTCGTGATACAGGCTTTGTTTTAATCGACCATTTCGTCCACTTTCACCGTAGAAGAGCAACATGTCGGTGTACTCGGAAAACGTGTACTCAGCCATTTTGTAATGCACCGTCTTTCTCGATCACCCAGTGGCAACTGATGTACATACGCAAAAATTCTTTGGATTGTTCTCTGATGATACTGTCCTCTGTCAATGTGTATTGCCTTCTATCGTTCAAAATCGTTTATCTCCCAAACGGCGCATTTCCGAACATGGGTTTACGACTAAATATTGTTGTTCTGAGTCCCCGTTACAACACCTATAACTGTTTAATTGGTACGCTGAATCGTGTGTGTGTGTGATTCAAAATTCATATTACACAGTTATAGGTGTTGTAGAGGGGACTCACAACAGTAATATTTGGCAATAAACTTATGTCTGGAAATGCGCCGTTTTGAAGATAAACTACTTTGAAACAACGTCAAATGATACGCAGCACGTGCATCAACCAACTCGTGCCTGCGTGAACTACAACATATGCTCGAAGTGGCGACCACGAGTTTCGTTGCACAAACCGTACCTGCGAACAATTTTNTGAGTGACCTCCGCTGCAACCATTACACGAGCGAGATTGGCCAGGGACTCCACAGGGTCTCGTAAACAATACTCTTCATGTAGCCCCACAGGAAAAAGTCCAAGGGTGTTAAATTGGACGATCGTGGTGACCAACGAATCGGTCCACCGCAACCTATCCACCTGTCCCCGAATATTTGGTGAAGGTACTGACGGACGTCGCGTGAAAAGTGGGCTAGCGCGCCATCGTGCTGGAAGCACATCGTCCGACGGATATGCAATGACACATCCTCCAACTGCTGCACCAATACGCCTTGCAGGAATGTCAAATAGTTATGACCTGTTAGACGGGATAGAATACACGGGCCAATCAGATGACCATGGATAATACCAGCCTACACATTCATACCGAAACGATGTTGAACCGATGGGTATGTGTGGTACAAGGGTTCTCCTCTTCTTAAATGTGGCAGTTGAGCAGACCTTCGTTTGTGATATGCGCTTCATTTGTAAAAAGAATGATCAGAGGAAACTCTGGAACGTCGACACAACGGTGTAGGTACAACGCGCAGTAATCGGCAAGTGGTGCAAAATCAGTTGGACGCAATGCCTGGACCCTCTGGAGGTGGTATGAGTGAAGTTGATATTCATGGAGAAGTTGCCAGACCCTGCTATGGGATTCATCCACTGTACCTGCTATGTATCGTTGCGAATACTTGTATACGGGTTCTGGTCGACCAGTTGGAGGACTTCCTCTTCCACGTCAACAGTGCGGCGCGTCCGGTCACGACCACAATCGGCTCTATTAGCCTTGAAGGTGCCGATTTCCTGAGGCCGTTGTTCCAATCTTGCAAAAATGACATGTGATGGACGATCACGACCCTGAAATCGTTCGTGATACAGGCTTTGTTTTAATCGACCATTTCGTCCACTTTCACCGTAGAAGAGCAACATGTCGGTGTACTCGGAAAACGTGTACTCAGCCATTTTGTAATGCACCGTCTTTCTCGATCGCTCAGTGGCAAGTGATGTACATGCGCAACAATTCATTGGATTGTTTTCTGATTACACGTGACACGAGACACCATCCTCTGTCAATGTGTATTGTCTTCCATCGTTCAAAGTCGTTTATCTGCTGAACGACGCATTTCCGGACATGAGTTTATTACCAAATATTGCAATTCTGAGTCCCCTCTACAACACCTATAACTGTAATAGGAATTCTGAATTATCCTGTATAGCAGTACAACGCACATCGTATAAGATTCCGCGCCACCCATCTAGATTCTAAATTATTAACATTTGAAATTACACATTTTACAACTTATCGAAAGAAATTAATTATCGCTATTTTTATTCTCATATTCATTAAATTACTACCAAAATCTTTTCCTTCAATACGTTTCCTTCAATACGTTTTTATTACATTACCTACAGCCATTTCTTTCTTTTAATAACATGTTTTCAGTTGCTCCAATATATCAAGAGTGAACGGGGTGCACATTAAAACGCGGTCGCGCACGCAGCGCAGGGGCAGCGAAGCATCTGTGGCTCCGTGTTGAGAAGGGGAACATCGCGAGTTGAGACGCAGCGCAGGGGCAGAACAGAAGTGTGCCGCACATGTCTGCTTCACCGTTCTGGACTTACCACAAAAACTGTGCCACAAAAAGGGCCACCCCTGTGCTACTGAGGCCCTGGTGTCACATACTCGTGACCTACGCTGCGGTGCGCGACTACTAACTGTTTTTTCCCCGCTTTTTAGGTTTACTATACACTTTCTCTACTGTAATTTCAAAACTATTCCCCTTCAAAATATTAAATCTGTTACAATATCTAAACATATGGCCGTAACTTTTCTCCCATTTTCTTTTCTCTCATTACCTTCTCTTGAAACACCCATGTTCTCCTCGTTTCTGACACTACGCTAAATTATACCAGAGAGGTGATAATGACTGATCAGGAGACAGTGACAAAACCAGTATGAAACACTAGTAGCACGAAATAACAAGGAAAATCCAAAGGACCCTTTACCATTCAAATAGTCCAATCATATACAATTTGAACTTTATTTGAACATAATCGGAGACGACAAATACACAAAATTATATCCTGATGCGTTAAGTCACTAACTCCGGTCACTGTTTATATAATTTACAGTACCAAGTCGTTTTCGCATTTCTTAGAATACATAAAAAATCAAGCACTGTAAACGAAAACTACTAATTGTTTTCTTTTTCTTTCATTACATGTAGCTGGTCCAAATGTGATGAACCAACATCGCTTTGAGGACTTATTCGACCGTGTTCACAGTACTCGCACACAAGACCACAACAGGACAATTATAGTGCAAAAGGGATATTTGTGATGTGGTTTTTCCAGTAAACACTTGGACACAATCTGGACGTCAAGCTAGTTCGTCCTTCACGAGCACGCAACAACCGTAATAGTATTGAGCAATAAATCAAATTGTCAATCCTACAACACGGCATCCCTCTCAAAACACATGCACTAATTCCCTAACAGAGTAAACGTTCTCCGAAATTTCCAATAATAAATATTTATACTGTGTCTGTGTCAGGATATTTCACAAAAAGTAGAGAGATGATACTTTTTATGTTCACGACAGGTCTGAAATGCTCCCTAAACATCGGAACTAAATCTCAATTGGAATGCGACATTAGGATATACGTTACATTGTGCGAGTAATTTTCACAGGAAGACAATATCTACACTCAAAGAGACTATGCATTTTCTGCAAATTAAGGTCTTGCTCTGTGTCAAAGAAGTGAATGTTTTTTACGGTGATATTGAAACTAAAACAATCTAAATAAAAGTGACCTATACATTTACGTTTGGATTATAATCATTTAATAAAACTGATAGGTTTAAGTCCACATGAGATCAGATAGCTTTTGTTTCCAATTTTCAATAAAACCCTTGAACGTGTTGGACAGGATGATTGCTCTAAAAAGAAAAATCCTTCTTTCGAAACGGGCAAGCCAACTCAAATCATTAAGCAGCGACTAATGATTATTTTGTATGACACAAAGAAACAAAGGATCTCTCTCTCTTCCATTACTGCTCCCCAAGCCGTGTTCGGTGCACCCATTTCCTCCGTTGTCGACGATAATGAGACAGCTCATTGTCAGCTATGATAACGAGAAGACTGCAACGCCCAGCATTTCTGCTTTATAGTCTACCATTTTGTACAGTAGTAATTCGCTTCCTGGTACACTAACTCGAAATTTAACGTCAATTACAAAAGAAAGACATACAATTACTAAACAAGTTTAAACTGTTTTCGATGTTAAAATTAATTTTATTAAAATAAGCATACACTGACGGATAGGAGAGTTTCCACTTGACGTTAATGATACTGCTTCCGACATATGGTCATTACATGATGTTACACTCATGTTTCAAAATATTATGTTCAACTGTCGCTCCATTATGCTCCTTTAATAACCAATGAGTTTCGAACCAAGTTGTTGACATAGCCAACTAACCGTATCTTTACCTTTCAACCCTTTCCATTCCGAGCTAAAAGAAAAAGACTTTTCAGGAGAAAGCTATAAGAAGCTACGAAAAAATTAAAGAAAACAAAAATGAGTAAAGCGCGGTGATTCAACAGAATCAATGTAGTCTATTAGTAGCACCAAGATGGAGCGTAAACTCTATTGCACAGAGAGAGAGAGAGAGAGAGAGACGAATTACGAGAAAGTGAATGAAAAAATTAAAGAGACAGCGAGCGAGAACATACAGTGGACAGCGAAAAGGGAGGAGTTGCGGGTTAAGGTACGAACGAATAAAGGGATGGACGGTAGAGAGAAAACGCCGTAGATGTGAATGATTGCTTCTTAAATAATAAAAAGTAAAAAAAACCTATCACAAACACAAACTTTCTATCAAATGTTAAGTTTCTTGTTACTTTTCTCTAATTTTTTTAGTATTCATAATATGTTCAAAAATGTCCTTCAGAAACAATAAGTTCCACAAAAATGTTAACCTTAACAGAAAATTTTGTCGGTTCTTTTAAAGACTCTCGCCTGTTTCAAAGTAACTCAAAAACAGCGAGTAATCTCAAAAATTTGTTTAGAGGTTTTGTACACTAGGCTTGTGCCACCAGTTCATTTTCTTATGTATTCTATATGGAATGACCGACCAAATTTTAAATATTTAAAACCGCAAAGAAATACAATTCTTTCGAATAAAAAATGTTTTACACTTTTATCTCCATAAAGACGTATTGGAACCAAAAAGTACTGTAAAATAACCGGACACTCGCAAGATCTTGCTCGTTGGGTTATCGTGTCAGACGATAGGAAACACGGAGCTTTATTCATTTTACTTTTCTAATAGTTTTCTTGAAAAGTAGAACGTATCCACGGTGGAAGGAAACATGGGTGTGCTCATCAGCACTTGCAGTCAAATTACACAACAAATATCAAATGGTCATAAATGTGAACATGGTTCAAACAATCTTAGAAAGTTTATTTCAGAAGAAAAAACTACAATTTTATTCAATTTTTATAAATAAATGTATAAACTTCTCATAACTATTTTATTGAAAACTCTCTTGTCACAAAATATCTCGGTTTATATTATAACGCAAATACGGACGATTAAAAACCTACAAATTACAGAATACAAAATTAATTTTCACTCTTGAAACTTTATAAATATTTTTGACATAATAAAGTATTCTGAGAGAAAATAACTGTTCGTGACATCACGAAGCACTGAAAAATAAATACCACCATCACAAAGTTTTCTTTCTCGCATCAGGATACAGCAACAATAATTCAATCATTTACAACAAAGTAAAAAACGAGAAAACATCAAACGAATAAACGATTTGGCACTTGAAAGTGCACCATGCTTAAATATCGCTGAGTTCCCAGTATAATTAATTTGTCAATTTATGATGAAAAACTGTCCATTACTCGTGACGGTAGAAGAGAGCGAAAATACATACTTCGACAAGTGCTATCGTACAAGGATTCCTTGTCCCAGGAAATTATGAACACTACGCATGACAAGCTTTTTGAAGACAAATAATTCAACATAAAATCAACAAAAATTCAACAAAAAAATATTTTTCAACGATCGTAATTACGTTTATTTTTGTAGCGAAATGTACCCTTCCTACAATACACCCCTGTCAAATGCTCTTGCCCACATCAGCCTGCCCGCGCGCAATTAGTTGCTGATGCCACAGGAACAACAGATTCCTGCAAATAAAATTCACTACAGCATCATATATGCCATTAAATCGGAAGACTTCATCACAAATATTATATTCACTTGATAAGAATATTCACTGTTTACATTTCCACGGCACGGCCCAGTTGTAAACACAATCCAAGGCACAACGCTCCAAAGCCAACATAACCTGAGACCCGAACACGGAGCAACCAAACGAATATTCCAAGGCCAGCATATTTCAAAGCCCGGCCACAGAATAACGTGAATGACTTCGCGAGTGCATGAGCACCCCCAACTTCTGTGCATACGAGTGCAGGCGTGCTCGTGCGTGCTCGTGACGACACTTGCCCGTCAACCCGAGCAAATTACATCTAATATGAACACCGTCAACTATCTCAATTTTAAAGAGCTAGCTTAGAAACGGATAACAAGCACTTCGCCTTGCTACCTCGAGACGCTCAGTCGTGTGATCATACGTGCGCTAACTAAGTCCACGAACAATAGTTTCAAACCAAACGAAACTTATTCAATCTCAATTGATATAGATTTAAAAGCAACTAGCTTCACCTTGCATGCAAATCCACAAGGATATGAACAATTAAATTCACTGGAAGAAATTCGGCGCCAACAAGAAAGACAACGACCCAGATCCGGCTTCCTTACCAGAAGGCATCTTCACGAACGCGAGCCTTCGCCGACCGTTCCACGACGCCCAAGAATTCTGAAGGAAGGAAGAACGAAACCTACACGGGCCAGCCGCCACAGACGTCCAGTCGAAGACGCTCAGGTTTTATGTGATATCAAACGGTGTCTTTCCTTTCATTTCACCTTGTGTTCAATAAATCGCTACTAAGCGAAAATTTCAACTGAAACTGTCTACCTTATTTATTTCGTGAAAGCGGAGACTTGGTTGTTGAGTCAATCATATTTCCACACTGCACGACATAAATAAATTTAAATTTAATATAAATAAATAACATTAATTTAATAGAGTTCGTGAGATACAACTTCCAATAGCATAAACATTCTTTTGAGAAGCGATCGTAATAATAAGATAAAACGTGCCTCAGGTATTCCTAATTATACGTTAAGAATTTCCTTCTGTGTTCGTAATTAAAGGTAAGAAGTTATAACGAAAAGTCGTAGGCTATGCAATTCGTAATACTGATTTGTATGAAGAGACGGTTAGCATTTCAGAGGACGTTTCCCGTTAATAATAATCCGCGTGTTATCTCAGAATAAATACGTAATAAAAAACTTCAAAAAAAAATTTGTGTGGGGCATCATAATATTGCATTGTCATTGGGTTTATGTGTGTGCCAAATTTTTGCTCAATCGGTAGGAGGGAAATGATTTAAAATTCTGTTGCAAGATTTCGCCCAGAACATAGTAACTATCGAACTAACAGGCGAAGTTAAATAAAAGCTTGTAAATATTATTGAACAGGATTGAACATTGCTTTCGATATCCAAATACTATAACTGAATGAGAGAAAAAGTTCTTTTTTAAGAGGAAATAGAAACAGTTTGAATAGTTTCTTTTTTTTAAAAAAAGAAAAGAAATTGCAGTTTCATGCATGTCTATAAATTGAAACAAGTAAATAAGTGTTCTTGATATACAATTTGCCGCATTGCATTGCGAACTGCATTCTCAGGACGCGATAACAAAGCAATTCAATGCACCAGGAGCTCAAGTAGCGCGGTCGCTACAATCAATACTAGGACATGATATAGACTGCAGAGAACGTGTTTACAGCACTACGGTACCATAGAAATGCCAAGTAGTCAAGTAGGTCAAGTTGTCAGGAGAACAAATTTCTAGGTCTGTGCTAGTAATAAAATAATACCCCGACAGTACAGTTAAGAAATAGTTTTTAATTAAATTTTCATCTCATTTTTGTATTATTCACGAGTGCTCGCGGGTCTCCTGAATCTCAGGTCAGCCTAGTAGCCAACCGAGTCAGCCCGGGTCTGCTAATAACGGAAACGCATGACTGTAGTCGGAAATACGTTAAACACGCAGATACGCGAAGACCAAGAATTTTAAAGAGCAAAATCTCGAAGAATTCAAGCATTCAAGAAGATTTGCAAAACTTACTTAACATTTCAAAATTATCCGAAATATGAAACGTATCATGGAAATTACACTCCGAGAACGATATAATATAATTTATAAAATATAAATTAAAATAACTTACAACAAATTACTTTTCACAATCGAAAATTGGTAATTAACACTTTTTTAATTTAGAGAATGTTGTGCATCTCAATAAAATTTAAGACGTCCGAAGAAGAAAAACAAAACTCAAACGCCAGTAAAGGTAATGCACATGCCGAATGAATTCGTTAGAGCCAGTCACATACAAGAACGAGAATTACAGAATAACTACACCAACTCTTTCAAGATTATATTGCCTCTCACCTAACTAAGATATATTATAATTATTAGTAATTTTTATACAATATTTTTTCTTGTATGAGAACTTTCTCAAACTAGTGTGCAAAACAATTGCACATACTTTCTCATATACGTTTCTCCGTCTGCAGGAAAGTGAGAAACTTTTTTATAGTGAATGGCTCATTTCTGGCGTGGTCCTCTATATTCCAGTGCTCTGTTCATGCTTAGTCTCCAGATGAGCTTACTACAGTCATTTCTTTGAAATTTGAAAGTAAAATAAATTTATTTCAGGATATTATTTCAAAACATACATTGACATATCACTCCTATAAATATCGTAAAAGTGTTATGTAAATGTAATTTCGTTGTAGACAGAAATTGATGTACGAGTATTTTCGTATTTGCTGTGCGTTTGCTGTCATACTACGTATTTCATCAGTATCATACATTTCATTTCAGTTAACTAAAAGTGTATTCTACGTGTGCTTGGTCCATTTACACTGTTAAATATTATTCTTGAAACAGTAAACTAATGTGTAAGTGTAGCAGACAGAACTGCGTTGATACCAAACTTTCAGCGATACCAAATTTACTGCGTCGATACCAAACTTTCAAGCGAAATACCTCTAGTGCGGAGTAATGCATACTAATTGTACTTTACGTAGAAGAAATTAAAACAAAATCGTTGAAAACGTTTTTGAGAAATATTCAGAAGAGTACATTGACCTTCATGTGAAGCACCCTTTGTTTTAAAGCAAAAAATATTAGAGAACGTGCATAGACAAGTAAATTCTATCGTGAATACGAAATGCAAATTAAATTGACTCACCATTTACTCAGAATCGCTACGCAAAGACGTACATACGTTATGCCAAAAACACTTTTTCAGAATCAGTGATCGTCAAAACGGATATTTCCGTCAAAGTCTCGCCTACGAATTTTTTAACATTTACAATACTTTCTACAGAGTGATTCAGAATTCCTATTACACATTTATAGGAGTTGTAGAGGCGACAAGGTACACCAATATTTGGTAATAAACCCATGTCCGGAAATGCGCCGTTTGGAAGATAAACGACTTTGAAATAGCGTCAAAGGACACGCAGCACGTGCACNTGACCTCCGCTGCAGCCATTATAGGAACGAACTGAAGCAAAATATTTCATTCATTGCAACTATAAAATTTAATTTTCAAGAAATAACAATCACGACTTTAATAAAAAGCGAGAAATTCTCTCAGTTTAACACTTTGTTAGCAAAGAAACCTTCCAACTCACTCAAATTGCCGGAATCCGGGAGGAATTACCACTAAAATTTTGAAGATTCTTGTTCTAGAACTTGCACGAGTCATACATATTTGACTTGAATACGAGAAAGAAGTAGGGAGATTTTTCCTACTTCACGCGAAAAATACTGTTATTCCGAATTCCTATTACACAATTATACGAGTTGTAGAGGGGACTCAGAACTGCAATATTTGGTAATAATCCCATGTCCGGAAATGCGCTGATTGGAAGATAAACGACTTTGAAATAACATCAAAAGATACGCTGCACGAACATCAAACAACTCGTTACTGCGCGAACTACAACATATGTTCGAAGTGGCGACCACGAGTTTCATTGCACAAAATGTAACTGCAAACAATGTTCATATAAGGTCCAAAAGTCTTGGAGTGTCCTGAATGACCTCCGCTGCAGCCATTATACGAGCAAGGATATCGTCCTGTGAGGAAAACGTCCAGGTGTTAAATCGGACGATCGTGGTGGTCAACGAATCGGTCCACCGCGACATATCCACCTGTCCCCGAATGTTTGGTGAAGGTGCTGACGGATATCGCGTGAAAAATCAGATAGCGGTAGAATAAACGGGCAAATCAGATGACCATGGATAATACTAGTCCACACATTAAAACCGAAACGATGTTGAAATCTATGGGTATGTGTGGCATGAGGGTTTTCCTCGTCCCAAATGTGGCTGTTACGATGGTTGAGCAGACCTTCATTTATGAAATGTGCTTCATCTCTGATAGAATGATCAGATGAAAGTCTGGAACCGTCGACACAACAGTGCAGGAACAACGCGCAGTAATTGGCACGTGGCGCAAAATCTGCTGGACCCAATGCCTGCACCCTCTGGAGGTGGTATGAGTGAAGTTGCTGTTCGTTGAGAAGTTGCCAGACACTGCTCTGGGATACATCCACGGCACCTGCGATGTATCGTTGCGGGTACTCGTATACGGGTTCTGGTCGATCAGTTGGAGGACTTCCTCTTCCACGTCAACAGTGAGGCGCGTCCGGACACGACCACAATCGGCCCTATTAGCCCTGATGGTGCCGAAACCGTTGTTCCAATCTTGCAAAAATGGCATGCGATGGAAGGGCACGACCCGGAATCGTTCGTGATACAGGCGGTGTGCTAATCGACCATTTCATCCACAATCAGGTGCACTCGAAAAACGTGTACTACACATTGAATTGTTCTCTGATGACACGTGACATGACGTCACCCAAGACATCACGTGTCACGAGACACCGCCTTCTGTCAATGTGTATTGCCTTCCATCGTTCAAAGTCGTTTATCTTCCGAACGGCGCATTTCCGGACATGGGTTTATTGCCAAATATTGTTGGTCTCAGTCCCCTCTACAACACCTTTAACTGTGTAATAGAAATTCCGAATCATCTTTTATATACTACGGATATGAAAAAGAAAAATATTTAAAGCCTTTTACAGAAAGTTTTGAAAATTTATTTCTCTTTCTCTCATGTTGTATTTCTCTTTGTATCACGTCATGAACTTTGTTATAAAGTAAAAAAAATCACTAGTATAGTGACAAAAGTATAAACGAATTTTGAATAATATCGACAGAAACTTTCAAAATCTGATAAGTTGAATTCTTAAAACCATTTTTTTCTTGTTTGGAAGCCCCAAATGCACTGATCAGTTATGTTTATAACTACAAAACATTCAAAAGTAAAATATATACGTATGAAAGTCAAACTATCGTGGAATATGAAGCACCTGTTAAGAAATTTTTGATAAGCTCTCATTAAACAAGTGAGTCGTCTCTCCTAATCGACTTAGCAGAATGTCACATCGATTCATCGAATCAAATTGGCAACAGCGCACTAGTTTGAAACTATATAAAGCACATGTCCTCTTCACTTCTACGCTACTTCTAAACGAGATTCAGTGCTAGTACACGACTACTATGATTACTACTACTAATGAGAGGATAAACTTCTGATCTCGCCTCTTATCAGTTCGAACTCTTTACTGTCGGCACCAAACCGACATATATTTTCTCTTGTTCAACCCTACACAATAGGGATTATTACGTTCGAACACATCGCATCGCTCCTTCTTCTCGTCGCCAAGCCGACATTTTCTCGCAAGATCGAGCTTATAATTGCACCTCAGAAGATACGTGCAACCAGAGATTTACTACTCATCAATTTTCTGGTCAACACATCAACCATCCGGTCAACTCTACAACAGCTTCAACCAACTGGTTTCCAGGATTTTCTCTCAATATCATCATGTCAGCTCTAGGAAATCAGTATTGTATTATTATTTCTCATCATATCATAGCACGTCATTAAATCATTTTAACGTTGTTAACAATTAATTTTCATCTCACTCCCTCACCCATTATCACTTAGTACTTTTCCAATCATTTTATTCTTGTGCAGGTAAGATAAACTTGTCTGTACTGCACCTAATACAAATGTAATTATGGCAAACTTGACAAATTTCAAGTTTTCCAAATACTAAGCTCCGGTAGTTTTCACGAACCGTTCCGCTCACCATAGGATATCATGTAATTTATTCGATTAGAATCAAATTCGTATACGGCCTTCATCAAACTAGATAACTAGAATGCAGGGGGAAACGTTAAGCTAAAATTACTGGAAAATTGGAAATAACGGGGACTTGAAAATTATGTCTCGCTAGAACACGAAAGATGTCGCCATAGCCTAGTCAGAGTTAGCGGTGTGAGCATCGGCGTGAGACTTCAACCGCAATTAACACAGCGGATTCAATTAAGAAAGAGTGGCAGCAGTTAAGCCATTGATCAGCAGACGGAAGGAAAGGGCGCCCCCACGAACAGCGGACGATGAACGACAGGAAAAAGCTGTGCATCACTGTCCACACGTGTGAAGTGGTCACAAGTCTCTCGATTGTTTGTCTACTCTTACTATTTGCAGAGAATACATACGTTACCGGCAGTGTAGAAAATTCAGACATTGTGAACAATTTCGTGGCAAGGTGGACAATGCCTGAAGCCATTAAGAAATATTTTTCGCATTTCCCACTTTGTCTAGTTGTTGCGCCGTATTACCTATGAATTGTTGACATTGCCTAACGAAAGACAGGCAAAATAATATATTCGTTTTTTTTTGTGCGGCTTTAGGGCTCGTCAATATATTCGTGTCTAAAACAGAACATGCATGATATTTTAATTTTTCGGTATTTTTCTCAGTAATTTCACGAATAAACACATTTGACTTAGAAATTTAACTCAGTGAAAACAGTATCTAACATCTCAAAATATGAAAAATAATAGTTTGAAATTTTGCTGAAATTAAATACTGTACTAGCTAAAGGAAGATGACGGTTTTTACAAGCTTTTATTTGAAATACAATATTTGTTTGCATGTTTCCTAGCGTTTTAAAATTTGTAGTAGATTTTTCGGCCTCTTCCAAGTTTCCGATTGAATCTAGCTGAAATTTTACAGATGTGTGTGGTTTGTATGACGATGTTACGGAACTGATGGAGGTAAGAAGTATATTGTTTTAATGCTAGTCATATTTAGTCTATGCTAAATTACTGAATATTAGGATATAACGGGTTACATCGCACGAAACAGAAGGTTACCAAGCAGTTAGTGGTTTCGTATCTTATCACACTATACTACCAGTAACTATTTCGTTTCTTATCAAGTATCCTCACGAGACAAAAGACGGCAGTGGTGTCTATGACGCAAGTTAATTAACATGATGGTAAATCTAAACTATTCGTTTAATTTTACAATTTAAAGACAGTTCCCATGAAAGGTGTAACGTATAATGTATTAATCCTTGTAGTATTTGTCTATGCTTCATTACTGAATAGGAGGATGAGATGTGTTATACAGGGAAGTACAACGAGTTACATCGCACGTAACTGAAGACTACCTATCAGTTCGTGATTTCGTGAATGGTAGGATACTGAAGTTCGTGCACACTTCACAAGTAACTGACAAATAAACAAACAAATTCTAATACTAAAATAATAATATACTTCTAATAATAAAAAATTCTTTCAACAAGCTTTTATTTAAAAAGTACTGACTCAAATGTAACAACTATGTTCAGTAAAATAAAAAATAAAAAAGTAAACAAAAAGGACCTTGGTCACCCATCATAGGAACAAGTACTTAGAAGGTACATAATTATAGATATTTTTTTTAAAATATGAAATATAAATTCAGCTTGAGGTGCAAACCGTCATAAGTATTAATACTGCGTTGAAAGTTTTGAAAAACAGAAAAAACCTGGTTACTACAACAGCGTGGCGAGTATACTAAACTATTTCCCTTAATTTTTACCAAAGACTACAATTATATTCAATATATTATTTCTTATATTACCTGTTACAGCGGTATCTTTATTCTCCATTTCTAAACCAATAAACTCTAACTACTCAATACCCACTCAACACTAACATAGAAAAATTGTAGAGAATTCACTTAAACACTAAGAATGCAATGATTGCTAATAATTACTATTTGTTGCAGGAAGTAACGCGTCAGCAGTAGGTCGAGTCCAGAATACGAGGGGATGTATCCGCGAAAAGGTTTTATACTTACATAATTGTTATACGTTAGGTATTTTAACAATGCCTAGGCAATGCGAGAAATAAAAATTATTTCCTACTTTGCCAGATGGTTACAGACGTTGTTAATATACCTAGGCACTGTATACATTGCCTGAATTCCTACTTTGCCGTTAACATATATACTGATTCGTCAGAACACAGATATACGTTTCCAGGAGTTAAAGCTGATCCGCAGAAGTCTTATAAAACGTTGTAATGTCCTGGCAAAGATTCACAAGGGGTTAGAAAAAAACTGGTCTACTCCAATATTGTTTCACAAAATATTTTTTTCTTTGGGGTTTTAGGGCTCGCCAACATCAAGGTCATTACAGCCCTTTCACAAAATAAAGAATTAAAACTTAAATGATAAGTATATTTTTGTCCATAACATTAACATCCATACCTGTCATTGTGTGTCAAATGCCCCCAGACTCGAGATCTAATGAAGACCAATTTGAACATGTAACTAAATGATGTTTGCGTTTACATACATCCGGTTGAGATATTGGACCTGAACTTTCAACATATAATATTGAAATTGATAAAATGTATCTTTATCCTTTAATATGTATGTGCCATTTTAAACAATTAATAAATTCGGTCACTATTTAATGAATTGTTGTATTGAAACGATAATACGCAATCGTGGAAATTGCTGGGCGAGATGAAAAGGATAAAAGTTAAGTAATACTACGCCTCAATAAGCAGAAATGACTCAGAGAAGCATTCACCCACAAAAGTCAAATTTCGATACGAATTTGATCGATAGTTGTAATACACATAAATTGGAGATCTATTTCAATGAGAGTCAATCTATCAAGCTTGTTTGTCAATTGCATAGACTGCTGGGGTAATGATTAAATTCAACAGAATACGCAACACTAAGGGGATGGTTACAAATCCTTCTGGGGTATAGCGTAATATATACCTGCTAGTGATGCCAATCACTTTTACTTTACAACAAATAACAAATATGGAATTTAAAGATGTATAAGTATTAAAAGTCAAACAATATACCGCTTTAGCACACTAATAAAAAATTTCGGAAGCATAATTTCACCATCACGATAATACTTCGTGACCTAGTGATTTTTCAAAGACTAAAAATCGTCTTCAGAATTAAATAGTTAACATAACTTCAGTATTCCTTTCGAAAGAAAAAAGGAAACAATTCGTCGTACACGAAAGATTTTATATGCGAGAAATTACGTATAAGAAGCTTATTTGATATGAATTTTATACATCCACACTTCACGAATACTGTTGAGGATATATAAGAACATGTTGCAGCGAAAGAAATCACAACAGAAACCAACTAATAATTAGACGGTTATCTCCAATAGAGCGGAAAATGATGGTTCAGAATAACTCGTAAGAAACGAAGCGTAAGGAAGGATGTAAATTTTTAAGATTAAGTATGTAAACTAAACTAATAAAGTGAACACATCTGATCCGAGGAATGAACGAAAATGTGAGGAGGAAGAACGATGGAGGGTAAGAGCTCGATGGATTGCCGGGGAGGAGATAAACGGGAGCTGTCTTCCGTTCAAGTAACAACCAAGCATCAGGGACGAAAAACTCCCCCGGCCAACGCTCGGTTATCGCTGCACAAGAAAGAAGGCACAAAAAAAGCGACCACAGCCGGCTGACGAACTAACAGACGCAAAGAGGAGTGTCACAATTAACACAGTAACGTCCGATCCGATTAGTATCGATCCCCATGCGTGTTTGGACATCTGCTACCAACGAATGCAACGATACATTGAACTATCGGTGTGACGCATTTCCGACAGGCAAAACTACCGCGCTGAGGCGAATCACGCCAATGTTCCCTCGATCTCTTATTTTTTACTTTCGAAAGCAAAAAATAAACGTGTGGGAGAAAAGCATCAAATAAACAACAACTTTCTAGAAGATTACTTGGCACTAAGCACTTGAATAAGAAAAGTACAAGTCAAACTAATAATTTCAAACTCAAAATAAAGTAATCAATTATGCAGATTCCTATTTTTAAACGTGTTCTTCAGTATGGGAAAAAGATAACCTCGAAATAAGCGCCAGTATGGCGCTCGTCGCATCAAACAAAATTTGTCCATGTCCTCGCGGGAAGAGGTAGCATGAAGTACACGTAATCGCCGCCTGCCGGGTCGCAACGACAGCGCAGTATCGTGCAAGGCAAGGAGGGTGGGAGGAAACGTTCGCACGGCGATTGGTTTTAATCGACCCCAAGCCGCGAAACCCTACATCGAATTGCTAACCGAAGTTTTCGTCTCGAACAATCACTTCAGCTCGACGGGAATATTTTGGCTTCTCTCGACTGCCTTCGGGCAGAAAGGGCTCCGCTTAAATTAGATAAAACTTGCAGAATTATATAAACCCCAAAAAGAAATAAGGATGCATTGCAAAGCTAAATTTCCTTCTTTCTTAACATTTACAAGCAGTTTATGAGTTTAAATAAAACTTAACTTACTAACAAGAATACCTATACGAACATCATTTTCTTGCTTACACTGTTTGTAACTATTATAGCTCAAAGTAAATTAAATATCAATTCAAAAGAAATTAAACATAGGGTACTTCTCTTTCTTAAAATGTAATTCTAAAAAAAATCCAACTTTTATATTTACCAAGAGGAAAATCTAGTGATTTTAAAGATATTTCTAGTCACCACTTGTTCCAACAGTACTGAGGAATTTTCGACAATACTGCACTAAGAAAACACTACGTAGGTAAGTGCTCTAGGTTTGGATGTAAGATACAAATTCAGGGGAAGGAATGGATCTCTCCAAATTTTTGGGTATGATATCTCAATCTCATAATTCAGATACCATCAGGTTGCGATGTCACACCCACAGATTTCGAGAAATCCATTCCTTCCTCTGAAATTGGATCTCACGCCGAAACCAGTTCTTGCAGAGGAGAAACAATTTATGATTCATCAAATTAAACCATTTTAAAACATTTACTATTAACAAATTAGTCAAGTTTATAAAATATCAATTCGCGAATCAAATTAGGAAATTATAATAATCATTAAACAACTTTTTTTCGTAAAAACATAAGAAAATTATATTTTTGTACTTAACTCTTGATGTTTAAAAAAAACTGTACTAATTATATTACTAATGTTTCCCATTACATTGACCTTTGACGAAAAGTCTCTACTAATTTCAGTTTATAATCTGGTCCATACAATTGTTACCTTTACCTCCTGTGATGTGTGATTATTTCATAACGTTGTATATAACATGTATTGTGCCTGAAATTGAAATAAATAAGTCAGTTCACTTCGAGTAAACCATCAAAATATTTACCGGTTAACAAGAGGATGCCGAGTGAAACACATTGTAAAGGAGCAAGACGAGAGAAAGAGTAAAGAAGCTACGTTTGGGCTACAGATACATTTTTGGCAGAATATATCATATTTTCGTAGTTTTGAGCCTACAAAACTTGCTCTACTCGACTCTCAACACCAAAAAAAGTTGAAATAGGTTGCTCAGTGAATGTAGGTTAACAGGGAATGGTGATGTTTGGAGATACGAACCTCTCAGAATTCATAAAAAGGTTACCTCTTTGAACGTCTAGACAGGTTTCAAAACTAAATCGGATGTGCTGAAAATAAACGAAAAAAGAGTTTTCTGTATGGAATATAATAGAGCCCTATTTCTGAACAAAATGTTTTGCTTCGTTTCGATACATCGAATTGTACTTGAATTATTGAAGGGAGTCAAGTTTTCGTACACATACGACACAATATTTTTACTGAACCCAATTTGTTGTTTTTCAATTTTTTCTTCTTCTCATTCAGTCCTGTTTCTCGGCTGTCTAGTCACTACCAGGATCCTTATTCCTTTTCTTTCATTAATTCATCTTCTTTCCTTTTTTTCCTTTTGCTTAATTATCTTTCCCTACATTTAGTATTCACCGTCTCCTTATTACTTGTTCGTTTCACTGTTTCCTTTTGTATAGATAAACCTTGGCCGCATCAGATTAGTGATACTAACTCCACCACGAGGAAATTTGGCACATCTACAATCCAAGTTGTAAAATATACTTTTTTACAAAATCGAACACTCTTGATCTAATTACGTGTAATTGCGTGCAGTTGCATAAGGGTCCCACAAATTTCGCCAGCGCACAAGAAGGATAAACGCGATATCGATGCGCCAAAGCACATAGTTGTAGGAGGTGCGAGGAGGGGAGGGATGCGATGCTATGCGTCGAGAACCTATAGCTGCGGTGTGGAGGTTCCTGTTGTACCTGTCACAAGAAGTGTCCCGGGAGACAACGTCCGGAAGGACCTGGAGGAGGATGCGGCGGATTACGGATTCTCAAGAGGACACGAGAGGAGAGCGCGGAAGGATCAGCAAAGCAAGAAGTGGCTCAGAACTCGAACGGAACGGCACAAGTGATCATCAAGTGAAATGAACGACAAATGAAGAGAAAACGGAAATTGAATATCTACATCGTAAGATAGGCAAATACTAGACAATCTCCAGCTGACAATGGGAAAAATGGAATACGATAAGTATATCAAGTGCATCAAAAAACAATCGATTGTTACCTGCGTCGAATATTTCCAATTGCATACACACGAAAAAAACAAACGAACATTTTCTTTAATTCACTGTTACTGCAAAAAGACACCTATTGTACACGGTGACTGTTTTATCATTGAGAGATAAAGCAAATAGTAATTTAATTTGATTAAATGGTGTTTTTTATGTGACGAGTGTTTCTGATTTTATGAAGACATGGTTATTCGACAAACAGACTGGGACCTACAAAATGGAACGATGTCTTCCCTTATCTTCAATAATTTCTTCAACTTCACTTCATACTGGGCTCATAATAACATACATCCGTGTTGAGCTTTACTATAAACATAGCGAAACACAGCCGAGAATGCAATAGGGTAGAATTACATGGAAAACTTCTCATATCAATGTGCCAACAGTAGATATTAAACGTCAAGATAAAATATTTTTACAGAACAAAAAAGAGAAAAATGCGTGCATGAAAAAAAAAAATTATACGACCCCTTCGCTTAGATACTGTGTAACATCACAAAACCTATTACACTATAAAATCATCTCTAAAAGGAAATGCATTGTTCTTATTGATGAACGGTAAATTTTTAGGCAAAATTTGCCACGAAGTACAAAAGTGTCGTTCCCAGCGAGAAATATTAAAATAGTGAGAAGAATAAAACAGTCAAAGAAATATTGAGGATAAGAGGTTGGAATAATGGAAGGCACCAGAAGAGAAGCCTCGTAAATATCACCCTAGGCGGAACAGCTGACCCAGCTGCGTCACAGACCTCGAAGAGCTGAATAAGCTCGCTTTAAGTGTCATAAGAAACCCGGTAAGTCAACGCACGGAGGGGAACAGAGCACTTTAGATCCAAAGAATAAAACACTAACATGACGAGGTTTCTGACACGTAAGAGAGATGGTTGCTGTAGTAGACAATGAATATAACACGAGGTTCCAATTAAAAATGCATCGATAATCTCCTTCAATCCCATTATATTTGAACATATTATGAGGAAAATGGACAAGGAAAAGGTAGAGACAGAAATTACCCTTAGTATCTCTGAACCCGAAACAGATAAATTCAATATACAAGCTGAAAAATGCAATAAGATATTTCATTTGTATATCAAAGCATCAACTTGTAAAATTCAAAGTTTTGGAAAAATACGAAAAGGAATGAGATACACAACGAAAAATAACAAAGTTTTAAATTTGAAATTATTATCTAAACTTTTATCTCTAATCTTCTTTCCAAGACTTCTACATCTCTCAAAGATATTGCTCTAAAAAAAAGGATTAAAGAAAAAATCTAAATAATAATATTTTCAATAAACATTTATAACACTGATTGTTCACGAATATCAAAGCTTTAGAATATAATCACCCAGCGTCACGGTAGAACTATGCATATGAAGCTGGAGTGCGCTGTGAAAAATTATAAATGAAACCATCGGGGACCTAACACAAAAAATCAGGAGGAAATTTTTACGTCACATTGAAAATAATATAAAAAGCGTGGCATGACGGAATAAAGGAGGAGATGTAAGAATACTCGTCTCAAATGATAATCTCTGTTTTAGTATCACATCCTGCATCTCATTTTGAGTACAGACAAGAAACATCAAAATTACGCAAGGATTTACTATGCATCTCAAACAAATAAAATTATTATTATTATATATTTTCATGGACTTTTTTCACAACTTGTAGTTGGATTCAGGTAAGGTGCGGGGTATACCAAGCATCCTCACCTCAAACAATGTCACAATTTAAAAATCTTCCGACTATTCTACAGGTGTTAAGGATGGCTGCTCTTTGTAAAGTTAGAAATATGTTTTTTGGGAGATGAAGCCGATTGGTGCTCAGATGCAGACTGTGAGGGATGACTCAGATGCAGACTGTGAGGAACTATATACACTCACTCCATAGTCCATAAGCGAAAAATTTGTTTTCAAATCTTCATATTTTTTAATTTTATCATTGTAAGTAGTTTGTAGGCTGTAGGTGTTGTTTACTGCAATATCTATGATGTGTGTGATTTTCTTGAGTTTGTCTATTAGAAAAATATCTGGTCTGTTATGATGGATTGTCTTGTCGGTGAGGATTGATCTATCAAAATAAATTTTGTACCTGCTGTTCTCTGAGATGGATTTTGGGAAGTACTTGTAGTACGGGACAGTGTCTTCTATTAGTCCATAGAAGTTTCTGATGGATAATATTAGCAACCTGATTGTGTCTGTGGGTGTAATCTGTCTGTGTTAATAGGGTGCATCCTCCTGTGATGTGTTTTACAGTTCAGGTTTAATTTTTATTATCCTACATTTGTCATCTGCTATGTCAGTGTCTTGCAATATAAATTTTCTATAGTTTTTTGTGCTTATTACTAGGTTTTGAATTGCCATGAGAAATCCCTCCGTTTCCGAGTATAGATCCCCTTTTGTAAGCCAGGCGTTCGACGCAGCTTTGTCGACATGAGGTTCATCTAGATCATGAGAATTCTACCATGAAGTAGTTTAGATTTCCATTCTCTGACTGATTTCAACGTTAATTTCATTTGGTTGTGGAGAGTGGTTTGCTAAATTTAAAGGAGTATATTTCATGCCAACTGCACATATGGTCTTGTAAAAGTTAGATTCTTCCTTTCTCTGGCAAAAGAAAGCTCGGAGTTGCTTTATTTGTGAACTGTGTAGGTTCTTCAAATAGATTATGCCCTTTCCTCCTTCCTTGCGAGGCAGACTGTGCCTTTCTACATTTGAGCTTCTGTGGTGTGACCTATTCTTTGTCATGATGGTTCTGACTTTTCGCTGGAGGTTTTCTAAATGTGTTAGTGTCCATGAAACTACTCCAAATGAAAACGTGAGAACAGAAATGGCAAATGAATTAATTGCTTTTGTTGCATTTCGGCCATTTACATCTGTATGCATTAATTTCTCGACACGATCTTCATATTCCTCAGTTAGTTGCTTCTTTATGCATGTATGTATGTATGGTCTATGCATCTAGATTGTTGTAGTCCCAGATATTTGTACAATTCACTTTCTACCATTCCTTTAATAATTTCATTGTCATTTATTGTATAAGGTTCTCTTTTAATGTTACCTTTGGAAATGGCCAATGTTCTGCACTTATCAGTACCAAGTCTCACTCTAATATCCTTACTGAATGTTTCTAGTAGTGTAAGTGATTAAGCTTGGTTGAGGATGATGAGTATATTTTAATATCATCCATATATAATAGGTGAGTGATATTGTGGCTTTGTTGTTCTACAGCTTTTAATTGAAAACCACATCTCGTACCATTCAGGAGATTAGAAAGTGGGTTTAGGGTAATGCAAAACCAAAGAGCACTGAGTGAATCTCCTCGAAAGATGCCTCTCTTAATGTTAATTCTGCCAGTTGTTTTAATTTTGCTGCATATTCTTAAATTAATGGTTGTATTCCATTTTTCCATTATTGCTTTCAGAAAATTAATGAGGGTTGGATTTATTTTGTATATTTCAAGGACTTGATAAAGCCAAAAGCGCAGGACTGAGTCGAATGCTTTTTCATAATCAATATAGCAGCACAATAAGTTTCCATTTTTTACTTGGACTTGCTTCAGGATGTCCGAATCTATGATAAGTTGTTCCTTACAGCCTTTGGAACCCTTCCGGCATCCCTTCTGCTCCTCAGCTAATATTTCATTCTGCTCCATGTGTGTCCTAATTAACTTCGCTATACAGGATGTCATGATTTTATAAAATGTTTGGAGGCAAGTAATTGGTGTATATTTGGCAGGATCGGTACTTTCTTCCCCTTTAGGCAAAAGAAATGTTCTTCCTTCTAAAAGAAAATTTGGCATTACTTGTGGATTGTTTACAAATTTATTTATGTAATGTAAAATCAAGGGATGGAAGTAGGTGAACTTTTTGAACCAATAATTTTGAATATTGTTTATAATATTAAGCTTGAATAATATTGAGAAAAAAAATGTATTCAAAACTATATTACGTCGCGCCCGTAAGGTTTCTCATTTACTTGTTTTTTTTTGTCTCTTAATAATAACTTGTTTCCTCGGTCAAAACAAAACATTTTGTCAAAGTCGGCGAAGGAATTGTCAGCCACAGAACATTATCGTCATTTTAGTCACAAGCAGTAGATACTACGCATTGGCGGGGACAAATAGCAGCGTCCAAAAAAAAAAGAGACTGACACAAAAAACGAATGATCCACAACTTGTGGAGGGGATGGGGACACGGACAATTACTGAGATTACGATAGATCGCTAAACCGTTAAACATGTTCTATATAAGGTCATTTCACTGCTGATAAAATAAAATTTAAATTTTATAGACATCGACGAGTGGATGAGAATTAATGTTAGTCGCTGTTTAAATGCTTTATACGCTGAATGTATTTTCCCCTTCATCAAAATGTAAGTTGTTAATTCCACCCAATTTATTCCTTCCTCCTTCAGGTGAAACTCGAAACAGACGTACAAGACCCATGAATATGAAGAGACTTCAAAACGACATTAAAAATTTTATACATTGTAATTTCTTATGACAGTTTGAAAATAAAAACACAAATTCATTATCATGCATGAGATAAAATTATTCTTTACACAACACTCGAAACTTGTAGGTAGGCAGTTAGGAACAGTCGGTCAAGGGACATTGGTCTTCGGTGTAATTTTCAAGAAAGAACGAGACATTTTTAGTAAAATAAGATTGTCATTTTAAAATTGTCACTATTATTCATTAGACCCATTTTCAAATTTACGAGTTTATTTTTTATTTTTACTCATTTGGACGGGGAATAATGTTGTCCATCAATATAAAATGATTGCCGTAACTATTTTCAAAATATATCGAGCAAGGATGTTAAGCATTTAAATGACTTAATTGAAAAATAAATCTCTTCACAACAAAGACGTTCTGTTGCCAAATGTCTTTATGAGTCTCCTTTCTCGCACAATACAACAAGCAGTGACGGCTCCATACGACAGAGGAAAACAGCTCAGAAGCGAGAGGACGCTTCGATTGGAGTCCCAAGAGCCGAGTGGAGTGTAATAACGTCAATTCATTCTGCCGGCGCAGACACCCTCGCCATGCTGGAGAGGCAATTCTTCAGCGAAGGGGTCTCGTCTCAGAAGATCCAACATCGAATCAAAACGTTCCAAGAGAAAAATTATTCCCAAAAAGAGAATTAAATTACTGGAAATTACTTTCGTTATTTTCGATCAAAAAGTATAAGGAGGAAGGGACCAATTTTCCTCGATAACATGCCAACTGAAAAATGCTTGATCTTTTTTTCTAATAAATAAATTGAAAAAACCAACATTATTAGTTGCGCTTTCAATTAACGATAAAGGCAATAAATTGACAATATGAGGCTAAACAGCTACCACACACGGTCCTAAATTACTTAACGTTATTAACTTGAAAATTCAACTGAACATATCATTGAACTAAAAATATCATTGAACAATAATAACAAATTTAATGTCAAAACAAAGTAATTACCAACTGCATGACCGTGGAGGACAATATACTAATTTACGTTCCGTAAGCAAACAAGGGACCATCCCATCAATTTCAATCAAGAGGTTATTTGGTATCTGTCTTGTAATAATTTTCATATTCTAAAACTATTTATTTAAAGCTAATTCAGAGAGATCTCACATATTATAAACGTATTCTCCACATAGACATTGTCCCTAGTGCTTTCATACAGTAAGTGTTATGCGAATACGTCACTGTCATGATGTTTTCGCGGCATAATCTGATACATACACCGCTTTCACTCTTCTTTACAGATGTCATTGAAGATAAAGCTCAATACAGACAATTCATTATTTATTCAAATTGAGATTAAAATATAAAATTAACATTCAGTCAAATACATTATATTCAGAAAATGCATTTTTAGAGAAAACATGGAATTAATCGAGGGGAGCAGAAAGAATCTCTAAAGAGAGCAAAAAGAACATAGTTTACGAGAAATAAAAAAATATTAAGGTGTTGTTTTAATAGAAGATAGTATTAAGTGCTGCGATTGAAACTGTGTGATGGGAAAAGCTCACAAGTCATAACAAAATTGTTACATTTTGAACACTCAAATTTCGCTGTACAATATAATGGTTTGGTACAATACTTTTTTATAACAGGCACAAATGGAACACTTTAAATATTTTTCACAAGAAACAACTCTTGGAATATACGAATGAGACTACCCGATGAAGGATTTTGGAAGTAAAACTATAAACTGTCGTGAACATTTAATCTACACATTTAATATTTATGCTCATTTTGTAGAGAAATGAAAATTTTGTTCCGTGGCAGTAAAAATTCTATTCTTTTTATTTTAAAAATTTAAAAAATCTCTTACTCTATAACTTTTCGTTAACTAAAACAAGGTACAGTTACATAGTATTATTAAGTATATACATCGAGACATTCGCAAATTAACAATTTTTTTTTTTTTGGACCTGAACACCATAATCTCATCCCAGTAAGAAAACTAATTTAAATCACATGACAAATCTACATTTTAAACATAATATTAAGATAAAAATGAGCTCGAAATAAAGGAACTGTTGTAAAGAATAAATGATTAAATAGAGTAGGAAGGAACGAAGGAATTTTTCGCCGCATACTCTATTTCAAATGAGGGTTTTATCTTCAAATTTCAGCGAAAAATATGTTGGTGGAGGTGTGTGAGAGATAGTAGCAATCGCTACCAGCAGCTCTTGGATCGTGCGTTTTGTAGGGGATCGATTGGACTAGTGGCGTCGACAGAGAAGCCTCGTGGGATCGTCACGTAGACGCGAGCTTCTAAACCATTCACAATGCAACGCTCCATTCAACATATTACGAAACGAAAGAAATGTGTATCACGCTACATTCTGTGTAATTTAAAAGGCCACAGTTTTTTTTTAAATTAACTATATGATTTTGGAGAATAATATCTTAAAAAGTTCCTAGTACTTTTAAATCCATGATAGGTTATCTGTAAAAAAATATTTTCGTCGGTTACTTTTTTCTTTTGAACATAGCAGTATGTATCTCACTCCAAGGAGATTTTGTTGAACTAAAACAATTATCCACGAGGCGCTTGTTTATGTTCTAATACTCAAGGCCCAAAAGGTCTACAGCATGTCACTCATTGTCATGGATGATTTCAACGAGTTTTAAACGAGAATAACTCAATAAGAGAAAACTTCGGAACATAAAAACTCAACGATATTTAATCATAAATGTAAAAATACAGTACAATACAATACAAAAATTTCTGTATTCGTCGAGTCATTTACTAGTATACAAGCGACGTAATGGTGAAAAATATTCACTGAATATAACACAAAATGTCTCAATTCGATGCTTATCTTCTCCCATACAGTAAATTCTCAAGATCCTGCCACTACACAATGTTTAGCGGAACAGTAAATACATTCGGAGAATTACATACAAATATCGTACAAACTAGTTCATTAATTTTACTGAGTATTTCACAACAAATCGATAGCTACTAAGATTTTAGGAACAAGGCACCTAATGAAGACACAAAACAAGTTCAGCGATTTAATAATAACCTGACGAGACAAGGAAAGTTGGAGTTCTCTCGCTCTCCTAGCTTTATAGTCCACCATCAGAGTCCCCCCTCACTGGAGAGGAGGCAATCATCTCATTGATGTTGACCACATTATAGCTTCAATCATACTATTATTAGGCAACACAATTACATTTCCGAAACGCATCACATAAAACATAACAGGATTCGGTTCACACAGGCGGAATTTAAAATTCAACACACACAACTTCAAATAACTCAAGAGAGCTAATACTCGGGAATCTTAAAAACAAAATAAGATTACAAATACAGTCATACCACGGCTAATACTAACCCGTCTGACATATATCGGTTTGGTTAACAAATGTTTTCGGGGATATGCAAACAGAACATGAACGAACACGAACCATCCTGAACAGATGGCGATTTGAAATTTCCCGCAAGCATAAATATTTGTTCGAAGTGTTAATGAAAGAAACATAGTAATGATAAAATAGAAAACCATTGATGAATCTGTATAACAAAGATCGTCAATTTTTCATTCTACTTTCCATTCTCCATCCATCGGATAGTTAATCATCTCAGCCATAGGTGAGTTCTTGCTCTATTGCAGCGTTTTATGGTGTTTATATGGTATGTAATGGAAGTTTATATGGTGTTATTTACAGCTAGGTAATGAGAAAAATCAGCTTTACGGTTAAAATTCCAAAGACAATTACTTTATTACTATGTTTCCGAAATTAAGAGAAGAATTTCACAGACTTAAAGTTCAGAAGCAATACCGAAGACCCCCCAGGGGACTTACATCTAGTAAGTACGTGTTTGGCGAACACGGGGCCCCGAGCTGAGTTTGGCATTGCTTCCACTTGCTTGTGCCATGCTCCTTCCTTTCTCTTTTCTGACCTTCCTTGGTCACCTCTTGTTCTTTTCGATCCCGACGCTACTAGGTTGC
>NNCF01129076.1:943-26891 GCA_002313205.1 Laupala kohalensis | reverse complement strand
CAAAAAAAAAAAAAAAAAAAAAAAAAAATACCGAAGAAATAATAAAAACATCTAAAGTACATTAGAAATGAATGTCACTGAAACACGACTAAGGAATGTTTGAAGCAATAAGGCAAAACAATTTATTCTCAATGAATGCATAAAATCTTAACTGAAGGGGGCTCTACAAATAAGGCTGAAGTAGAAGATAACACTTTTCAGTACTTCATATATTTTTCTTCGTGGATAATAGTGGATCAAGATACCTTTATTTAACAATTCAAACACAGCACATTTAAACATCTTAAATTTGCATAGTTTTAGTAATCTATGCAAATCATGCCTCCAAATTCCGAAAGCAAAAAAACTTTTAGGAAGGAAATGAACACCCACCTGGTTTGCTTTATTGATCTGCTTCTTGAGACCTGCGAACGCCATGGCTTCTATTGTTTGATAATCTTTCGAAGGAAGGGAAGTTCAAACGGCGGCGTCAATCTTCAGATTGTCTGCAACAACACAAAGAAGTCAATTAAACTACACACAAATTGCAAACCGTTTTCTCACAACAATAAAATAATCCATCCATTGCATAATTCTTTCCAGAAAGATGCACATTGCCACATTACTGAACATAATCAACATAGCCGGTAAACACGAGGGAAACAGGCAAGACAATCATATATTTTTCTGCGAACGAGATCACACATATCCAACAAGTAGAGGTTCCGAGGTGGAAAACGAAATTTGTGATCAGCAATTGCGAAGTAGTACAACAGCTCTATGTCTCTTAAAATACTAGCGTCCCCTATCCAGTAAGTTATATGAAAAATCTATCAAAATATTTCGTTTTAATCGATAAATTTTTATATGCAAAAAATAGAACGTATCCGGTGGTTGAAGTGGTAACACTCTGGATTCGTAATCTGGAAGCACAAATTCCATTCTCAGTCTGTGTCTATTTGTATTAAATTTTTTTGTTATTTTTATTATATTTTATTCCAAAAATCCGTTCTATTTACTCTTAATGCAGTTAACAAAATACAGGATAATTCAAAAGGAATGGACCATTTCATGACTTAATATTTTATTAATGGAAAGCAATATAAAATTTGTATAAAACCTCATGTATATAAATTAAGTATTATTGCTTGTTTGACACATGATCAATGCGACCACCTGATGCTACAGGGGGGACATTAAACAGGGAGGTCAGTATTTTTCTATAAACAATTTCCCTGACTTTTCCAGGTTTTCCATATAATTTTTGCCTGACTTTTTTGCAAATCAGTTTGCAAGATAATTTGTGGAACATATTATACTGCACATTGACAATACCTACGGAAAATTATTAACCAATAGTAAAAGTGTTCGAGCACTTATAATTAACTTTTTCGATTTCTTTGAGTAGCTTTATTGCTTAGTCTACTTATGCACCTTTTCTTCACGCTTCATTCAAAATCTTGTTTTTCTAGAGCAAGTTCTTTCAATTGAACAGAATGTTGGCGATTTCGGGAATTTCCTTTAGTTTCTACGTCTCTAATTTCTGCTTTAATGTGTCCTGATAACATTTCAAGCATCATGAAGTAATTCTGCTTCTTAAGATCAATTAGCAAGAGAGACAAATTATCTCCAATATTTTTCAAATATTTATTTTTCAAATAAACCATCGTCTAACACACTTCTACGCAGAAAATTTTGATATTGAAAAGAATTAAGTTGCAAATAGACGTAAATAAAAGTAAATGCACAATTTTCCAGTGATTTCAGCTCTTCAAAATGATAAAAATGGTTAATTTTGAATTCTGAAAAATAAAAATCTACGTAACTTGAATATTATTCAGACAAAAATACTAACACATTTCTCAAACATAAAACAAAATTCCCTGCCTTTTCCAGGTTTACCAAACTTTTCCAAATTCTAGCTATCCTGTCAGAGCAACATTAATTTCATATCTGAAGCGTAGCAAAATGTCTTGATTCACTAAGTTAATTACAGATATTGGATGTGTAATGTTTTATAACTTTGTGTTACATAGTACAAACTATTGTGAAATGGTGGCACCTTGTGAACTGGTATGTACACTAGAGCAGTATGTTGTAGGATAAATGATGATAGTGATTCTTGGTGGTGAGGAGGTTCAATTATGGTTGCAGAAAGCCCTCAAGATGACTTAATAAAAGAAACATCTAAAGAAGGATTTATTTACTGTGAACCTGAGCTCAAGATAACATGAACTTAGTAATAATTAATTAATGTATTATAAATTTATGCTTATTAGACAATAAAATTTACTTTACCACATAAATAAACAGTAAACTAGTGATTATGCCGAAGTGTCGTCATAGGCGAGTGGTGACGTCGGTCTAGCAGACCGAAATAAATCATAACATAAAAACAAGGAATACTATAACTGCGCACGTAGTAGACAACTCCCGTGACAGCTACTCAAGAGGACTCCCAGATATCTCTAGCAGTCTTGTTTTGAACCATAAAAAATGAAGAACACGGTTTGTGAGACAGTACATCACCATTGGAGTGTTAAGCAGACAATTTGAAGGTATTGATGCATGTTTTGTTTTTTTGTTTTTTTTTTACTCAATATCGGCTGATTTTGATGAAATGCACAGAACATACGTCTTTTGGGATGAAAAAGCGATCTAACCTGGTCTAATTTTCGAGTACGATAATTTTAGTACTTTTTTAATACAAGAAAATGTGTATACTAAATTATTCACACCGTTAATTACATTGCCAATGTGTGAATAATTCAAGACCACTAGAATTATAACGATAGTGTTTCGTATCTTGACTAAAAAAATTTCTAACAGAAATTTCAGACCTACAGATATTCATTGATGATGAAGGCAATGCCGCCGAAAACATTAAGAGATGAATGTGTGACCATGGAAAAACAACACAATTTCACCCATTTATATAGTAATAGTAAGATTACCTCACCTTCTTCATATTAAAAAAGCCCCGAATGAGTGTTCCAATCACCCATGGGAACATGTACGTTCATTGAAATTTTTAGACTTCTTTTTTTACTTCAGCCTGTGGTTTCAATAATAATACAGATAGAAAAAACACTTTTCTTCCCCTTGGCGGTGGAAGGGTGAAGGACCTACAGCCCGAGAAAACTCAAATTTGCAGGTCAATATAGTACTTGTATTCGTGTTATTCAATAATTAGGATATTAAACCCATCTTAGCCGGGACATCCTTGCAGTGGAAATTCAAATGATGTTACAATACAAATCGCTCCAATCTCTTATGAAATGTATTTAAGCGAAAGTGGAATCGGCTTCGACCTAAAAGATTTTGGGGTGGTATTCTTTTTAAGAATCAATTAACGGGCTATTCCCTGTAGCTAACAGATCCGTGATTACTTCCAGAAATATCACAGAATAACAAGTTTACCATATAATCATGGTTACTCGAACTACCGTCTTCTTCAAAGCTAATAATAAATGGCCTTCTTCGAAGCTTTTTGATTTCTGGAGTTTCATAAACAGTCTGCGAACTAAACCAATTCGCAAGTCGCAAACATCACACGGTACACGATCCAAAGAATCGTAAGGTTCTCTAACGTCCTGTCTAGGTTCTTGATCTTTGAACGAAATGTTAAATCAACTATTACAACAGAACCTGTTTATAAACTTACTTGAAATATTATTGGTACAAATAAAAATAGAAAAAGAAACATACTTTAACAAACTTGCAACGGGTAGCACATTTTTCCACAAGTTGCACAAAAAGGAATGTACATACATTATTCCTATGGCAAAATTTGCCCCAACAAAAGCATTATATTGAGCCATCACTATATATTACTCTCTCTGAGGCGAGAGGATGGTGCGATGAATTCTGTCCTTCCAGACTATTGCCTTTTTTATGGTTCCAGGAGTAGCACTCTATTGACAAGTGGCTCTAACGATATTTTTTTCTAACGATATAAACAGCCAACACGGTAACACAAGAGAATTTAATCAGGGTCCTGTTTTATTACACATTCTGCAATACTCGATGGCACTGCCCTATATTGAAATTGAGGATTGTAACAAAAACCTTCCCTATAATGAGGATTCAAACTATATCCCCAGAATTAAAACTACCATACTGAAGAGTAATGTCACAACCATTGGATCGCAGGATCGGATCTAAAGAAATTCGGAAATGTACTTTCACAATATATTAGAGTATCGAACACACAGTCTATTAGGATGGAGCGGTTCTTATGGAATTGTGTTCACGCCAGCGTTGGAGGTAATACAAGGAGAAAATACCTACAACTGAAAAAAAAGCTAATAACAGAAATATGGAGAAATGGTTCTTAGAATTTGATGGAATGGAAATAAGGAAGAGTGAAAAAGAATACAAGGAAAAGTTACAAAGATATAAATTCCACAATAGAAACACTGGCGGGACACTATAGAGCAAGGAAGAAACACCTACCTAGTGTGGGGCGGGAAAACACACCAAAGACACCCTAATCACAGCAAAATCATAACAGATTCAAGACAATAACGTTTAAAAATGTATTTAAAAATGAAAATTAATTTTTAAAAAAGATTTAAAACAACTACAGCTGCAAAGCTAATGATATCATAAGGGGATTTCAACGCATACCTCAAAGAGATGAAGTCAATAATGAGTGATGAATGATGAGTGAAGAGATGAAGTTAATAATGAATATCAGGGAGAAAAGGTTGTAAAACATGTCTTATAGGTTTTTGCCATAATAGTACACTTGAGTTTGAGAATATAAATTTTGTGCTGAATTTTGTGAGAAGATGACGAGCATAAAAGTGAGCACACAACTACAGAAGATGACATCGACGTGCTGAGAACACGTCGGCACCACCATGGTGAAATTGTCCGAGAGGTACTGCTGTTCAGCACAACTAATTAGAATGTTATTCCAATATTACAGAGAAAGGCAATTGTGAAAATCCTCTTATTGACTATATGTTTGAGTGAAGGAGATAAGAAATAATAAAATAATAAAACACAATAACAAGTATTTTGAGTAGAATCAATGTTAAACTTTCATTATATTTCTTGTTTTACGAGTTAGCTCAAACCATCAAAGCTCTAAACAATGACAATGACGATGACGATGACAACCAATTCATCTCGAGAAATATTAAAAAAGAATATTCAATGAAGTCTTCGGCTAATATTATACATCCAAAGACTTAAAATAAAATGTTATTTAAGAAGGGAATTGGTCACATTACCCCAATCCAAATAAGGAGTTTGGCAGGTGTACCACTACGTTTTCAGTGTATGTCATACTACAGAAAACATCCCTGTGGACAAAAGACAGAGAAAAAATGGTCTTCTTATTGAGTTCAATTACATGCAGTTTCTATACCAGTTGGGTACTAATCAATAAATTTATTGCGAAAAAAGTTGTTAAAAATTGTGGACGTAGAGCAGTGAGTTATTTTACTCTCCAGGAGCAAGTAAGAAGCAATTCTATTGATTCCGGTCAAAGGGCCCAAGGAAAAACAGGAAAAATCCAGGTAGGGATTGGGTTATAGAGGACACGTACTTATGCGTCCCCGGAAATATACTTGATAAATATATGCATAACAATAACAAATAAAGAAATAATAATAAGCAAGAAATAACGTAATTTTTTTATTTCAATTCATCATTATTAGTACTATCAAATGGAGTGACAAGTGCATAATAGGAATATATTTAAGTTAATTAATTCACATCATTATACTATTTACTGGAATATTATTATTCTATTGACTGGAATATTAAAAAGAAGACGTGTGATTTTTAAACAGATATCAGATTTTTCTACTAAAATTAATAAATTCCAACATTATACAATTATGCAATAGGAAGCATTGAAGAGATTTGACGAGATTCATTAAATATATCTAGAAGTACTCTCACATCGACATAGTAGAGCGATATTCCTGAAGAAAATTCAGAACCCAACCCAGTTCTCCCTGGAGGTCGCGTGCTCGGAGAAATGCGACGCGATCGCCGCAGAGGGTTTGAAGGCAGGTCGCAACGTCCCAAAGGCACGTCGACGAGCGGTAGCGCCACACGCGACTCAGAACGCGCAACGAAGGAAGGGAAGACCCACTACGCATTAACAAGGAATCAAGCCCAAATTACCACGCATGAAGGACTATGGTCTTCAAGAAAATTTTCTCAACACACAACTACTGGACAAAAGATTCAAAATTTGAGACACCCTTTTCCGTTAATTTTCTTTTCTTGCGTACCGAGAGTAAATATTAACCCCCTGAACGCACAGAAAATTGATGCAATACAAATTTGTGCCAAACTCTAAAGAGATAGCGAATTCATAAACGTGAAATTGAGAATTTTGATGCATGGTTAAGTATCAGTACACAGCATAATGATTAAGCACCAGAGACAAGAGTTCAAGAGGATTGCTTCACAAGAAAATAATAAACATTTTAAGTAAAACGTCCATCTCATACCATCCTTCTTTCTTGATTTTTTTTCTCAATAAACAATAAAATAAAGTTCAGTTAAATTAATGTACTGTACATTTTGTAAGATTATCTGTACTATTATACGGTATACAGCAAAATAAATAAAACATTGAATTCAAAAACCTTTTCGATTTATTTCTCGACGAACGTACTTGTAATGATGATAATAATACATTTAAATTCCATTTAAATTCTAGTAAGGACTTGTCAATAGAAATTGCCGGGATAATAGCTGAAATGTACTAATGCATCGCGGACAGAAAGGAAATCACTATTGATCCAGATACACAAGGCTGTGGCATGAATAACACAGAAGTTGAGAAGCAGCGAGGACAAAAAATCGAGGGCGGAAACACGAGCGAAATTCTCACAGAGTTACGTGACAAATAACGAAGAAAAACTGAACGTTTTTATCACGTTTCCTACTAATGAAATTGAAAAAGATTTCAAATATTTTACATCTCGCAATCTCAGCAAACAAGAAGCATAACAACACTCATAACCACACACAGAACGCTAGTTTGTATCCTTAACAATAAAAGCCTCCTATGTACACAAACAGCCCATTGGAGCTAAATGTTACGTCCTTTAACGATCGCCAATACGATGACTCAATTAGTTGCCAAGGCATGAGCCATATTAGGCATTCTTTTTGTAGTAAAGAAAATGCTTGGTGATGGCAATCATACGCTATTATTCGCAACTAAGGGGTTTAAGTAACTTAAAGATTGCTCAAAAATACAAAATTAGGAGGGCGATTCACGTATGTTGAAAATCAATTGGTTATTCCAACCGACTCTCTCTCATAAAAAATCCTACAAAAGAAGGATATAAAAGAATTGAAAATGGGTAAGTTCCAAACCTAGTAATGATCCTGTGTCAGACAGTAGACATCACGAAAAGATAAGTACGTAAATAAATAAATAAATACATTAAATGTTCTTTACCGGAAGAGGTGTTTCGTAACATATTTCAGAGTGCTAAAGCGAAACATTTACACAAGAAAAGAAACAAAAGAACTCAACGTTGATAAATATCGACCAATATCTCTACTACCCACTTTCTCAAAATTCCTAGAAATATTTTTCTATAATCGTCTTCTAAATTTCTTATCAAAAAATAATATTATCTCTGACGATCAACACAGTTTTCTGAAATCCTTTACCAGCGTCATATTTTTTCAGTTAACGTAGTTAGTTCACATATTTCCCGTTGCGTATATTTTGGAAACATTTACTCCTATTTATGTCACGGCATTATCTTCTGGGGCAATACCGGTCAGAACATCCAAATTGTCAGAATTCAGAAGAGGATTGTTCGAATAATTTGTAAATCTCACCCCCAAAACACTTGTAAACCTCATTTAAGAAATTAAATATCTTAACACTTCACTGCTTTATACTTATGAAACGGTCGTGTTACCTAATTACTGAAGTGCTACCCTTGCTTCATACGAAACTGTCTCGTTCACGAACACAATATACGCAATAGGAATAATATTCATCGTCCTAGTGTCAACTACTCTTTGCGAAAATGGGCCATATCATACGGGAATAGTTCTATATAATTCTCTCCCAAAATATAAAAAAGACATTAAATTGATTCTCTTCAAATTCGCAGTTAAAAGCTACCTACCGCACCAATACTTCGATAGTGTAAAATAATTATTGACTGTAATAAAAGTTAAATTCTTGTACTATCACACAATTACTGTAGTACTTTCAAAATAACTAACAATTTCAAAACTATTTTCTTGAATGTTGGTGTTGGGTCTTAGGAATTCATATTTGTTTAGTTATATGTACTTAACATTGGCACTGTTGTACACATTAATTCAGTAGCCCCATCCTGGCCCCGGTATCTCTCCACTTTTCCTTCGGCTAGAGGCGAATTTTTATACAGGTTCTCTAGGCTCTNCCTTCGGGTAGAGGCTGATTTTTATTCAGATTCTCTAGGCTCTTGTCTTGGGGCGGCGTCTATTGAAATAACAAACTTTGATTTTGTTATTTTAATACTTACGATTTATAAACACCAATTTCCGAATAATCTATAGTTCGATAATAATACGTACTTGTGAAATATTTTTTGTGCTAAATACAAATTTGTACATATTACATTGATGTTATAACACCTAGCTAACTTTATTTTATCTAGGAGTTTGCTGAAATTTTTAACCCGCCTCTGCCCTTGATCAGAATTCATGGGATGGTCCCCAGCTTGCTTCCGGAGAGTAAATTAGATTATTGTCCTGCACGTAGTCATTCGCAGTTTAAACTACTTTTTTGACAATTTATTTATTTGTATATTTAATGCTTAGAAAAGAGACCTCTGTGCTAAGCAATTTCATGTAGCTTCTTACGTCATTTTACTGATACACAACCACAAATTGAATCCTTCCATTTTGGCCAATTTCCTTTCCATTCATTTCGACGTATTTTTCTGTATTTCAGATCATCTAAGTTACAGTTCACTTAATAAAACGTCATCAAAAAATGTATTACATTCTAGAGAATCGTGCTATTCCATCAACGAAACTGGGTACTACTTCTTCCCGTTTCTCAAAAGCACGCTACGAAACAAGGCTGTATCGTACTTCGGAATAAATCAATGATTCTCAAGACGACCATATTCGTCACTCTCCACCCTACTTCAGCAAGAGTTGAAAGGTAATGTTAACCGTTTTGTTTGAGGGGATGAGATGTGTTGATGTACCCTTGTGAGAAAGCGTACTGAAAATAAAATTATTTTCGCTTATTTAAATACTAGCTGAGTATCCGCAACTTTGCTCGCGTGAATTTTGTAATATGTCTCCAATTTTGTTCCAACTCATATCCTCATTGGTATCCACTGAGAATGTTATCCATTAATGTTGGAGGTTTGTTAGTATTTGTGTGCACCCTCAATCCATTATCATCACCGATGTAATTCAAAAAAAAGTTTTCAGAAAAGAATTATTTCAGCTTAGGTGTGAATTTTTGTGAAATCCTTCCTTAGCAGACATTTTTTGTGCTCTTCCCAACCCCCGACCTCTAGGGGAGTCGTGCACTTTATTTGTTCTGAAGAGTACATAATGTCATTGGAAATACGATTATTCATCTCAGAATATCTAAGTACTACGTATCTTTTTACGTTATTTTTACGTCTCGCCCTTCCCGCCCCCAGCTCCAAGAATGCAATGCTCCTAAGTGATCTCATCTTGAACAAAACGGCGTTGGTAGTTGAAACAATGTTTAAATATTAGTTTTCAATTCTTTTTATCTATAAACCCATTTCCACCCCCACCCCCACTCAAGGGGTGCTAGTCATGTGTTTATTTCATGAGGGCTGAGTTCAGACTTACAAGACATAGGAATTTCACTATCCCCTCAGCGACGCCGAAAATTATGAACTCATCATTGGTATGTCATGTTCGATATTTTTTTCATAGTATCCCCTTCCATAGGGGTGATGGAGTTTATACGGACAGTTTGTTTACTTTGACGTCTTCGAAAATGTTATTTGTAATTTCAGTGACCCCGAAAACTACGATCTCAACACTATTATCGGTCACTTTCGATTATTTTTATATTTCACTCCTTCTCACCCCCAACACAAAGGGTATTTATTCCTTATAGGGGTGATCGTGTACTTATCTGGCAATGAGGGTATCACTTCACTTCAGCGGTCCAAAAATGGTTTATTCAACACCAATACCGGACGTTTTTTATTATGTTTACTTGTCCTTCATTCCCACCCCTACCCCCGAGATGCTAGGTGTATATTATCTGCAATATGGACTGTTTGTGAACTTACAAATCGATGGGAACGCTCTTATCCATCTCAACGGCACGGAAAAGTATCGGATCTAATATAGAATTTTTCCATTATTTTTACGTCATGTCCTTCTCACCTCCTCCCTAGGGGTGCAAGGGATGTCTTACTACCAAAGTGCTTGTTGTCATATAGTCATCAGTGTATCAAGTTTGGTTGAAATTGCTCCCGGCACTCTATACGTACATAAAATATGGGATACATATGGTATACATAATACATTTGGGATACATACATAAAATATACGAAACCGCATTTTCGTAAAATCCTTTCTTAGTGGATGTCTACATCCTAAAAGGAACCTATCTGCCAAATTTCACCTTCGTAGGCCTTGGTGTTTCTGAGATTTCGTGATTAGTCAGTCAGTTAGTGGTATTTCTCTTTATATCGTTCATGAATATTCTCCGAATTGTACATTGTAAAGAAGAGAGCGAAAAGTTAATAATGTAAATACACAACTACTGTTGTCTACGCAAAACGTAAAACTTTGGTTTATTTTCTCTGTCCTCAGCAAATAAATAAAACACACATCCTTCACGTCCAAAAAAAATTGTTTCTCATTTACAATGTATTTTGGCTAAATTTAATAATTACTTAAAGATATAAATATATTTAAGAATGCATAAAAATTAATTTACAATTCATTGTGTAGGTTTAGATAAATAATGTACCCAATTCATCGATTTTCTGAGTTCACATAGCTAGCATTACATAACAAAAATTATTTTCGGTTTTTTACATTAGTACGACCATTATAAAGCCAAAACCATAATATGGAGTTTTCGGCAATCATATAAAAATATCATTTGACATTTTCATTTTTTCTTTCTTTCTTTTCACAAGATTTTATTTAACTTGCTTCGTTCGTATGTATGTACGAATACGTGTAGCGTCCTCCCGTTTCAAAATTGGTAATAGCTTTTTCGGCCCTTCCAAGTTTCCTATCGAGCTAAAATTTTACAGTTATCTGTGGTTTGTACGACAACACAAGATTATACCATCATTTTCGAAAATCTAACCCTTAAGGATGAATTGAGGTTATGTATATATGCGTGTACAGCCCATCATAACTCAAGGATGCCTGAAGCAATTTCAACCAAACTTGGTAAAAATATATGTAACAACTATATGACAACAAGCACTGTGCCGATAAGACAACTCTGAAAAAAACGTACGGAGAAGGTGGGAAGGTGGTAACATGTAAAAATAATGGGGAAAGAAGTTAGATCGGAAGCCACAGTTTTCGGAGACAATGAGATGGATAACGACTTCCCCAATGTTATTCATTCAAAATTACTCCACATGACAGATATGTCCCTAGCACCCATACGGTAGGGAGTGGCTTGTAAAAATAATCCAAAATGACCGATACTAGAGTTGAATACATAGGTTTTGGGACCATTGAAGAGAAGTGTGACACTCAAGGCCACTTAAACCTACCATCACCTCCTATAAACATCCTTTGGATAGGGCGTGGAAGGGGATGCAGTGTAAAAAGGATCGAAAATGTTCTCATAATATTAGTGTTAAGATCATAATTTTCGGGGTCACTGAATCTAGAAGTGATGACACCAAAGTCCATGATCAGCCCCTATACATTCCAAGCACCTCTTGGGAAGGGAATACCAGGTAAAAATGATCGAAAATGACATCAATGACGAGTCGAGTTTTGAGTATCGCTTAGCTGATAGTGACATCGTGATATCGTGATATCGTGATATCGTGTAAGTTAAAACTCAGCCCGTGGGAAACCTCCAGCGCCCCTTGGGGAAGGGGTAGGAACGGGATGACGGAAAAAATCGAAAATGACCGAAATTACAGTTGGATATTATATTCAGTAAAACTGAAAATCAAAAATGCATAGCAACAAAGAAGTCCTTTCCTTGGTCACTCATAATAGATACTAGTAGAAGGTACATAAACGTAGATATTTTTAAAACATGAAATATAAATTTTAAAAACTTCAGACGTCAAGCGCTGCAAGTCTTAATACTACAGGTTATTGAAAATGATGTGCGGCATTTTCAAGCATCTTAATACTCATTTTTAAGCGTACTCGTACCAAAACTGGTTTAAAATGAAAGGAAACAAATATTTTTTTATTCCATAGCGTAAAGGAAGTTTTGGTGACGCTACTATCAATATAACTAAAAGGGTGTCTCAGCAGAAGGAGACGTTTTCTGTTCTGCACTATTCGAAAACGGAATTTGTTATATTAGGTCAATGTACATTTCGTAATCGTATCTGTAAAGTTAGTCCTTCTGATAATGGCATTCATTAGTGATATCTTCATTTTGAAAGGGACAGGCCGTATTCATAAAGGCAAAAGCAGAGAGGCCAAACGAGAAGATAGACCAGATACGAGAGGCGTTTTTCTACATTGAATGGCAACACATTGTTCCAGTGATGGCTAGTTCCGGAATCAGAGGGAGACTCGAATGCTTTCAGGAAGTCAATGCTCGTCTTCACTGGAAATGGAACTGCGCGTTTTCCTGAAAAATCGGATTCGTAATCGCCGGATGGATTGCACCAGAACCAACGACAACGTGCTGGGTTTGGCTTCCGAGATTGCTAGATATCACTCCGTGTGTGGATTTGTGAAAGACAATGTGAATGTTTTACGGCTTCTCCACAATTCGGAGTACTTGTAACGCGTAATACTCTGAATGTAGCATCCAGACGTGCAATAACGCGTTTGGCAATGAGTAGACTATCGTCTTCACATTGACCGCGTGACACCAGGAAGCCAATTAAACATTTGTAATGTTATAAATGAAAATATTTCATGTGGTGTCAACTACGAAATAATGTCGGTGTTTTCACAACCGAGAAGAAAATGAACAACGAATCGCTCATTCGTAACAATAATTCATAATTGAACGTTCAATAATCGCCACCGCAGTATCAAGTTGCACGTCCAAACTGCCAACACTTTGCCACAAATCGAACCCATCCAATACATTTCTCTTTCGCGCACTTGTAATATCGCCAATATTTCTCTAATTAGAAATTATGTCTTCACCAATTAGTTGTACACTTTTGCGAATTCTTCCACAAAAAGAGCTTTGGCCTCTTCGAGCAACCATGGGGCAACGAACGGTAAGGCTAGTAACAAGGTGACGGCAATTGCGAAGCCAAAAGCATAGACGGGTGAATAATTAAATTCCATCTCGCGCTTTCAGCAGGTGTTAACGACCGACCTCGTGGCTTTAAACTCGGAAACTCCTATTACAACTAATGTCTTCTTGAGGGAATTGGATCTCAGGGCATCGATGTGTAAAATTTGGAAGTAAATTCTTCAAGTGATCCCTTATTTAACAAATATCTGTAACAAGACTTATAATATAAATTATACGACCTTACTTTAATCCTATTTGAAAAATTATACCATCAATAAAAATATGTTCAAATTGCAATCATTTTTTAAAGTTTGTAATCGTGATATTCCTCGATTACTACAGAAATTCAAAGTACATGATTATAAGTAACTAGAAGGTTCAACACATAACTATATAGTACAAGGAAATTATTAACTTCATAGTATTTTCTTACAACATACATTCAAAGCATTTTCTATCCAATAACGAATCGAATCAACTCAAAAATTAAATAATAACGAACAAAATAAGTTCTGAAATATACATGAATGGAAATAATGTAAAATATATAATTATTCGCAAACTACAGTTTCATTCCTTACAGTAAGGTTGGCTAGTTAATGTTATTTAAGGAAAATAAACACTTGTTATTTAATACATTTTTAAATTTGTTTTATTGTTGCTGTTATTACTACTTCCTAATTTTACCAGGATAACTATATATAAATTTAGACATTTTAAACCTTGAAATGCAAGAGTTTATTGGTAAATGTTAATTGCTTGATCAGCATCAGTATCCTGCGTCAGTTGCAAGATTTAAGATCCTTGTTGCTAGTAAGATAAGTGACAAGAAAAATGACCTTTCTTTACGAGGAAAAGTCTTTCACAGTAGACTTTGTTTTTGTGTTCTCTTAAACAAACCTTAGCTTTGTTTCTGTAATTATCTCCAAATAGGACTACAAATGATGATATTCCCAAAAGGATCAATATAAAACTTTCATTATCTTTCTTAGTTTACTTCAATCCAAGCTTTCCAGTACATCAAATAAAGTTTCTCGGCATTACATGTATTAAAATTAAAAGGTAGACCATTTTAGTATTTAGTATATTATAAGTGCAGACTGGATTCAATAAAAAATCATATTTAACCAAATTACCAGGTTGTTGTTTTAACTGCTTTCTGCAACCCTACCTTACAGTAATAATAAGTGCTTTCTTTCTTCGCTATTGCTAGTTTAATAACGCCCCATGAAGACATCACATTCTGGATATTTCAAAATCTTCCAAAATATTCAAAGTGTAACAAGCTCACATCTATCTCTCATAAATACAAACAAATGACATATTTTCGAAACTAATTAAATTAAGAAGATATCCAGCCTCATACAAACAACAATTTGAACAAATTAAAACAAAATTAAAAGGGTGTAACCAAAGGAAACTACTCACCACTCGTCAATGAAACCAAAAAACAAGAACATTTTCATAAACTATTTTAATTGCAAATAATGAAGAAAACTTTCTTCTCTCTTTGTTATTCTTACATTTTTCTACAAGCTGTGTCTCACTCACTATCCATCAGACCGGAGAAACGTAATACTAGTTAAGTATTATAACAGAAAAGTTTATCTAGACATAATGTAAACCAATAAATAGGAATATCTAAAAATAATGGAATAAAACAAGAATCTGCAAAATAATAGGATTAAAAATAACCAAGGAACGAAGAAAACATAAATGCGAGCTAAACATTGCACCGCCGCCTGGCTGTCCATGGCGTACCTCCACGACACGATGACCGCAGATAGCGACGGCGAAATGCGTCAGAGCTCACAGAACTGACCTCCCGCAGTGCGCGACTTGGAGCGAGCAACAATCCTCAGGATGCGGAATCACACACGCAAACGCATTGTGCACAGAACCCTTTGTTCACTTCAACATTTTGAAGCACGAGTGAAGACGGCGGGCGCGACTCGCTGCCATGCAGACCGACCGGGGAGCTCTGCGCTCTGGCGCCCAACCCGCTCGCCCTCTTTCGCTGCAGCGCCTGCGCAACCCCAGTATTCCTCCACACCCCCGCCTGCCTCCTGCCACTTCTCGCCCCCATGCAGCCGCCCCCGCAGGCCACTGCCTCCCCAACGCGTCAACGAGCTGGGACGACACAAACGCTCCGAGCGGACGCGGATCACACTGCGCAAGGCAATGGCGCCACACATCTCGAGGATTTCATCAGTTGGTACACATACAAAAACCGAGATGATCTGTCAACACAAAATTCAATATCTGTTATACACAAAATTCAATAACTCTTATACGACATTAGGAAAAACTGCCAATCAAAATAAGTTTCGAATAATTCACTACATTAATACATGTAATACGTAGAGTTACAACGACTTTAATTCATACCTCATTAATTGAATACTTATCATTATCACACCACTACCATACATAATAAACATGTAATGGAAAACATTTAATAACGGGAACAGCGACAGCTCGAGTTGAGCACGAACCAGCGCGCAACCAGCAGTTTACTTCTAATTACCAAAATCGGATTATTCCTATAACGGTGAGTCATAGGAGGTAAATGAACCTTTTCTAAGTCAGATATGTTAATGTTACCCGAATCACAGATCATAGTCAAAACGTAAATCTAATATCAATGTATTGTAAACTAACTGAGAGAAAACAGGTCTCATAAATCCTTACACACTATAGCAACCCACGGATGGATATGTCGATCATCTGGCGCAAGCACGGAGTGACAGAGAATAACCCAAGATTGTGTACCAGCAATTTGTAGTACCACTATAAGTCGAGTTTGGTATGGTATTCTTGAGACTGTTGTGAGTTACCTTGAATTACAAAAAATACAGACAATGTGGCATTCAGAAATAAAGAACTCCATCTCTTAAGTATTTCTTTCCCACAAAAGTGACATACAAAGTCTCCAAAAGCGTTCTCATTTTTCCATTCAAACTCATCTAAATTCGCAGAAACTTCGGTTCTATACTCCTTTCACACATCCAAATCAAATTCAAAACGACTATATTTCATAAAAATCTCTCAACATAATTTTTCACATTAACAAAAAAAAAAGTTCTGCCGTTTAACTGAATTAAATAAAATATAGAAAAAAAAGGACATGATTTCAATTTTAAAAAATTCGATCACTGATAGCTCAATGTGATACAAGCAAAGTTGCTTCATATTATTTAACATGCATACTAGGATCTCAGCAAGTAATAACCAACAACGTCCCTGGCTGATAGAACTCCCACGCGTCGTTTATTTAAGTCAAGCATTTTAAACTTCCAAATCTTCCAAATAAATAAATTATTCTTCTGGGTATCCTCTACTAGAAGATATAGCAGTGTGCGTCCTGGCTTGGAGACCGGAGAGTCGATCCAAGAGGCGGAGTCGCCAAACATATTGGAAGTCCTCCCACCCTTTTCTCCAGCGGGCGCTGATTGAAAACACCCTCCTTCGGAGCCAAACATGTCTGTGGAATGTAAAGCGATCAGTACGCCATCATGACGCCGGTCTGCTTTCTCAAAATGTTCACGAGAATGCACAAGTACTCAAGATGCCTCTATACGTCCCATAACTCACCCTCCCCCAACAACTCCCGCCAAACACAAGAAATTCTTTCAAAAACAGCGCTTGAAATAGTAAATCTTATAGAGTTTTCCGTTTCATGTAGAGAGTTCACCCTGAGCACAAACAAGGGTGAAGTATTGAATCACAGCGTTGATAACCCGAGGGCACTCAGTACCTATTGAAGGCAACGTGATTTGCTTAAGCAGCCAACATCAGTGCAGTAGTCGACGCAATTGAGGATAGAATCATGATAAAATACGATTATTGAACTTGTAATCCTGCCCGTTAGTACTATTCATGTTCAATGTTCAGCTGGTAATTATTTCTCTATAGAAACAATCTGTCGTTTTAATTTTGGCATTTGTTACGCACTGGATTTTATTGAGGAACATGGAATTTATCTTCAGCAATCTACAATGATACCTCGGTTTTCATCTATAATCCGTCCGAAAACAATCGGCAAAATCAGTGTAAAGAACTAAGTGAGTGATCCTGATCTCCTTCGAAGGGATTTTTCTTTCGTCCGTGATGAAGTAAAAGGTTAATATGTTAGCAAGGAAATCACGTAACTGGGACTATGTTTGAGAGCATGAGATCTTGCGTATGTTGCGTATACGTAATGAAAAGAAATATTTTTCGCACCTGATAAACGCACAATAAACAGGAAACCGTAAACGCAGTAATTCATAACACGAACTAATAGTATAAGCACTCACTTTGAGTAAAAATCCAAAAACAATATAAAGCTACGGAATTGTTTGACTGGCTGCGCGGGTTGATGTTCACACAAGAATCAACGCCCCACTGAGCAGAAGAACGAATGGGTCAGTCACGCTTGGTTATAGAAAAAATGCACAGCGAAGTTTTGACAAATCCGAAGTAACCGACGAAAATCGGGTACACTTTTCGTGGAATACATCAACGAAAACCGAAACACACGATAACATAAGCAAACGAACCAACTGTTGTATGATACCAACTATTGTCTAATTAGAGTTTATAATTAAGTACAAGTATTTCATGCACTCGAATGATGGAAAAGCGTCAGTAGAAAAGTACAAAGAAAAATTAGATTAGATGAATTATAAAAAGATTAAGATAACACAGGAACTTCTGTGACTTAAACTAACCTTGATGTCGGAGAGCCGTAAAGCCCGAATTTTAAGAAAACTAAAACTGTATCAGGCAAACGTTTTCAACACCTTCCACGGTAGGACTGTAAAAAAAGTTAACACCTTAAAAATCATTATATTAATTTATATTATATATCATAGTTATAAGAATATATCAGAAGTCAGAATTGGATTTGAACGTCAACTTGAACACGTTTTGAACAATTTTGTTCTATTTTTCCAAAATTGGTGTGAGGTCAGGCAATCGAGGATAGGACGTAACTTGGTCACTGATAATACACTTGGGACATCAGAAAATACCACAAGTGTGTGAGCGTCAGGAATAAACACGAACGGATTCCACTGAGAGGAATAAACATGAACAGACTTGAACACTTTCAAACACAACTTCAGTGTCGGAACATGGCCGAGTAAGGACCCGTTTCCGAAGAATGTAAGTCAGTAAGTGCAAATATTCCGTTCAAAATCTTGTTACAAACTTATTACAAAACGTAAACGGATTCCACTGAACAGACTTGAATACTGTAAGATTCCGTCCTGCAATTTTTCGATCTACTAAATAACATTTTTATATGCAATTAGAACACTAATGCTGTTTTGAAAGACCGTAAAATTATCACTATACTAATATTATTTTTATTAGACTCATTCTAAGCTTAGAAACAAAAGAATGACGTTATGTTTGTACTCGTTTTCTTATAGTGTGAATATCTCAGACATTACAAAATTATTTCGATAAAAATACAAATTATTTTTGGTAGTTTGTGACAATTTTTTTTGTTAATATCTCTCAGATAAGTCAAATTGTTTACTTCTTGAAGTTGCATATTCTTAATCAAGTTAAAAAGTATTTATTAATAGTTATTAAATATATTTTATATACTAGTCTTGAAATAAGTTTTTTATGACGGTATGTTTATTTATTTTCTTTATATCGATATTTGTCTACAGCAAATTTAATTAATTGTTCTTTGCGAAATATTAATTTGAATATCACTAAACAATTTCAGATAGTTGTAATTATTACGCGTAATAATTCCGATATATCGATTTTTTCTTTCGATACATCAAAAGATTGATATAATATATTTTTAAAATATCAATATATTTATCGATATTTGTTTCCTGTGCCAGAAGTGGTTAGTGTCAACGGACACACACCAAGCACGTCCCTTCTGTCACCAACATCGGCTACCACAGAGACTTCTGTAAAATCTTTCCAGGATTTGTTACTAGATGGTGCAGAGAGCTCCCAAAAACAGAAGTGCTATAAGGAAGAGAACTCAAGTGGACACAGCTTAAGTTTTTTTGTTTTGTTCTTTTGGTGGGGGGGGGGTTACGGCTCTTCGATATCAAAGGTCATTGGAGCCCTAAAAACTTGTACACGTAGGGAAAATGCAGTTACGCACTAGGGAGAGCCAACATGACTCTCCCCGCGTGTGGGACTCGCCGAATGACTCAACCATACCCACTAAAAACCCTCCTGAATTACAACATACCAAAACATATCTCAAAACATACATTAAACCATTGAGGAACAAAAATGAAGGGGGGACAAAAGATGAGGGGAGAGAAAGAATGAGGGGTAGGACAAAAAATGAGGGAGAGAGAAAAAAATGAGAAAAATGAAAGATACCCTAGCCCTAATAGCGTCGGGATCGAAAAGATCAAGAGGTGACCAAGGGAGGTCAGGAAAGAGAAAGGAAGGAGTCTAGCACAAGTAAGTGCCCAGACTCAGCTTACTGGATGTAAGTCCCCTGGGGGGACAAGAGCTTAAGTAATCACCCATTGAGCATACTAATAAAAGTTCAAGTACATCTGCAAAGACAACAAAATCCATTACAAACCAAAAAATAACTAAAGCAAAAAGAAAAATCCATTATTCATCTTCAAGTGACAGTGGTCAAGTCGATGATGGAGGACATGCAAAAAGATGATAATGTGACAAATGGTACCAAACGTTCTAAGAATGTCAATGAAGACCTTCCAATTCCCAAGAACAATCCACTGCTCCAACTATTACTGACAAAAAGAAATCCTTCAAAGCAATCCAAGTAAATCAGCACTAGGCCTACATTCGAAGCAGGAAATGATAAATATCCAACAAGATTTGAAATCGTAAAATTACTTTGATGTTTTTTACGAAGAAACTTTTTACATAGGTAGACTGACAACGAAATTGAAAAGAAAAGTGTGGCCATTAAGTTTCTGCATCGTACTAAAGACGATAACTATGCCTGACCAAGAAGGAATGATAATACTGATGTTAACATTAAGTATATATTTAGTTGAACTTTGGTGCTTGAAAGTAATGAACTATTCACAATTGTTGATAAAGATGATTTTCGCTTCAAATGCTTATTCGTCCAGTTGCTTATGCGCAAGGAAAATCGTTGGATTATATAGTATCCTAGTGCTAAGCATTGCTTTTGCAACAGTTTACAATTTGTTTATGCAATAGTTTGCATTTTGCATCTTAACTTAATATTGAAGACATGGTTTACCAAACGGAAGATACTCTGAAGTAGTTTGGTCTTTCAGCACCCATTCGAAATGATTTGCAAACTCTTTCTGGAGAATAAACATCTGAACTAAGTTGAACAATTATAGAGGTATATATTTAAAGAATATATAATTGTTAATATCTGATCAGAAATATATGAATAGTGAAATTACCAAAGTTATTTATAATGGTACTGGAGGAATCTTCTTAATGGATGCTTCTGGAGGTACCGGAAAAACATTTCTTTTAAATTCAATTGTAACATTTGTCGGAGAAATTACAAGATGGATTGGCCTTACTGTTGCTCATCAGGAATTGCAGCAACCCTTCTGGAAAGAGGGAGATATGCCCATTCTAACTTTAAATTACCTTTAAACGTTAGCAGCGAAGCAGTGTGTAATATTGGAAGAGGATCTGCTAAAGTAAAAGTTTTGCAAGAGTGTAGACTAATTGTTTGTGATAAATGCATTATGAGAAATAGGTTTTAAGTGGAAGCCCGAGACGAAACTTTGCAAGATTTGAGAAAGGCTCATTAAATTATGGGGGGAGGTGAGTTATATTGATTACGGCTGATGATTTTCGGCAAACTCTCCCTGTGATACCAAGGTGTACATAATTTGATAAAGCAGAAGCATTTTTAAGTTTATTATATATCTGATATGTCCATTTATTTCATTTGTATCCAAATTTTGTTACAGAAAGATGCATTAGGAGAAAAAATTGCCAAGGATATTCTGGAATTGGGAAATGGAATATTACTTGATGATACAGGGAGATCACTCATCCAATATCTCTTTAAGTTTGTTAAATTTACTGGACACAGAGAGAACATTTCTAGCACCTAAAAATTGTGATGTTGATACCGTAAACTTGGAGCTTTTGAAGGGAATTCCTGGCAGTTCAGCTGAATATAAATCAGTTGGTGCTAAGAATATTATTAATTACCCGACAGAATTATTGAATATTTTAGAGATTTCAAGGCTCCCTCAGCACGTACTTTCTCTGAAAATTGGCCAAATATTTGCCTCAGAAACCTAATTCTTCTGTAAATCTGTAATTGGTTAATTGTTAAAAGACTTCATAAATGTTTATATGGATATCCCAAATAAACACAGATCAAGGAGCTGGACAAAATATTTTCATACCACTAATGATTAGACCTAGATTTTCCTTTATTAAACGTTTAGTTTCCCGTAAAATTTCATTTTGCAATGAGTATAAACAAATCTCAAAACAAATAGACAAAACTCCTAAATTTGTGTGTTTGGACTTTCGAAATCGAGGCTTTTCTCATGGACAATTGTATGTTGGTACATCACGAGTGGGACGAATGTAAAATTTGTTAATACTTCACAAAAGAAGGGAAAACCGAAAATGTAGTCAATAGGAAAGTTACCAAAAACATGTAATTTTACCCAAATTAAAATATAATTTTTTTAAATACTCGTTCAGAACTTTTAAGCAAATACGTGAGCTGTTGAATAGATCGCGTTCAAACATTATACGCATTAGTGTTTTATTATGTAATTAATATCATGTAATATTAATGTATCTACTTGAATTTAAAATGCCTGTGTTACTTGAAAAATTTGTGTGGCTTTAAATGTAAAATTCATTGACACGTAAACTTACTAGAAAGAAAATGAATGCATACATTCGTCTGAATAAATAAGACTTGCTTTGCTCGATGCTCCCCCGTTTTAAGGTCTTCGGTCTATCAGGTTATTTCTGTACATTACAGTCTACACTAAAGAACTTAACAACATATTGCTAGATACCATATTTCTAATTAGGAAATCATTGTTTACGTATTTTATTACGGGAAAAGCGTAGTTCACCTTTACTTCCTTGTATTATTGTAGTGATAAATACTATTAAATCAATACTTATTACTTATAACTGAATATATACTAAGTCTATTAGAAAACAATACTTATTCCTCAAATGATGCAAAACCTTTCTGGAACTGGACTTTTATTCAAAATCCATGATTAGTCTCTTTCATAATTGTAGGCAAAGGGTATGGCGTACAAAAAAAAGACAGGTTTTGTAAAACAATATCTAGATCCGGAAGTTTTCAAAAGAACCTAGAAGAGATGAATTTTTTTTTAATTTCGGAAAAATTTGGAAAGTTGAACGTATCGATATGAACTAAAGGAATCTATTACAAACATATCGCAAATCGGTAAAACTAAAGATAACTTTTATTAACCATTTTAGCCCTTCAATTATTTCAGTGAACTGGATTTGTTAACGAAATTCAATAACAGTCCCTTTTTCAAGAGCGGACGAGATGAATGACGTGCAAAAAGACCGACTTTGTAAAACAATGTTGTACCAAAAATTTAAAAAAGGTCCGATGGTGTCAAGTTTTTGATTTTCGAAAAATTTGAAAAGAATGTCTCAATTTGGACACTAAGAATCGGTTGCAAAAAACCGTAAATCGCTAGTGTAGAACCGTAAATCTCGGTGAACTGGATTTTTAAACAAAAACGAATCAAAAAACGAGTTGACGAGATATTTCGAACGTAGACGGCCGAATTTGTAAAGCAATTTCTCGTCCCGAAATTTTTCCAAAATACCCGGAAATGATTTTCTTTTAGTTTCAAAAGAATGGAGATGATTGTAACGTATCGAATATGAAAAATTCAGTGTGATGTATTTTACTAATAATTGTGAATTTTGTATTGTGTTTTTGGATGGAGTTTGAAGATCTGCACTACTATCGGATTTTTTTATTAGACTCGTGACTTCTAATAGCTGTAGAGAGTAAAACAAAAATCACAGAAAACCACAGTTACCACCATTGGATTTTTAATTTTTTTTTCATATACTCAAGTGAAAAATTTGTTTTTATGTATAAATATTACTTTCTTTCAACCAGAAATGTTTCAAAAAGCGTGAAGTTTTTGCCGATAAGACGACTTCATTATATTTTATAAAATAAACTAAGAAATACAAAAACAATTCTTTTTCTGTGAATTATCACTGTAGTGTTTGTGACAACATTTATTAATTTCAAGCTTCCACAAGCAAAATATAATGTATTATTGATTTCTTTTTCGCAAACACTGCTAAAATGACCAGACACATTATTAAGGAATAAAATGTGTACTCTTGCTCTCAGAGGAATGCCATAATCACATTAAAATTGAATTAAAACGTTTAAAGCTATTTACTCAGCCTCCATTAATTGATAAACAAATCCATCTTTTGAATAATGGACAGCGGTGCATTATAGTCATGCAATGTGACCTGAGACGAAACAGCAATCGATGGAACGGCATCGTACTAACTCGCCTAAGAAGGAGAAATGCAAAACTGCGTCTTCAGCAGGAAAAGTGATGGCTCCTTTGTTTGTTTGTTTTTTGATTCAGACATCATGCCAGAAGGAACCACTGCCAATTCCGTCGCGAATGTGGCAACCCTTAAAAAACTTCATGCGCGAATTTGACGCGTTGTTTTGCTGTTACATGACAAGGCCAGGCTACATGTCATTGAGAAAACCATCACTGAGATCACGAAGCTTGGGTGGACAACATTGAAACACCCTCTCTACAGCCCTGATATGGCACAGTGTGATTACAACCTCTTCGGTAAGCTGAAGGAATCCCTATGCTGAACGAGATTTGAAGATGATCCTCTTGTGAAGACTGCTAAACAGTGGCTCAAACATGCAGGTCCTGACTTCTACCATGACCTCTTCAGGTCTTAGTATTATATAGAAAAATTACGATTCGTCTCTCAAGGATGAATCAAGATACTGTAATAATATCATGGAAAATTAATTGGATAAAAAAACATTGTGCATTTTTTTGGAGTGAGTTTAAGTACATATCCTCCCTTTATAATGTGAAAAGGGGCATTTTGAGGGCATTTCTTTCATGCATTTTTCCTAATTTTCGCTCTACATCCTGTAATTTTCGCTCTACATCCTCAAAGTACGGCAAATACGCCTCCCCCCAAGGCTTGTCAGTTGCAGGGAGTAATCTGCATTGCAAACTGAAGGTGTAAGATACCAAGCGACCGTCCACGATAAGAAACTTTACCTGAGAATATGGAGCTTCTCCCAGGTATATAGATGGTTCTCGGGGAACAAAGGAAATGTGAAAAAAATGCAATGAAGTCTATGATGGCGATACAATAGCCGGTTGTCCAACGTCACCAACAAGTAACGGCAGTGCAACGGTGCAAGCTACAGATAAACTGGGTTTCAAGATAACAGAAGTCATTGAGTTTGTTAGAAGCAGGAACAACGTACATGAGTAAATAGAGTTATCTGCTCCGCCTTTAATTGTTTCGACAATATAAGGCATCAGACTTAACCATAGACAAAACTCAAAGCAAGATATCCCTATGCCGGAGAAATAAAACATACGGCCTTCAGACCTTTTGACGAACACTAAGTTAATGAATAAAGCCAATACTCCAATTCAAAGGTTGGAAGGCATTCGAAAACTAATCCGAATGCACTGGCGCCTATGATAGACCCTGTAGACGGTTTTTAGGTCAGATCATGGTATAGAAGAACGCTGCAAATCCTAAGCCCAAATTGACCCTTTTAATACGGAAAATCGTCTCGTGTAAGTTTCTCCTGATGTTAAATTGAAGTTGCTCGAGTTCAACTTCGGAAGAAAATACGAGATACAGACATCCATGTAGCTGTTTGTGCGAGTAGATCTCGATCACGAGAAACAAAGAAGATTGGCGAAACCGCCATCTTCATAAGCATGGAAACGACTTCATAAAGTCAACATTCAAAACAAAGCAGATGGAAGACTACATGAAGTTTGCGTTTGAGTAGTTTCCTTCTTCGTACTTCATATACATTATTTATTCAAAAATAGTACATCAAGAATTATAGTATTTAGATAACTTAAAAGTATTTAATAAACTACATTATATGACGAGATAGTTGAGATTTGCAAGTACTTAGGGCTCGTCAACATCAAAGGTCATTAGAGCCCTTAAAACTTGTACAGGTAGGGAAAATGCAGTTACGCACTAGGAAGAGCCAACATGACTCTCCCCGCGTGTGGGACTCGCCGAATGACTCAGTCATACCCACTAAAAACCCTCCTGAATTACAACTCAAATCTCAAATCCACACATATCTCATGACTTTACTAAAGCATTGAAAAAAATAAAAAATAAAAATTAAAAAAAAAAAAAGAGGAAAGAAGAAAATGAAAGATACCCTAGCCCTCGCAACCTAGTAGCGTCGGGATCGAAAAGAACAAGAGGTGACCAAGGAAGATCAGAAAAGAGAAAGGAAGGAGCATGGCACAAGCAAGTGGAAGCAATGCCAGACTCAGCTCGGGGCCCCGCGTA
>NNCF01129075.1:380850-414232 GCA_002313205.1 Laupala kohalensis | reverse complement strand
CAAATCCTATGATTGACTGTTGGCCTTTGAAAAATGCAGGTGATAAAGAGCATGAGTTTAAACATGATATACAACATAGATTGTGTGTTTAGGTAAATATTATATATCTATATAGTAAACGTACGCATGTGCAACCATACACACAAATTAACAAAATTTTAGAGAAAATGGAAAAAATGCCCATAAAATTCACTTATAGATTTGCAGAAAGTGTTTTGGTTTTCCATATGTCAGTCACATAGATAAAAAAGCAATTCTTTTATCCTCAGTTTATATGGACTGACAATTGGGGAGAAGGAAAGAAAAGTATTTCCTTTTGAATTTGAATTTTGAACAATTCACTGATATCTATTTAAACTGGGATTGGTAACCTACTTCCTATGGAGCAGATTTAACCTAATTCATGTGTTTTTTCTTTTATGGATTTGGAATGTTTGCGAGAGCTTCCCAGCATTCATTGAGACTTTAAAGCATTTATTAAACTTTTTATTATGTAATTTAGTAAGGGAAACTACAGGCTGAGAAGAAAGAGATTTATCACATGAAGCTCTATGAATATCCATTCTGATATGGAGAGGAGTATTTTCTCCTTCATAAAAGCATGTAATAATATCTTCAGAACTTGTAATAACTTTTTATTTTACTCTCTTTTTTACTTACACACCCATAACAGTATTTTTTGTTTTTTTTTACCTGGAAGATTTTTCCACCTACCTTTACTTGATTCCCTCCTTGGTATAATTGTAAAGTTTACTTTAAGCTGAAGGAATTTTCTTTAATCTTGTTCACATGAAAAATAATATTCCTTTTGAGGAACGTTGTGAGACCAAGTGAATAAATAATGTAACTATGTGAATATTTTGTGTATGAATTTAGTGGTAAATTTTCTAATCAACAATGTAGTTGAAATGCAAAGAATGTCATGAAGGACACTGAAGTGTTAAATGACTTGTAATGATATATTAAATGACACAAGAGCGTACAATCCAACCCAGCATTTGAAGATAAACTGTGTAATTATTGTTCTTGAAAAGTTGGTGATATTATCAATGGGAAATATAATGGACACTACCATTTACATTGTTTCCCTAATAAATAAATTTACTGTCAAAAAACAGTACACAATCTGCATATGACCACGTGGAGGACAATAAACTAATTTACTCTCTGGAAGCAAGCAAGTGACCATCCCATCAATTTTGATCAAGGGCCCTAAAGCAGAGGCAGATAGAAAATTTCAGCTCACTCCTGAGATAAGAATAAAAAGTAAGCTATGTGTTATAATATCAGTAGAATACCAACAAATGTGTTTTTAACACAAGAAAAATTATTTCACAAGTATGTATCATTATCAAAGTATAGATTATTCAGAAAAATGTGAACATAATTATGAAACATATCATTCTGTTGACATATTTCTCTTCCACCTCCTTTGTATGTAACTTTATATACATGTACATCATATTTCCTAACAACTGTCGATGCATAAGAGGGTCTGAACAGAGTGTTCTAACTTTGTCCGTTTTCCATTGAAGTTGAGTATGATTTTGTTGCCTTCATTGCTCCTCATTTTGATGAGTCAGTTGTAAATTAATCTTAGGTTTTTCTAACTATAACCAGGAGTGGGAACTGAATGTTGTATGCCTTAGTAAAATAAAGAATCATGCAATTTCAATAACCCTCTCAGAATAAATTACGGTTACCACGAGACAACATCTCAGAATGTTATTAGCCTCAACAAAATATAGAATCATGAAATTTAAATAGACGCCATAGAATAAATTCAGGTTACCATGAGTCAACAAGAGTCAATGGGTAGAGTTTTGAACTGTGGACTGGATGGTGACCAGACTGACTACCAGGACTACTCAACTTGCTGTACAATGAGTACTGGATCTATCCTGCAGTCAAAGTAGCCAGAGCGAGATGCTGGCCACATCTCCTCCTCCGTCTACCAAGGCCTCGTAAATGTGGAGCTCTACCCTCCGTGAACCTCGTGGACCCTTTCGGGGCCTCTTGTGGAACAGTTCGACTTTGATTGTTCATTTAACTTTATTATATCTGTACTAAAGTGTAATTTAATGTACATATTTCAGCACATTAACTCTGAAGTTCCATCTTGGCCCGGGTTTTTCTTCAGTCCCTACGAATTTTGCGAAGGAACCGGATTTTCTATATAGGCTCCCTAGCAATGGTGTAACTAGACATTTCAGGCCTTTCAAGAAAAAATAAATAAATAAAAAACGACTTTGGGACCCATCTCACCTCGGGGCATCCGACAATTGGACCGGCCGGACCGGCGGTAATTATGCCACTGCTCTCTGGGTTCTGCCCTATGAGCAGCAATCTCATTCGTACTATTGTAACAATTAATCTCAAATTGAAAGTTATGTTAATAGTTACGAATCATAAATAATCTTTTCCGAATAATTTAAGGATATGATTTTAGTATTTATTTCTTAATTATCTTCTTTGCAAGGTAAAGAATTTATCATCTTTTTTATTAATGTTGTCGCAGCTAAAGCGTGCGTTCAGAGGAATGAACATAAAAATGTGTTGCATGTCAGCCTCCATCGCGCGCGGTTTCCTTGAAATTCTGCGACAATTGAGTGTTGGATGACTCGCGCCATTCACTCGACCTATTCTGTATTTTAATATTCTTGCAAATTTTCCTGATTCTGTCGTTGCAAATTGTATTTTATGAAACACTTAAGTATACAAATTGAATTCATAGATAGGGATGAGTTACTTCGGTGGTCATACTTGAAAAGTATTTAAAAAATACTCATTAATATTGCTACTTGAAAAATGGAGGACATATGTCATCCATGCGACCTGTGGGGCTCCATTCGGAAGCGACCAATTCTTTAAGTCGTTGTAATTGTTGAAAATTATTTTACATATTACTTATGTACGAAAGTTTCGATTGGAGATATTTTTTTTATTCTTATTAATTCAACAAAGTTAATAAAATGTTTTCTTTTCATTAAAATTGTTACTAATAAAGTGGATAACCAGTGTCATCTACTCAACTTTTAACGATGGATTCGTAAGCGCGACCACTGCAGGCTTAAACATAAATGAGTTGGTATTATAACACGTAGCTAACTATTTCTAATCTTATCTTAGAGGCGTAGAAATAATAAATCCAGTTCTGCCTTTGGGCCCTTTATCGGGATGGGATGATCCCTTACTCGCTTCCCCAGAGTAAATTAGATTTTAAAAAATGGGGCTGCAGAGCTCGCCAACATCAAGGTCATTAGAGTCCTAATTAGATTGTCCTCTGCGAGAATACGACAGGTTTTTCCACAATGCAGTTATTTCATTACTATTAGAAAGTATTTTTCTGGTCACAACGATATTTCACTGACTTCCATTTACTTGGCGATGATATTCATTTTTTATACATTATGACGATCTTCATTTCTTCGTTCAATAATCGAAAATAGGATTAAGTCATGTCATTTATTATACTGAAACAATATCTAATTACAAGAGCTACACAACTATCTTTCATTGTTATTAGTGTACGAAAAATTGTTTTGCTGGAGGGGTCAACGTAAAAAAATTATAAAGCGGGAGTTTCAATTTTTTCGTTTCTCGCAACGTTGAAATTTATACATTAGTAAATAATGAACAAAGTTTAGGGGTACTATTTTATCATTAACCGCATTATTGGAGTTTCAGACCATTCTCTGAGTGCGCACTGTAAACAATTGTACCATTAGATAAGATTTCATTGTAAAAACACAAACGAAGATTTAACGAAGACACCGAAAGCAACGATAATATTCTTTGGTCGTCAGATTTTGGGTGAGTTTTTGAGTATTATTTTGTTTCTGTTAACTCTTACAATCGATCTTTTGTCACCTGGTTCCCTGCATCGAGATTTTTCCCATTGTTTCTTTTCGGTAACGGATACAAAAGTAATTGCTTTCACTAACGACGGCGAGGAGAGAAAACAACAGAGCATTATATTGTTTTAAATTGGTGTCATTCGTGAATTTGGCTGTTCTTTTTTGTTCATTGGCAAAGCTAAACTACATTGATCCAGAATAGGAGAACATACTTGGCACTAGGAGACGAGGTAATTTGCGCACGGCATTGTGACGTCACACAGAGACTGGCGAGTCACAAGCGAGGTCCTGAGCGCGCTCGTTCAAAGCAAGCCATGATGCTAGGAGACCAAACCGCCACAAGTTAGTCGGAAAGGAGTTTTTATTCGTAACTAATTCGAGCGTTTTTGGGCCCAAATTGCCTTACATTGCTCAATTTTGCTGAGGTATTTTTATACTTTGCTCACCCTCACATTTTTCTCAGTTTATCAATGAAAAATTGGATTTTCCGGCTAAAAGTACACCCTGTCAAACTATAACAGATAACAGAATAGTGGAACTTAATTTGATCAATGTGTTGGAACATTTCAAACTTTGCCCAACCTTAATTTTTTTGGTGAAAAAAATATTACATTAAATTATAAAAAAATTTGCTGATTTCCAATTCTCGTAGACATGTAGCTTTTCAGCAGAGAATTAGCACATTATTAACTTTCTTTTATTTTGGACGGATTGGTGTTGTACAATCCATTATAACAGTTATCCTATTACTTGCATCTTATAATATCAATCCATTATAACAGTTACTCATCCTTCTAAGGCGTAGTGTACAGATTTCATCTTACTCAGAGTAAGACTGGACATTTGTATGTAAGACGGGAAACTTTTGTACAGACATGATAAAATCTTCCATTATTTTTTACTAGATAATTTACACAGCAAATTCCAAAGAGACAAATAGTTTACGTAAACATGGTGTGCGTAAATAAAGTTTATAACTAAACAGCAAATCATAATTAAATACATTTGCCAATTAATAATTGATAATAAGTAATAAATAACAATACTGTGAAAAACTAGTAATTATTTACGAAATAATTTATTCACAATTCATAACAATATCCCACAGTCAGCGGATCATTGAAACATGAGTTGACCCTGACAATGAATTTACTGTTTTTTTTAACCTATCGGTACTCCTCAAATTAAGCAATAATAACAATTTTGTTTTTAATTCTTTGTTCAACTTTCATTGTTACCATTATCTTCATTTACCTATGTATAAATTACATCAAGTCACCATAATGTGATGAGTTTTATATTCAGCAAGGATAACATTAACACGATGACATTCAACCAGAATTGACAATAAATTATTTATTTATATGAACAAAATATTTTTATGGATAATTCTAATATCCTCTTTATCAATTATTCTAGTCATATGAACTTTTACCCTTAAGAATTATAATAGAAAAACATATTTATGAAGTTATTTTACGACGTAATTCGTAAATAGTTGTAATTCTAAATATTAATTACAGTAGGTAACAGTAATGTGTAATTTAACTAATTACAAATTTAAAAAGTAAGTGATTTTAATTAATTACTTTCTTTGGAGTAATTGCCCATGCCGCTTGTACACCCAAATCACCACGACTGACCATATCTATAGAAAATTTTATCTGTGAAAAAATAGCAAGACACTTGATCAATTATTTTATTCTATTATGATTCGAATTAGAAGTCCACGTTTACTTGAATGAAGCATGTTCACTCGTAATTCTTGTAACTTTTGAGGACGATTAAGGGTGAATTTCCTACCGTTGATGAGATTATCTTGTCTTCTCATAGTATAATGAGGAACATATAAAAATATATTCTATACGTATAAATTTCACAACGACACATAATTTCACACAATAACGGATTATTATTAATGACCGCTTAACTCAACGTTATTTAAATGAACTGTATATTCTGAATTAGATGATGTCAGACTCCGATATCGAACAAGTGTTTTTAAACGATTTTTGTTTTAATTTTCAGTACCACGAGCACAACACTCGACATAAGGCTAGTCTTCATTGTTCTGACATGTCAACCACCCTTTGCCTGGGCAATAACATTCAGGAATACTTTCTTTTTATTATTCCCTTCCAAAAAATACAAAATATACTAATAAATTGAATCCCTTCAAATCCGCGGTTAAACGTTTTCTAATACTCTTCTATAATGTAAAGGAATTTAATAAAAGAAGTTATGAGAGATTCAATTTTCCAATAAATATTGTTTTCCATATGATTTCGGATGATGTTAATTTCTTTTCTACTTTGTCACATCATTGTTTTAGTGTTCTGTAGCCCCATCTTGGCCCGGGTTTTTCTCATTATAGTATCAACTAACATGACAAAATAATACACGAGAGACACCCATCAACTTTACGTAATACACAATAACGTCTGTGCAATCTTTAATAGGGACCCTACACGATCAGTATTAATGCCATTACCTTATCGGAATGATTAATAATGATCGTGTAAGGTGAAAAAAACTGGAATGATGCCCGGTAATGACGAGAATCCGGATTTTTTGATTTCGACTCTTTCTAGGAATGTTTGCTGAAATTTTTGAATCCGCCTTAGGGCCCTTGATCGGAATTGATGGGATGGTCCCTTGCTTGCTTCCGGAGAGTAAATTAGTTTATTGTCCTCCACGAGGTCATACGCAGTTTGTACTGTTTTTTGACAATAAATTTATTATTATTATCATCATTACTGGCTCGTGGTGGGGATACTGTCAGTAATGACCGTGTAGGGTGGGCCATCATTATTCCATCGTTACTCAGTTAATCCTATAACACGGTGAAGTTTTTAAAAGTGCGAAAAAAAGAGTGACTGAACTATCTGACCAACATTTAGAATCAAGATTTAGAATAACATTTAGAATAATTTAGACCAACATTTAGAATAACGATATTCTACGTGAATTTCTTGTGACGTATGAAACTTTTCCCGAACTGTGGAACCCTACGAATTAAAATTACAAAATTACAAACCGGAGAGACGTCGCGTATGACAAACTTTTAGAAATTCTGACCCATTGAAAACCCGGGGCAACACGTGCCGACGTTAAGAGGAAAACCAACACACTTCAGTGTAATTAGAGGAAAGAGCTGAAAAAAATAATCACATCCAAAAGATCAGGGAGCAGCACCTTTTTAAAGTCAGTGCTAACTCAGTAGTAAACTTTCCCTCATATTTGTGTTATTTCTCGTCATAAATGGTTTGACCATTCCCAGCAATTTATTGAAAGTTTCTTCACTCATTCAAAAATAATTTTGTAAATGTTTCCTTCAATCTCACTAATATCTTTCAGCAGGGTAACATTTCTCGTTTTTGTAGCCAGGACTTCATCCAACGTCGGCGCTTTACATTTCGCATTGTGCTTAATGCCAAAACTATTGCGATGCACGCTTTTGTGCGTGTATCCATTGGTGACGAATTTGGAAACACAAAAATCAGGTCTGGGTCTCTGTGTGGCTGTCAGAATTCTGGTGTAAAGTAATGAAATTAGAAATGATCGTGTAAGGTTGAAAAATAATGAAGGAGTAATGATGAAAGATTTTTGATAAATGTCATTACAGATAATGATAGTATTACTGATCGTGTTGGATACCTGCAAGAAAAGTCTGAAAACTCATATCGTTACCTATTCGTACTATGAACATATTTTTATGCAGCTTTTGTAGGAAATTTAGTATACTTTAAATATGTTCCTAACAAATTTTGTTGTAGGAGTTGCCGTTTAATAATAATTTAGTCATGCTTTCCGTAAATTGACAAATTTCACAATTTTTGGGAAAAATGTTCATTTTTTAAAAACTGAGTATCTGTGTACTTAATTTTCAAAGCTAATTTAGTAACCATTCTTTTAGAAATTTACTCTGGTTAAAAAAATAAGTATAACATTTTCGGAGAAATGTATCGTTAGGGAGTTATTTCAATAAATCAAAGATGGCGTCGAAAAGTTTGACGGTTTTTCTGCGCCAGACAGCGCTGAGTTTGAAAACTTTGATTTTAGATTAGGGTCCTAGCACAAATAATATACCAAAAAATTAGAACTACACGACCCTTTGCAAGCTGGACCCCTTTTTTGTGTATATTTTTACTGGACTATAAGTGGTTTCACCAATTTGAAGAAATAGGTTGGTGTGGGTCTGAAGTTGGATCAGGTACGATCGGCGTTTGTAGGCTAAAGAGAATAATCGCTGTGGGAATACCACGAACAACTGAGAAATGATTCAAAATTAAATCTTAGAGATTGCATTTGCTTCAAGTTTTACTACTTATGGACTGTATAAAGTGATTTTATTTCTTCCGAAAACATACAGGAAAAATGTGAAGGAAATAATTTTTTACCATGTCTCATTTACAGTGTTTCCAGTGATAGTAATGCAAAATTTCTGCGTTACACGAATTGCCAACTTCTGCGAATTTAAGTAGCTTAATATCCGAATAAATAAAAATAGTAGTCACAAAAGCGATCTGTTAAAACCTCCATAAGTGATCAAAATCAGCCATCATACTGCCACCCTTAATATAAATTTAATCAATAGATGATCTTACAAATGTTATGCATTAACAATTCTGTACATAAAGGTCTATTTTACAATTAGTGTTTATAGCTAGGATTGTTCGGATTGTAAATTGAAGTGTATTGTATAATTTCAAATCCTCGAAAGACCTATGTCCTACGAGAAGAAAATAAATAAATAAAGAAAAAACATACAAAAGTTACTATTTGCTGTAAATATGTACAAGTTAATAACAACAAAACTAAGACACAAGGTAATATGCGTTCTACACGCTCGATGCACAAAGAACAGAACAGCTTCGCAAGGGTAAGCGAATTGAATTGATGACCAATGTTGGCGATAGATTTAAGTGAAAAGAAATCCGAAAGTTATGCCAAAGTTATTATAACGCGAGGCACATGCATCATTACCCTTATAGATGATGGTAAAATAAAAGCGTTGGCTACACTATAAAAGCCCTGTACCAACATCCAACTAACAAGGCAGTTAGACTGGCAATAAATAATAATTTATTGTCAATAGGGCAGTTAAAAACTACTTATGACCGCAATAAACTAATTTACTTCTCCTTTCCAATCAACTATTAAACAGTGCGTTCCCGTTCATGTTGTTTTTACTAAAGTTACATTGTCTCTGAATAATGTTACGTGCCTTTGAGTATGTCTTCCAATATCTTAAATATGTGCACATATGCTGATATACATTTGTATCGCTCGCTAAGGGCTCTAATGACCTTGGCGAGCCCTAAAGCCCCACAAAAAAGCTATGTCCCCTTTGTCCACCATTGCATTTTCATTTTGCTAAGAGCAACTCCGTATGAAGGAACTCTAGAACATTTCTTTGAAACTATTGGGAACTACCGTTAGCATGTTTGCTGTTCTCAATGGTGACAATAGAAATCGAAATTGCTTTTTCAGAACGATAGCTTGGCGAACAATCATCGAAACTGGCCGCCGCCTGCGGTTCGTACGCGAAACGTACGTGATGTTGGCGTTGTGGGCGTTGGTGACCAGTGCTGCGCTCTATGGGCTGGCTTTCGAAGCTCTGTTCGCTCGCAGAATGGCGTGCGCTTCCGAGACCCGAGGTCGCCAAAGACAGGTGAGGAGACAAGTAGCTTCCCAGAGAAAAGATGTTACTTCTGGTAATACGTGAACCAAATTCTAATGCAACCTCCGTTTTTTAATCATTTCTTTTCCTTAATTTATGTATTTAAGAAGAGGAAATATCTATCCAAATTTGAGGAGAGGAAAATTTAAATAAGGAATTTGGTGATTAAGTGTTGTGTTGTTTTTTAATAAAGATTTGTGTACATGTATTGTTTCCAGTTTCCTGATCGACCGAAAGAATTCCCGCCCGGAATGAAAGAAAATAACAGAAAAGAAATGTCAAAAAATCTGAAGATGTTAGTTTTGCATATTTTATGCCAATTTTATGCTTATTTTTGCGTATTTTATGCCAATCACATCGTTTTATGCTCGATATCTCCTGAATATGAATTCAACTAAAATATGTTAATTTGAGTTTATTGGCTGTGCGCTTGCAAATGAATTTCTTCGAAAGTAGAAGTAATGTGTTGGAAACGAAAGACGAGTTACGAGCTGTATGAATGTAAGGTTTCATTCAAATCTTGTACGTCATGTTGCTTGTACGTCATCCCTTTGGCATCCCTGATCCAACACATGAGCGGCGTTATGCTCAGTGACTGACAAATTCAATCATCAACGCAGAGAGAAAATTGGAGATATAGCAGGATGGTGCTTTTGTAATGTAAAAGCGAATTAAAAAGAATTTTTGGACATTCGGATTTTAAAACATGAATGAAAGTAGTTTCGCCATTTTCACATTACCTTGCCAAGTATTTGAGGTTTTATCTCGGTTTTTTATGTAAATGTTGTTGAATCACGCATCAAAAATCCAAACTCCGGAAATTCCGATGTTTCACTTTTAAAATGAGGAAAAGGTGGAAAATATTTGGAGACCTGTCCTAACACTTTCATCGTAGAAAAAATATTAAAGATATGAGCTTCAAATTTTGACAGGGTAACGCTTTTCTACTGTAACCTCTCGAGCCGGCACCTACATATCACTAGCTCACACAGAGACTTGCAATTTCATGTGTGACGGGTAATACGCTGATTATAATTTACTTATTGAGCGTAGCTTCATTAAAATATGTTCTCAAACCTTTCTACTACATGATCTCACATCCACAAAGGAAAAAAAAAACTTGTGTTAAAATGAAGTAACAACTTATTTTTTTCAATTAAACACAAGAGAAAATAACACAATCATGAAAGAAATTCTTAACCCAAATTATAAAAAAATAACGTCTTCTATTCTTGTACTGATTCTTTACTTAAACAATATAATCGTCAAAAAGAAATTATTACAAGTAAATATTCTGTTTTTGAATCAGTTAAATTTCTGGACTGTTGGTCTTCATTGTTGAGAACTCAGACCTCGTTAACTACAAAAGCGTAAAATGTACTTACATTATTGCACAGCTTGAACGAACATACTATTTGTGGAAGGCGGGAGAATCGGCCTGCCAGGAGCATGCTCGTGACCTTGAAGTAACGCTGTACCATCCACAGTCGATTTCCTGATCAATATTACGTCAGTCTCAGCTTGATAGCGTCCTCCCTTATCAAAAGTCACTAATGTCTCTTCGTGAACGCCAGTCGGTTATTTATAACCTTGTTCGCACGGGTAGTTCACATGGAGTCTCAACTTCGTCGTCGTACTTCCTGTTACCGACTTGATTGTTTCCGCAAGACGTCAAGAATAAGTCATGCGCGCGCATGCGTAGTGTCTAATTCAATCATGGAATTTGGTTTCAAACATTCGTCATTCGACGAATGCTGAATGGCGAGAGCCCTATTGATGTGCCCAAAAGACCGACATGTTGTGGGTAGGGCATGGAGACTAGAGAGAAGTCCGATCTCCGTATTATCGTACATTTAGAGTTTGGTGTCCAAATTGTAATATTCAAATAGTTCGACTTTCTGGCAATCGCAGCGCTGTTGATCGTAAGTTGGCTACTTAAAGATAGCTGAGTACTTTTACAGCAAATTCAATTGAATAATTGAAATATTAAAAAAAAGTGTAACTCGTTATCTCTGATTTTAGGAATAATAAATATATTTTCGACAACTCGAAACATACAAAACACAATGGGTAAGTGCAGCATCGTCAAAAATTGTCAGATAGGTCGACCGCATGATCGTCAAGAGCGAAAACGCAAAGGTATACGGTAATTATCTCTGTTTCAAGTACCGAACGTAAGTACCTATAGCCTTTAAAGCCTTTTTATTTTTTATCAATCTCAATTTCATAACTATTTTTACTCTCTAGTGTTTTACTTCAGTTTTACACCGATTATGTTTAAAAATAAAAATATTAACCGCGATGTCACACCGGATGTTACCCTCTCCGCAGAGCCAAGTTAGGTACGTGAGCACCCTCCTCATTTGCAATATGTTCGGTGGACAGATTACAAAAAGAGTTCGGACTCCTCTCTAGCCTCCATAGGGTGAGCACCGATATTCGTGATGCGGCAAAGAGCAAGCAACCCATCCACTCTATTCGCTATTCGATGAGCGATCGCTCTGGATTCGCCGAATGACATATGTCTGGACCCGCCTTTACGGGGAAAAGACAAGCAATAACAGTACATTGCTATCTGTTTCAGAATTTATCATCGCGTTGGGACGATGTAATGAAACACGAACTTGATGACGTTGAACTCACTGGAGAAGAGGATTCTCCTTCTGAAGATGAATTCTTGAACGTTCTTCAGGAAAAAGTCCCCAATTTCCCCATCGCTTATTGGAACAGTTACCAGAAAATCGCCAATCAATGTGAACCTTTAGAATGTATGGATCTCCCAAAATTAAGTGAGCTGGAGTTCAGTAACAGTTATTGGCAATTGTTCAGATCCTCGAATGGACTTTTCCAACTGTTTGGAGCTTACTTAGATATTAGACAAGAAAACCTCCCGGTTGTGCGTGTGTTAGGAATGGTGAACCGATTGCGGCCCGTTAAACCATATTGTCAGTTGTGGTATGAAGGCCAATTGAACCCTTTAGTTACCCAGATTATTGGTAGGAAATTTATTTGGTTTAAAAAGTGGGGTCATTTTGGTAATGATTCATTCCACCCTTGTTTGTTTACGTGTCCTCTTCCAAAGAATAAGTTAAAAAGTGCTCCCAGTGCGGTGTCTTTCGTTGAAAAGAAATGCGATAGAGCGACAAATATATTGAGAGTGATCTACAATAAGGCGGAGAAGAAGAAAGATTTTGCTGTGTGCGTGAAAGCTTTGGATTATTATCACGTGGATGTGTCGGTTCGTTTGATTGAATGGATCGAACTTATAACTATGCTGGGTGCAGACAAAATAGTCTTCTACCAACTGCATACTCACCCAAAGATTTCAAAAGTGCTTGATTTTTACAAAAAGATGGGGAAAGTTCAGGTTATTCCGACGACACTCCCACTATTCCAGCCCAATCTTCCAATTCTTCAGCATCATTTCTTGGAGAATAGGCTTTGGCTAAAAAGGAAATACGAAGTGATACCTTACAACGATTGCTTGTATAAGAATCTTCATTTGTATCGGTATATCGTCCTGCTGGATATCGACGAAGTTATCGTACCTTTGAAACAGTTTTCGTGGGGGAAATTGATGAAAGATTTGGAAAGAATATCATCCCACACAACAAACAAGACAATATCTTTTTACGCATTGAGAAATGTGTATTTTTTGGACGGCGTGCAACAGACAAATAGTTTCAAACATATTCCAAAATACATGCATATAACTAAACACGTGTACAGGAGCAGACATTATACACAACCAGGATACTATGTCAAAGGGTTCCATAACACTGGTCAAGTCGTAGCTGTCCATAATCACTTCCCACGCACATGTTTTGGTGGCTGTGTCTTTATGAGTGTGGATTTGAACATCGCACGATTGCAACATTATCGCTCTGACTGCGTGGAAGAACTGAAGACAAATTGTTTCCAGTTTCAAAATGATACTGTAATCGACTCAAATATTTGGAGGTTCAAATCACCTCTAATAAAAAACGTGCGATTTGTTTTGAGAACATTAGGATATTTGCACCGTAAAGACTAATAATTTTACTATATTTGTGAGTATGCCTTCAACTAAAACTTATCTGGCAAAAATGGCCATTGGGTGACCATCCATGGCCGCGTGTTAGCTCCAAACGGCTATTGGTGACCACTACGGAGCATATGCTTATACGAGTATAACCTAGCACTACATAGCATGCCTTTATCTTAATGTATGGAAAGTTATTTTCTGTGAAAGACCATTTTCGTCTGTTATATGTGCAGTTAAGATTTGTTCCGTTTTATAATACTTCACTCTTTTTATGATTCTTAATCTTAAATGTTTTTAAATTCAGATGTTGCATGATCAATAAATGTATTCAAATCTTGTTCCTAATAATATATGCAAGAATAGAACTATTAAGTTATTTTATGGTGTAATTTTTCATATACGTTGCAACTAAGGAACAACTGTAGTACAATAAGAATTACATTTGTATATCTTCTGNGCACGAAATGATCCAATAAAACTTTGTATACATTATATACGTATTTTATTTTCATTTCCATTTTCATATACGAACAAAAAAAAAAAACCTTCAAATTTCATACCCTGATTGAATAGATGTGTTAATTTACCATTAGAATCAGTCTCTAATTTATTTTTGAATTAGTTTCTCTTTATCAATAATTGTCCTTGAAACACCATATGGTACCCAATCTTCAAAAGCTGGGTATCACAGAGAAAAGTCACTCAATATTCGTGTTAAGGACTATTCACTCAAAAATGAAATAATTCGAAAGACTGAATTTTCTTTTCTTTTTCTTATCTGCTTCACCTAAAAGAGGCAGATTAAATTAAATTTGCAGCTACTGAAAACTTTGTAGAACCAGATTAGAACACGAACTAACGCAACTTCAGTATGAAATGTATCCAATGTGACTAATAGCTCTTTGTGATAAAGGTTAATGTTTATAATGCGCAAGGAAAATCCTTTAAAGTTCCATTTTTTTTTCGAAATTCTCGTTAAGAGATTTCCCTGTAAAACGAGACCTCTTGGCCTACTAAATTGCTACTTTTAATGGCGTCATTTGCTGCGTACTTTAGTTTATGGGAAAAAAATCATAAGTTTTTTAGCGTTCTGTAAGATGTTGACAAATTATTTAAGATGTTTTGTGGGAATACACAATCTATATTTTGTATTCATAACTGGTTTTGATAATGATAATCAATATAAATTCTTTAAAATTTTAATATTATGAATTCTCATGCTTAGATACCGAGTGATTATTGTTAAATACACTGGAATGTTTTCAGATGTCATAACTTTCTTAACAAAATACAAGAATAAAGAGGTAATTAATAACTGGTAAATTCTGTCACATATTTATTTTACTTACGTACATATTTTATTTACAATGCATCATGGTCCATTTTGGTTTCAAATGTAGCAGTAAGTCAACATTTATTTTTCTTCCATCGACACTCCTGTTTCAATACAAAGCGGTTTTGCATATAATACAGTTCAAATCGACTTCAATAGTCCGAATACTGATGCCAGTAATTATTCATAATCGGATGTAACGACAGAATATTATTTCAAGGTTATATTCTACGTGACTCATATAAATCTTCTGTAACAGAACATTGATTCAATACATCAAAATCGGAAATTTCATACGATACTATCCGATTGAAACTTAATACTTCGTCGTAATTTGTAACCGGTTCAAATATGTTACACCTTTTGTTTTACAAGTTGATACATCATTTACTGAGATAATTGACCAATTACATCAGTAGACAGGGGAAAACAAAGACTTAGAAATTAGTCAATTCGTAAGGTTTATTGATGGAAGCAGACATGAAAATAAAATCCAAATAAAAACAAAATATTTAAGTTTAATATCGCACATTAAAAAAGAGAACCCATAATATACCGATAAATACCACATTAGGAATTTTATTTTTACGTCTGCACTTAGAAAATATTTCTTCTCTCACATTATCGCGTCATTGTGTCTTGACGTATTAGTAAGTTGGTTAACAGCACTTTCTGTAAATGTCTGGCCTATTGCGACAAATAGCATATTACAGTGATAACGCTTCTTTCCGTTTTTGATCATCAAAATTGTTATTGATTACAATCCATTCACACAACGATGGTTCCACCGATGTCCAAATAATTCCTTTGTGATATCCGTTTGCACTTAAAGCTCTTGGAGAAAACCTAAGGAACTCATTCGCAAGCTGAAGTGCCATATCATTGGTTAATTCTTGCAGAATGTGAAGAGAATTAGATCAGAATGATTGAGATCATTGATTATTGTTTTTAACCGTTTTCGGGAGAGTACAAACCAGGTTTGTCGAGAGTGTTTTTGTATAGCATACCTGCGAGCCATCGTATACGCTATCCATATGCAAGTTACTTCTGCGCATGCTCAGAAGTTAGTGTAACGCTCCTAGTGTAGTACTAGTATGTATGTATCTCGTTTCGGCTAGCTTAAGACCACGAATGACGAGTGCCAGTAAGACTCAGCTTTTGTGTGAGTTTACTTATCGCATCGTGAATTTTACACTTAGACACATCGTGAATTTTACCGAGATCGGAGGAACAGCGTCTAGGTAGGATTCAGATTGCTGTATCCGAGTATTACAACTGCGGTTGTTAGTCGCAGAAGGTGAACTGTTCATACATCACAACTATTTAAACTGAGACATGGAAATGAAAAGCTACAAATTTTATCTTGCCCCACCTGGGAATTGAACGGAATGACTTGGTGACGAGCGATCACGCTGACACCGCAGTCAGGGAGGGGACAGTGTAATACTAGTATAGTAGTGTTTGCGTATGATGTTAGCGGTACGGTAGTGAGAGAGATCATGGCATATTCTGGTCTGGATTTGAGGTTATGTTGATATCTGGAAGGGTAAGCGAGAGATTTGTTGGTTGTGTGTCCCGTATGAGCACGTGCTGGTGTACTCACAGTACAGTTTACTTGTGAACGCTTGCATAGAAGTAGTTTGTTTGGGTTTACAAGTTTTATTATGATTTGATTCGAACGTACACTATGCTTAGTACAACGATTACACTAGTTCTTTCCATGTGCGTTACGCGGTCAGCGTAATCAACATAACTTACACGTTGGGAAGCGTGTACGTTACACAAAAAACGCTCCATTGTTGTGCTTATGAAAAAAAACAAAAAACTATTCCATTCGGAATGTAATTTACGTGCGAGGCGTAAACTCCACTTGTGGCCAGGGTTACAGCACAGAATAGCAAACCCAATCATACTCTTTGAACTCACGGGTTGAAAAAAAGTTCAGATACTCTCCGTCAGTATAAGTACTGTATTCTTAAGCATTACATTAATAATCAAGTTACTGGACTTTTATTCAAGGTTTTCTGAAAGCAGATCTGCAACTCAAATTCTTGGAATGATCAGTAAAAAAAGAGGTAATGAATAAAGAAGATGTTTCTGTAAAAGTGTAGTGTAGACAAGTAATAAAAAAGTAGAAATAATGGACTGAACAACTTAAGGGATATAAATGCAATAAATGCATGGGATTATATACGCTCCGTTCTTCTTACTGACAAAATATAGTTAAATGAATTGCGTATTACAAATTATTAATAAGTATCTAAGAGTTTCAATATTTCTCACAACTACAGTATTTCAATTTCTCTCGAGATTTTACGGGACTTATTACTTTATCCGGTAACAGTTTATTTTTTATTACTGTAGAACTCCAATTATCTGATCTCAAATACGGATTGCCAAATATCCGGATTGATGGTTGAATAAAATTGTGGTGTTTTTTTATTGTTCTTAGCTAACTATAGATCTATTATGTCATTAAATTGTTTCTTTTAACTGTATATTGTTATTAATTATGTTACGTTGAATGAAAATGGAAGACGGGACTGGAGTTCGAACCCGGGACCTTGAGCTGACTGCGCTCATGCGCTTACCGACTGCGCCATCCCGTTCGCCTCCTGGACTTGTCTTCCATCCTCATTCAACTGTCGAGACCCAAAGACCTCTGTTACCTGGCGGTGAGGTTCACCGCAATCTAACAGATTTCTATGTATATTATTAGTTTTTGTTTTTTTCTCACAATATGATTATTAGTTATTATTTTCACAACTTTATGAGTCTCAAATATATCTTAGTCGATTTGCCTAAAACATAATCTTTCGGATCCGGATATTTGATTATCCGAACTAGGTCCGGTCCCAATTGATTGGGACATTTTGACTGATCATAGTGTCGTCACTTGAAACATTTCGAGAAGCTTTGTATTTGGGCAAACGTTGATGTCAGGGCTCTAATAACCTTGACGTTGGCGAGCCCTAAAACATTGACGTCAGCTACAGTCACTTTTCCTGCAAGCGGTAAACGAATATTCGACACTCCAAAATAACACCATGGCAAGAAAATCACTTTATAAATAATGATAATTATATAAAATTCAAATTCACAAATAATAATTCAAATAATACTAAATTTCATCACATTTCTTTAAATAACGTTTTTTACGTACTTTTTTCGTCAAATTGGAATATAAATCCGCGTTTTCTGCTCTGTATCCACATGCGCAATACTCTTCGTCAGGCGTTTTGACTTAACATTCAAACCATTATCTCCCCGAGACTGGAGTTGACATAGAGTTCGCTCTGTTTCATGAATATTTCTTCCGTTTTCTAAAATTCACTTCACATATCAAGATTCACTTATTTGATATTTTCGTATACATAACACTGAGTTCTATGTAAAAAGATTAGACTCCATCAATTCACGTAAGAGTCCTTTATACAGTGTATTCCTCGCAGTATTCACTGTTAACTTTTCTTGTCTGATATTTACAATATTAAAAAATCATTTCATTCTGCCATAAAAATATATTTTTTCTGAAGTTTACCTTTTTCTTTTGGTAACATTTGTTTCAAATAACTTTCCGTACTTCACTTGGTCTGGACAAAAATATTGGAGAGCAATATTGAAATGTGACATTTTCACTTATTTGTTTGCGTAGGTTTCCATATATCGTTATTCGTTAGTTTTATCAACAAAAGAGAAGCTTTTGCGACGGATGAATCTTTCAACGTTAACTTCAATTTCCTGATAAGGATTGAAAAATATGTGAAATGAAATTAGAAATATAAAAACAAGTATGAAGTAACAGTGAGTCATATGACATTAAAAATTGATTGAAGCCAATTGAAAGATTTAAAATTCGTCAAATACTTTCAGAGTTCAACATATTCATCGAAGATCTTTGGCATCAATATCGAGTTGAAGGTTTGGGAGATTAATACAGGCGCAAAATGTAGGCGCTCCAATGATAATAATTTTTAAAACTATTTTAACTGGCCATTGTGACCCTTCATTGTTGAACCTCTTTTGGCGGAACCATGTTACCCATTTATAGGTTCCTACTTCACCACACCATGGAAGTGCAAGCCAGAACTCTAGTTAGGAACCTTTTATCCACCATAATTAATTTTGCCGAGAGCATTCAATGATATTCTACGACTTTGCGTGGGTGGATTTTGGTATCAGAAAATGTCCGACGATCCCGACTGGGAATTACCCGTCCCCCGGAGCTTATGAGACCGCTACGGAAACCATTCAGCCACTGGCTACTGTTTGAAATGGTTATCCTCAAGAGTAGAGGGGAAGGGGTTATTACAATGCTTTGACACAGCCCGTCGTGGATTCCAATGGCCTTCCACCTAGTACAGCGCATAACACCCATGTCTTAGCCGGGATTTATACTCATAATCTCGGGATTTTCTGCACCCCTACGCCGGAATGTGACAGTCACCTCATCGACATGTATACCGTATACTTTTGCGCAAATTTGTCGAATAAATATCAAAAATGTTATTCTATTAGGAAAATCTACTCAACTTTTTACTGTCGACAGTTACCAAAAGGTGAGAGATTTTCTTGTTGGAAATGAACTTATATTTGTTTTAAATTAAAAAGGATTACATTTCCACACATTTCATTGAACTGGATGATCGGAGTTCCCGTAGTACATGTTGTAATCTACATTTTATATAAAAGGAAATTCTACCGCAGTGCGAGCTCTTGTCGCGGGTTAATAAGATGTTCAGAAATACAGGTAGATAAATTTATTTACGACGGATCCCAAGAACCATGCTCTGGAGCAGTCTGCCTTTCATTAGGTATTGAACGTGCGTTTAACATACGGAGTGTTCTCCTATTTCTTTGGTATACGCTTTGTGTTATGAATTTCTCCCTCGTTGTCCTTTGTACATTGTAGCTTTCAGGTGCCCTTCTCTCCTTGTTGCTTCCCTCCATCTTCCTTTTCGTTTCAGACGTTCTCTCCCGTTACAGGGCCGTTTGTAGATCGAATAAACTGAAACACAAATGTACTCTCGTCACATCACCGTATGATACATGAATTTTCGTGAAATGGAATGAGTTCTGGGCACGTAGGAAAGAGAGAAAGGAGAGGGGGAAATGACGATGACGTATACTACGTAGTAGCGTACCTAGACTCCAAGTCATGCAACCCAAGAAAAAGAAAACATGAACATAAACGCAGTGTGTTTATCAGTTTATTCTAAAGTAGTAGCAGTAAATTAGTTTATTGTCTTCAATGTGGTCATAGGCAATTTGTGTATCTTCTCTTGGCCAACAATTATTAACTAATTAATTTAATTATTGTCAGTCTAGCTGGCTTGATGTTGGTGCTGGGCTTGTACACAGCATAGCCAACGCAATGATCTCCACATCGTCCATAACGGTAATGATAAGTGTACCTCGCGTTATGTTGGCAGTACTTTCGGATTTGTTTAAACTTAAATCTATTAATTCAACATCGTCTATCAATTCAATTTATTTGCTCTTGTGGCGCTATTCTGCACTTTCTGCATCGAGTTTGTGAAACAATTATCTTGTGTCTCAGTTTCTTGTGTTAACTTGATTTTTACTGGTAGTCGTAGCTTTGTGACTACTATAAATATTTGTTCCAATATTACTGAAATATATAGAAGTTGGCAATTCGTGTTAGGCAGTCATATTGCATTATTTTCGGTAAAGTTACATGACTTTACATGTAGGCATGCAAATATGTTTGTGTATGAAGCTTTAGTGTGGGGAGGTCTCCAAAAAATACTCCCACATAAGGTGTATAGGTACCACTGATGCTACTACCCACCTGCAGCACATTTATCCCCTGACGTCCGTTAAATACAATTAGTCGATTACGAGCTACACACAGAGAAATAGTAAATCCTAGAAAAAAAACGGTCAAATACTAGTGAGAAACATTTACCAATATATTAATGGGAACTGCTAAGTAATTTAAATTCCATCTGAACCTTTATAATAGTCCATACCAATTTCCATCCCAAAATTTACTAACGTTTATTGTAATCAGTGCAAAATGCTTTACAGATTTAAATTCTAAACTGTGTGAAAGTTTGGTTTCAGTTTAGAATTTTACGCAGGAGGACAATTATCTTATTTAGATCGTAACTTTAGTAGACAAAACCTCTGTTTGCTAGCTCGCCATCTTCTTGGCCTTGGAGTTAGGGAGCCTACCTCATAATCTCAAGTATGAAATCCACGTATAAAATCTCACAATTGGAAGTTTTTTCATTAAATATTGTCAACACAACTGACAAATTTCGTGTTTATCATGGGAATATTTTCAATGAAATCTGGTCATTTTTTTTACAAAAATTTCCTTTTATTCCAACTTTGCTCAGATTTCATCAACATTTCCATTTCTTATTTCTCACATTGTATTCATATTTCTAATTATTATTTTAACGTTTCACACCGAACTAATAAATGAACAATATGAAATGTCCGCAATGACAAGTATTCGCCACCTGAAGTGAGGTACTTGTACCGATGGAGAAAGAGAAGGGAGAGGAAATATGCACGTCACGATTATTCCGTGCATTTTGACGTCATTCCATCTCACACAAAATCTCGTGAACACATGCCATGGTATGCGTACACAAGGTGACACATTGCGAATTTTGAGAGGACAATATTCCTCAGTAATTAATCGATGACTGGCCACGACATAATTCACGCCTGATTTTGAATTTTGTGAGCAAATAGTCGTCCTTGAACCCCATTCGATATTTACTGAAAAGTTTTTCATGTTCAGTTATCAAAACATTTGTGAATAAAACCACATATGAGAAAAGAAACCAAGAACTTGATCATACAAAAAGTTAGGCCAACAATGCGTGCCCAGAGAAATGAAGAAAGACTGTTGGAATAACGTTCATCATTTATGATGTAATTTAGTCTACATATTTGTTTCAAGGGTCATTATTTCTTTACTTTAGGTGTTATTAGAACATTGATAGAAGTTGATGATATTAAAGTCTCATTTTTCATTTGTGCACCTGCCACCATATTTACTTAAATGGATGGGCAAAATAAAACAGGCCCCGGAGAAGAACTGTAATCATGACAATAAATATTTTCCAGGACGGATTTATTTCGGCCAACCTCTACAATCAAAGGCTTGCACCGACAAAATTTTACACTATGTATCAATTTGATCCGTTTTCTTTCTCATTATTTTCTTCACCTATGTGTACAAGTTTTGCTCAGGTTTAACACCTTTTTATTAAGAAGAACACAAATCCAGAGGTGTTTTAAATTACAATATTAATTTGATAAAATACTCAATATTTTGTATCCTTATTACATTCAAATTTTAGTAAAGAATAATCAACATTTTACATTGTTTTTTATGTCAATTATAGAAAAATATTACTTACGCAACGAGATGACTAAACCCGATGCTATAGGAACGTTTCAGAAGCTGTATAGCAGTTATCTCGAGGATCGTGAAATTTTGTGGATCTTCGGACTGGTTTGCACTGCGAGACCTATGGAATGCGTCATCTTACGTACTTACACCACAAAATTTACAACTATTATAATTATTCATAGTCAATTTAATAATAATAATAATAATAATAATAATAAGGCATCGTCCATGGCATGGTGGAAATTGCGAAATTGTCGTGTTTCTGCTTTGGAAATAGAGGTGGGTGGTGTAGTGGAAGCGCACCCGCGACCAAAGCAGGTAATCCCGGGTTGGATTCCCGGTCCGTCGCAATTTTCACCTGGCCGTAGACGATGAAAACTTCTCTCCTCGAGTGGATACTCGGAAGTAGTAAGTTTAAAAAAATGTAAGTGCGACAGGAATAATCAAACTAGCACTAATAAAACTTCGAATATCTTTAGTGATTGAAACAAGTGGATTAGAAATCGTTAAATTTAAAATTTCAGTAGCACAGTATCCAATTAGCGTTGGAGACACATTCGTTTATCAACACAAAATTCAGAACAGCTTTCTGGCTATTCAGGAAAAAGATATTGTAAACTTCCAACGTTGACGAAATAAATCATTCAAGTACTATTGTACAAATCATTAAGTACATTACAAATATCGAACAATAATCTGATATCGAACTATCAAAGTCGTGAAGAACTCGTGGAACACATTGACGTATGTTCAAAGTTAAAATTTCAGCGAAATTGCTGCTCACATAACGATAGCATAACATAACGTCAAAAATAGGTGGAATGCAAGGTAGTACGTATTCCACGGTGTAGTTGGCTATACTGAACATTATGTGAACCATTCACGAATATCATCATAAATCAAGTAAGTAACAAAGAGAAACTACGTGCTAATAAGACAAAACATCAAAAATGGAAATATCTCAAGATTATTCAACAGTGTTGTTCTTACTTATATTGGAACTACTTACTAGGTTCTGTTATAATTAACATCCCGGAATCCGGTTCCAGAATGAAGAATATAAACGAAACAAAGGTGCAAGTGGCATTGCTAAGAGAGTTATCAACAAGGAGACTATACTGGAGTAGAAACTGATCAAATACATAACGCGATGCTAAAACATCTTCCAGAGATAGGCATGAAATTCCCTCTTAATTTATTTAACTGTATTAGGAATAAGCATACCGTCCCTGCTAAATGGCGTGAAGCCATAATTATTCCACTTCCAAATATTTCTAATCCATCGCACTTTAGACCAATTTCTCTGACAAGCTGCGTTTACAAATTGTTAGAAAGGATGACCAATTGTTGCCTTGTTTGGTCTCTGGAATAGCGAAACCTTTTGACCAATATCCAATGTGGTTTCAGAAAACAGCGGTCAATGCTGGACCACCTTGTTGCGTTGTCATCCACCATCTCATCAGCGTTTGTATTGAGGGAACATCTTGTGGCCATCTTTTTTGACATAGAAAAAGCTTACGACACAACCTGGAGGTACGAAACCCTATGCACATTGCACTCGTGGGGATTCCAAGGCTGTCTTCCTCTGTTCCTGGAGTGCTTCCTATCTCTACGCTCTTTCCGCATTCGCCTCGGCACTCATTTGTCATCTAATCATCCTTTGGAAATCGGTGTCCCACAGGGTTCAATTTTGAGCGTCACTCTCTTTGCCATGGCCGTAAATAGTATTGCGTCAGTGGTTCGAGAACCGGTAGATGCGTCTCTCTTCGTTCACGACTTCGCCATCTATTGTTCATCTAGCAGCATCTCTGTCATTGAGAGGCAACTGCAATTGGTTTTAAACCGTTTACACGAGTGGAGCATGTCTACCGGTTTTAGTTTCTCTGTATCCAAGTCATGCTGTATGCATTTCTGTAGGATATACAATCTTCATAATGATCCACATAATTTTCTTGGGGGTCAACGTCTTCCTTTCGTTGACTGCAAAATTCCTAGGTCTTATATTCGACCGCACACAAACTTCAATCCCGTTGCAACTCTTCCCTAAACCTTCTTCGCTACCTAAGCGCATCATTATGGGGCGCAGACCGTGCCTTCTTCGCATGTATAAAAGTATTGTTTGGTCTGTATTAGATTATGGCAGTATTGTGTACGCTTCCGCTTCACTTTCGACACTTAGGCCCTTAACAGTATCCATCATGCACGAGTTCGCATTGTAACTGGTACCTTCCCCACTAGTCGCATAGAATCCTTTCTAGTAGACGCTGGCAAATCATCTCTTAACAGAAGACATGATATTTTACTTGGATCTTACGGAGTGACACAGATGGGAGTCTCAGATCACTCTTCTCGCCATCATATTCATTTCCCCAAATTTTGTTCATCTTACGCTGAACCTTCGTTACCCCGACCAGCGGGTGTCCGCTTTAAATATCTGCTGATGGAAAACGGTATCATGCTACCTTCTCCAGTGAAATACCAACACTCTCTCACACCAGCTTGGTACTTTCATGCAACCAACCATCGACTTTCGGTTGTCTCAACATTCAAAACAGGACACTCCTGCTGCTGTGTACCAGCAGCATTTCGAAGAACTGAAAACCTTCTATTTGGATCATATGTTCATATACACTGATGGTTCAGCAATGAATGATTCCGTTCGTGCTGCTTTCCACTGTCATAGTGCCACCCGTTCTTTTCGCCTCCATTCCCTTTGCAGCGTGTACACTGCGGAAAAATATGCAATCCTTGAGGCGCTGAAGCTCATTCAGCTATCTTCAGTAAGGCGGGTGGTTCTATGCTGTGACTCTATTAGTGCTCTGTTGTCAGTATCTTCACTGTACACTTCTGACATCCTTGCAATGACTATTCAGAATCTAATAAGTCATCTAGTAGTTCAAAATTTTGAAATAGTCCTTTGTTGGATACCTGGACACGTGGGTATTATGGGTAACGAAGAAGCTGATGAGGCAGCGAAGCGGGGACACAGAGGGCAGTCCTTGACATTTCAACTGTTCCTACGTCAGATTCAAAGGTTGCCATACGATCGCGTATTCTTAAGACATGGAAAGGCGAATGGCAAAATTGCACCTTCGATTTTGAAGAGGGTTTCTCAGGTGGTATTTTCAAATGATATTTCAGGAGGGTTTTTAGTGCGTATGGTCGAGTCATTCGGCGAGTCCCACACGCGGGGACAGTCATGTTGGCTCCCCTCAGTGCGTAACAGCATTTTCACTTTAACACCATTTTCACATGTGATTGTATCAATTATGCAAAGTGAATCTTTATATACTCACATATCAGGAATAAGATTGGAAAGATGCCTTATAAAAGTCGACATAGACAGGAGTTGAAGTAATATTCTCGTTCACTCAATGAACATGCAATTTAAAAAAGTAGTACATTTAAATTATACCTCAAAACTGCGACAACTGAAGTTTCTTACTTGGCATTTTCGTTTTACAATGTGAAAATACCAGCACCGTACGCGCAAACTCGCTGTTGATTGGGCCGTGTCGCGCGTGGGCGGTAAACGCGTGCGAGAGCGCGCGACAACTTCAAGCGACAAGATTCAAACACACTTGTAGTTACGAGAGTGTCCTGCGTGTGCGACAGCGTCACTCTAGCGCTACCAGCGTGACATTCAACGACGCTCGAACTTTAAACTTGCTTGAGTATTGTGCGTCAAACGCTACATTTTATCCCCGACCTACTTGATAATACAAGAGATAATTGTATACGTCATAAAGTAACATTACAACAGGAGGGGAAAGTGGGGTGGCATTATCTAGGGGGAGTTCCGTCAACAAAATCGTCACAGTAAGTTGTGTTATCAGTTCTGAAATTAATTTCATCAAAGAATATCACCAAAATTGGCAAGGTACCAGAACTGCTAGACCTGCTAAGATAACGACTGAGTAGTTTTGATACCCGTCAACAGCAGCGTTGTTGTCGATTTTGTTGACGGAACTCCCCCTAGATGGTGCCACCCTACTTTCCACTCCTCTTTTAATTACTTCATGATGCAGATTCCAACTACAATCTCGTAAAGAACGCTACAGACATCAGCAAATTCTTGTATCCTTTCCACCATCCAAGCGCGATATCGCTAGTGCTATCTCTTATCAGTCTCCAGCAACATGTCACACCAAGATGGCAGACACCATAGCCGATTTACACACCCTAAGCTTAACACACCCTAACTTGTGTTAAGCTAACGCCCTCTAGGTTAAGCTATCGAAAAATATTCACGATTTTGTTTTAACGATGGTTTTAGCCAAGAAGACTGTATACAGGAGTATAAACTTATGGAGCAGGGGTATGTACGAGAAATGTCGTTAGTTGTGAAGTACGAAACCGTCATCAGCACCGTCAGACGGTGACTTTGGAACTAACTCAACTGGTTTAAAAGATACGATTCTCTCAATCCTACAAAAGGGTTGTAACCAAGGCGAGTATATAGTCTCCTTATTTGTAACTGTTTACAGTTACATTTTCCTTACAGTCAAGTTTAACTACTTTGTGGTAAAAGAGTTTTACGTTTGGCTATTTTACATATGTATGATTGACGGAATCAGATCTTTTAAACCAGTTGAATTAGTTCCAAAGTCACCGTTGACGGCGCTGATGACGGGTTCGTACTTCCCAACTGACGTCGTTTTCCGTACATACCCCCACTCCATAAGTTTATACTCTTGTATACAATCTCCTTGATTTTGGCTATTTTTAAAAAGTTTTGTTTAATTTAAAAAAATGCCACGAGCTTGTACTGTGGACAGTTGTTCAAACCGTAAAGCACATACAACCAGGGAATAAATTAGTTCCAATCTCACCGTCTGCCGGCGCTGATGACGTGTTCGTTCTTCGCAACTGACGTTTAACGTACATATCGAACCCTACCTCCAACTAAAGAAGTTTCCACTCCGGTATAAGACTCCTTGGCTATTACTGTATAGTATAAACAATCGAAGCTCCCTGACGCGTCTCACATTGTTCACTCGTGGGTGGAATGTTTCTTTAAAAAATAAGATTCATTATATGAGTATTTAAGCTTAAAACATACCAAAGATTCAATACATCAAATAAATGAATTTTCGGATTAACAGGTTGTATATCCGTAAGGGTTTTCTACTGATAAATCCAATGGCGTAAATTTAATTTGCTTCTTTATTGGAAAAGATACATTTTAGACGTAACGTTATTTTGAAGATTAGCTATGTGAATGCCAGAATTAATTATCACGTATAGCTAGAGAAATTAGTTCCATGTAGTCTATAAGAAATATTTTAAATTTACCTGACTACAATATTTATTTCATTACTATAAAAATATATATTCTTTATCATGGGCGGGGAAAGTGATTCCCTCATATTTGCATTACTAGATTAACCTCTCATAAAGTATTTGATTATTTGATGTTTCCTTGTACAGTACACAGAAACAGAAGGAAAAAATACTCAAAACTATTTTGGAGAAATCATTTCATTTATGCATGGAAGAAATTATCTCGGTATATATAGTAAATGTGTTCAACTGTAATTAAAAGGAGGATAACGTGACGCAAAATTTGATCAATTTTGACTTCCTCATAAAGTAAGCATCAACCCTCATTAAATTTACGAAACACTTCAATTATATCCCCTTTTAAGTATTACGTAATGTATTAGTATATTTAATTAAGTACAGACGGTATTTATTTTTCATCCTTAAATATTTTTTCCTATTTAATAGTTTAAAAAATTTGATTACACAATGTTTTCCCCCCGAACCCTAGTGAAATGCTTTGTAATGCTATCACAAACCCCATTTTGATGCTTTTTAAAAAATTGGTCAGCCTTTCGTTTTGTTTTAAATTGTAAATTGATCTAAAAATATCAGACAGTATGACGATGAAACCTAAAATGTCTTCTTCCACGCATAATTACTTTAAGAAACGACACAAATACAAGAAGAAAGAAATTCCACCTAACCTAACCTGACGTACCGAGACCGTTGTCGCCGTGCACGAGTTGGCTCTCGGCCGAAACATCAAGTGCTGCCATCTGCGTTTGATTTGTTGAATCACCTGAAACATAAGCAAGCGTAGATCACAGTATTCCAGTAGAATAGATAGAATAGTCGGCTGATGGAGACTGGTTTCGAAAGTATGATGGCTTATTCTGGGACGGTGTTTCAAATACTTTATATTCAAATAATTTCAAAATTTTGAATTATTGCTCTTCCACATCAATGTTGTTAGAAATAATATCCCATTAAACCACTCTTTCTCCTGGCTGAGTTGTGACGATTCGTAATAGTAAATTAAAGCCATGTAATCTTATAAACTAGGCATAAGCATTTTCATTCGAATGATTTGTCATAATTTGTACATCATAACTTGTCATCTTTGGCCAATTTTTTGTCTGTAGCGAATAGTTTTAATTTTGTTTTATTATTCAAAAGCTTTATATCTACAGGAAGTTGGGTAAATAAAGATAGAAAACCTCTTTAGAAACAACTCCACGGAGACGCGCTATGTTCATTTATGCCTATGAATTCCTTTCACGTTCACGAAGGTGCAAACGGTCGCTTTTCACTTGTCACGAAGTCTGCCAAGTAGCCACGGCCAGTACTAGTGACAAGAACTAAACTCGTGTAAACAAACCGTTCCTTAGCTTCATCCGTCTCCGCGTGATCATATGCAGTGTCTTCCTACTTTCTTTGGCCATTGAGTGGCCATCTGTTAACGCCAACGACCATTCATTTTAAGTGGCCACCAATGACCGGGCCATTGGTAGCCATTCATTTCATGTGGTTACCAATGACCACTTGGCGATAACAGATGGCTATACCAATGACCGTTTAAAGGGCTATAAATTGAAATTTACTATGTCATATTGACAAAGAACGAAACTTATACTATTATTTAGTCTTCCAAAATTGAAATTCTAAGAAAATGACATGGTTGTGACGTGAAGGTACAGACGAGTAACTAAGGTTGTATATATTAAATAATTTTATTGTTTGATTAAAGCTCCCAGTAACAATAAATTATTTTATATCTCTTGCTCAAACTTATGAGATCGTTGATAAGCTAATTAGCCAACTAGTCTCTCCCCCTGAAGTGCTGAACTTTGAAGGATCAGCATGCAACATTGAGTTTCAACTAGTTGAATAGGAGTGCCCAAGTTAAGTAGTAACTTAATTTGAAGTGATCAAGTTATGAAATTAACACGAAAACTGTTATTAGCCCGCGTTTACCATCTCCCTTACCAACAAAAGCTATGAAATATATTTGAGAGGCAATATTGATCCGGATAAGTTGCAGATTTTGTTAATTGTGGTTAACTTATGAAAATACGAGAATATAAATGTTTTCTTTGTTGTTTAAACACAAAGGCAGCAAACACATTTATGGTCTAGTTCAGTCAATGTTACTCTAATTTAATTTTGAAATTTGCCGACATGTTCCGTAAATTTCGGGTCGCTTTTGGTTTCAATGCTTGCTTCACGATTCTGACGCTATTTCTAACGCTCAATAATTGGGAATTGTCAACTACATCGTTCGCCAAACTAATTTCTTCACTTGTTTTAGTACATTGTTATTACCTCGCCATTGCAGAAACAAAACAAGGTCGCGACGCAGAGGCCCTGAAACAAAGGAGAATGAAATCATTAACAGTCATTTCATGTGTATTATCATATACTCAAAGTCACGATACTTTGCCTAAACGTATTCAATATGGCTGCCTTAAACAAATTCTAACCTCTACGAAACAAATCCTTGAAACTCACTCGCGCAAAATTTCAAGGAAAGCTTGTTAGCAAAATTTCAGGAAAAGCGTGATCACAAAGAATTTAAGTAATATCCAAATACATATTAATAGTGGTCACAAAAGCAAACTATTTGCTGTAAAGAACTGCAAGTTAATAACACAACAAACACAGACACAAGGTAATATTCGTTCCACACGCTTGGTGCAGAAAGAACAGAACAGCGCCACAAGAGTAAGTGAATTGAACTGGTGTCCGAGAATGGCTATGAATTCCATTTCGAATACCTTGCCAACAGAACACATGGTACCCTTATCATTACTCTTATGGGTGATGGCGAAGTAAGAGCGTTGGCTACATTGAGTACAGGTTCTATACCAACATCAAGCCACTTAGACTGACAATAAATAAATAAATAATTCATTATCAAGAGAGCTGTTACAAACTACATATGACCACATTGAGGACAATAAAGTAATTTACTGCGACTAATACACAATAAACTAATGAGTACAGTGCATTTCTGTTCGTGTTTCTTTTTTCTGAAGTTGTAAATTCTAGTAAATTACTTTATTGTCCTCAATGTGGTCATATGTAGTTTGTAACAGCTCTCTTGATAATGAATTATTTATTTATTTATTGTCAGTCTAAGTGGCTTGATGTTGGTATAGAACCTGTACTCAATGTAGCCAACGCTCTTACTTCGCCATCACCCATAAGAGTAATGATAAGGGTACCATGTGTTCTGTTGGCAAGGTATTCGAAATGGAATTCATAGCCATTCTCGGACACCAGTTCAATTCACTTACTCTTGTGGCGCTGTTCTGTTCTTTCTGCACCAAGCGTGTGGAACGAATATTACCTTGTGTCTGTGTTTGTTGTGTTATTAACTTGCAGTTCTTTACAGCAAATAGTTTGCTTTTGTGACCACTATTAATATGTATTTGGATATAACATGAATTTGTAGAAGTCGGCAAGTCGTGTTACACAGCCACATTGCATAATTTTCGGCAATATTACATGATTAGGAATATATATTCTACATAAGTTGTAATACTTTTATTGAAAAATAGAAATAAATGAAATAAAATGTGTTCAGTACCTGAAACGACGCTGTGATGGCGAGAGTCACTTCATAGATGGGAAAATACTCGTGTTCATTCGCTGGTTTAAAAGGTGTCAACATGTATTGCAGCCCCAGCAGTGGTACCAATAGCAGCGTCGCCCGTAAGGCCTACAACAAAAATACAATAATAAATACATGATAATATAATACATATACATTATAACTATAAATAGGTACGAGGTGTAATAAAGAAAATGTGGGTAGCGATTCTATATGCTTGAAAATCGGCGACCGTACAATGTTACCCTACTTTTAAAGAAAAGCTTTCACTTCGCTTTTTTTCGTAACGAAATTAACCTCATTAACGTTTTATGTAACTAATGGATAATACATGTCCCGGACGTGTCATATAAATAATTGTATCTTAAACAGTGTGAAGCGTAAGTTCACACTGTTCTTTCTTTTCAATATACAAAGTGCCGAGTCCTTTTATGCTTACCCTATTAAAAATTCTAAATCCTTAGAACAGAGAGGGTAATTCGTCCGAGTTAGCACTTTTCTCCCATCTAGGACTCTAATTATCTCGAGAGCAAGGAAAGAGAACGCACCTGGAGCATCGTGCTAGAAGGTCGCGCAGTGCCGACGCGTGGACCAGCCAACAGCTTCCGCACCACCACACGAACGATGTTGATCATGAAAATTATGTTCAGTCCAATGGCTGCGGCGACAGGGACAGTCACGGCAATTTTGTAAGGGCTCTCGTACACCCAGCAGCTGCAAACATGTTATTAGTATCATGCTTTCTAAAACCTGGTTATTTTACAAACCATGGTGATTTCAATAATTATTTAAAAGGTTTCAGAAGAGATGATGGGATATATGGTTGCTTGGAAGGAGATGAAACAGTGGATCATGTAATTTCGGAATGCGAGTTACATGTAGCCGAACGAGGACAAAATTTTGCAGAAATGAAATCTAAAGAACTGATAATGTGGACAACACACTGCGTTTCTAACAATAAATTTATATATATATATATATATATATATATATATATATATATATATATATATATATATATATATATACAAAAATAAAATTTTTACGAAAATATGGGTAATTTGTTTTAATAACAAAGTAAATAAAGATATNATATATATATATATATATATATATCCAAAAATATGACACTTGAATCGTTGCAGTTTCCATCTGTCGGTATATATTATGAGAAGAAACTTGTTACATTTATTGCAATTTTGGAAACAATTTCTTGTAACGCGTCGTAATTTCGCTTACATCTTCAACAGCTCGCTGTCTCTGTCCCAGAGAAATATTACATACCATATTTCAACAAGTTCTAATTAAGATTTTAATTTTTAACATGTGTTACGTGTGACTGCGCATCATGTTTTCCAATCATAATTTAGTGGACGTTGCGATATGTATTTCTCCGTCAGCGAGACGAATTTAATAAATCTTTTCTGAATAAATAAACTTTAGTGTCAAAAAAGCAGTTGCAAACTGCGAATGACCACGTGGAGGATTATAAACTAAGTCACTCTCCGGAAACAAGCAAGGGATCATCCCATCTATTCCGATCAAGGGTCCAAGGGCAGTGACGGATTTAATATTTACCAAAGAAATTATCTAATAAATACGTACTGTTATCCATTAGTTATCCAAAATAAATTGTAGACATTAGTGCAGATTAATAAAACAAAAGTATTAATGACATTCCAGCCCAAGGGAAATTCGTCATTACCCGGAGGAAAACCGGAGTAAAAACCCGGGCCAGGATATAATGTACTACAGAGATAATGTACACAACCGTGACAAGGTTGCGTACAGTTAGAAATAAACTATTAAAAAAACAAAAAGGAGCAAAAACAAGATGCATGAGAAAGGAATTTAATCAGTATCTAGAGTACTATGTCGCGTTGGTCCATAGCGATACAACAATAATATACAATGTCGCGTTGGTCGTTGCTATGTATATATTTAGCGTTGTCTTTGTCCCAACGTCCGGAGAGGATAGGCCCCAGAGGAAATAATTAGAATACTCGCTTGGCAATAGAGTAATTCTCTATTCAGGTTTTGGCGTTTGGTAAATAAAACATTGACACATATAAACTATAACAAAGGTTTAATAATTGAATTTGCACAAAAGCTTGAAGAGAGCTTATAATTAAAAAGTTATAATGATGCTCCCATAAGCAAGTGATTACATAGTTATGTTAAATGCCCTTATTGGAGCGAGAGATCAATATA
>NNCF01129075.1:359155-380628 GCA_002313205.1 Laupala kohalensis | reverse complement strand
GAAGGCAAGAAGGCAAGAAGGCAAGAAGGCAAGGCCCTCGGATGGGCGGTCACCAGTTTAAGTAACCGTGAGGGGTGTGCGGGGGAATTGGTTTGTAACTTCCCGAAAGCGCCCTGGTAGGGGAAGGGGGGTTCCATGTGGATATTTGAATGTATTGAGAAGCTCTTCATGGTAGGAGAAGTCATTGGGAAGGGAGTCGTTGCACACGGCTCTACGATAATTTGTGGAGATGGTAAGGCATTGTCTTATACATTTAAATGCAATTAGGAAGAAAGAGGGAGGAATGTCACATGGAGGAGGGTGACAGAGTGCAGTGGCGTGGCGAGTCATACGATTGTGTGTCACCTCGGACTTGACCACAGAGAAAAATAGGTTCTCTGGAAGCCCCATCACAAAGACAGGAAAAGTTCTTATCTCTCGCGGCTGACACCACGGAGATCCGGCTGAAAAGTCACGATTAAAATGACACTAACTATTTAAACTATCCATTTAAAGATCCGCCCTGGAAATATATTATAAAATTCTTGCGTAGTGTCAGCTTTGAGTAATATTATAAACCTTTGCATAATATCAGCCCCGTGACAACTATAACAATGGCTTGATAAAGTGTAAGAGATATTAACATCACTTACATCACCCGCAGTCATGTGGATTTCCGTAGAACAAGCCAATGGCTTCAATGGAAATCCCTTAAATACATAACATCGCGTGTTTCGCCTCACCTGGTGCTCTCTAGCAAGTGAGCCGGTGCTGTGGCGCGACCGACGCCGTACACCAACACCGCGACAGCGGGAAGCCCCCATCCCAGAGCGAAGAGGCCTCGCAGTAGCCACTTCTCCCGCACGAATGTGGCCACCAGCAACGTGTGAAGATACACGCCTTCACACAGCATCCAGCAATAGTTGCTTACCAGGAAGTAATGCAGCACCACGTCCAACACTCGGCAACCAACCTGCAAGCAACACAAGAATCAATGGGTAAAGAAAGGTGAATTCGCTTTTATCTCTGATCTTGGAATTTTCTTCTTCTGATTTTCTGAATATTTTTTAATTTGTACACGAATAGTTGAATTAATATTTATGGAAAAATGTTTCGTCTCTATTTCATTATGAATGGATCATACGCAATATGAAAATTTTATGAAACATTTATTTATATAATGTTTTTATTTTTGGAGTGACGAATAAAATTCAATTTTGTCCGCACTGAGAAAACACTATAAATGTGGGATTTTAAGACTGCATATGAGGACTTCTCCAAACCTTTGATTATGACATCCAAGCCCTATAGTTCGGATATTTCGTGGTTCGGATGCTTGGGAAAAATCCATTCCTTCCTCTGAATTTGGATCTCACTTCCGAGTCTGAACTCTCAGAGAATTACATCGGTCAAATACGCAAAGCTTTATACTGATGTAAAAGCATGACGTTTCTATATTTAAAACAATCTTTTTCTACAATTTTTCATTGTTGGCTTATTTACAGAATAACAATTTTTTTACAAACAAATTTTTGTTTAAAAATATGTTAGTACAATTAGGTCTGAAACTAACTAGTAAATAGTTGAACTGAAATGTGCAGTCAAAATAGAAGTACAGAATACGCAGGTTCCCAGGTAAGTTTCTCGCATTGATCGCTGCGCTACGAGCGACTGAACCACGAACTATCATCTCTCGGGGCCATTGGTATTATAGAGGAGCGCTATCCTACTTATCTTAGACGCGGGCCATTTTGTAAACAATTTCGATCGTTCGGGCTGGGGTTTGGCGGAATGTTGCTCGAAGAATAAAACTAATAAGCCATATTTATTTATTTGTTCCTCGATATAATGAATCTCATCAACAAATTTATATTATTTTAAGCTGGAATAATTAACTATTTTTTTATTTTTATAGAATATTTTTAATATTTAGTATTATATGCATTGTGTGACGGGGTAATTGCAAACACAATTATCGATTTTCTCTCGTACTGTACGTCAAATATTCCTTCGGACAGCAAAGTTTCATGATTTAAAATTGTGCTCCCAACGATTAATGAAAAATTTGATGTAAAATGTAAGGAACCTCGCGGGCAGTGAAATGAGATTCGGTTCCTCGGCCGTGAAGTGCCCGGACCACAAGTTAGATAACGATCGGCTGAACCACGACAGCCGTCACCCCGTAATTCTTCCTTATGTTTCAAAGAGTTTACACGAGAGAAAGAGTTGCGAAGAGACTCACTCCGTTTTGCGCAGCGACGTCCGGCCGCTCCACGACCAGAGCGTACCACAGCAGCCACAGGAGGTTGTTGCAGGCGAAGGACGAGAAGAGGTTCATGTGCAGAGTGGTGCGCGCGCAGCGTAAGGACCTACGACCAGCGAGCACATAGACAGCATTCAATCAAGGAAGAAACAATTCTCTGAGCAGGGTAGGATGATTTAAAACTACTGTAGAGCCCCGCTTAACTAGGTCAGGTCGGGACAGAGTCCGCGGTCGGGACAGAGTCGGGGAAATCTATTTTCATTCAAAAATAACCAACAATTTCATCACGAATAAACAATCATTGCCACTCATTTTGTTTTACGTACACAANCAAAAAAAAAAAAAAATCATAGAAAAATAGACAAATGTATAAGAACACATCGATTCATAGAAAAATAGAGTCGGGAGCAAGAGGAAATCAAACTGGTGAACTCCCTTCCCCTCCTTCGTTCTTCTCCCCACAACACAATCGCATCACCTTGTTTTGCATTCTAGGAACTTTCCAGCGAAGGACCCGCAAGCAATGAATCGTTCAACGGGGAAGGCAGGTTAATCCGATGGCGGTTAAGAGGTTCTACTGCACCGATAAAGAGCAGTATATCTCAGGACGACGCAGAACGAGGCTAAGAAGAGTATGGTCAATCTGTGTCCATGATTATGATTAGCTTCGCCATTTTTCCACTAGAAGAGACCACATTATTTAATTCCAAATGTCCCTGCTATTGAATCCATATGGATTTCTTAATACATTACGAAACATTTCTGTCGAAATATTTTTTCTCGCTTTTTCTATTAATCGTGCTGCGTTGAATGTTACCTGGCGGTGTGGTTCACCGTAATTTTTTTCTCTACATACATACATACTAAAAATACATACATACTACATACATTCAGTTTGTACATACATTTTATAATTTTATATACGTTCGTAACGATTAATTTTTTTCGTGTCCATGTAGCACAATAAAATGAGTTGCAGTGACGTCTCATTTGATTTGCTTATTCGTGATGATAACCTGATGAAATTGCAGGTTCTTTTTGAACGAAAATCGATTTTTCACGGACACCTCGGATTAACCGACCCAGCGAATAAACGACCAGACCGGTTAAGAGAGGTTCTACTAGAAGTTGTAAAAGGTTTTGTCATTCTGTCATTATTTATTGATGCAAAAGGCCTTTTCGGCCGCATGACGGCCCTCTTCAGTGCTACAATTTTTTTTTACAAAATATAAATTACAAAATAAAGATAAATTGAAACATTCTAAAAACAATCTACACCCTTCTTCTTCGAAAAGTTAATAATTTAGTTAATAAAGTTAATGAGTTAGATTCTTGGGTGTATGTTTGAAAAAGAATCTTACACCCAATTTTGTCAATCTTCAAACGAAGAACACATATCGAGCTGCTAGGAATGCCATTGCAACTGGTCGAACATCCTGGATTATGGTCGAGGGGAAGAAGTGGTTTTCGACAAGAGACGAACTCTCCGCGGAGCTGCAATGCTTACAAGGAGAATTATCTTTCCGTCGACATGCTACCGAATGGGACTACCTTCAAGACCTCATAAGGAGTCGAGTGATCAACATTTGCAGTCGCCAGAAAGATAAACAGGTGAGAAAGCTGGAATCCCAGGCAAGTAAGTCTCATACAGTCCACCAAATTAACATTCCTGACCCATCTTTCCATCCCTGCACGTCTAATCTTTCATCTACTACCTTCACCGCGAAGGAAATTGATCTCCTTTCCAAAGGTATAAAATATTCTCCTAACATCACAATAAATCCTCATAATATAAAAACATTTTGTGTACACACTGATACTGTTCTCCCTCATAACACCTTATCTAATGACATCAAATATCAAGCATCTCGGACAATTAAAAATCATTTACAAAACACACGCAACACAAGTCCCTCATTCAACACACTTGTTGGTCTTAAACAAACAATCACTAATGACAACTTAATAATAACTAAAGCTGACAGAGGGAACACAACAGTAATTATGGAAAGAAACAAATATATCAAAAAACTTATGATTTCATTCAGAACAACAGCATCTCTAAATTAGATGAAGATCCCACAAACAAACATTTGTAGTCATTGAAAAAAGTACTTTCCACAAGTAATACTCTCATCCCTCAATCCAAAAATTTCATCCCTTCTAACCCAACACCACCATTGCTTTATTCCCTTCCAAAACTATATAAAACACGCTCCCATCAGACCTATGGTTTCTTACACGAACACTATCACTCACCGACTGGCCAAGAATCTTAATCAAGATTTTCAACACTACACACATTTCAATTCAACACGCACGATTAAAAACAGCACAGAGTTGGTTAACAATAATAAAAACATAAACGTACGGAAGAATGTGAAACTAATTTCTTTCGACGTGTCGAACCTTTTCCCCAACACACCATCATCAGATTGTAAAACACTTGTAGATTCAATATTAGAAAATCCAATTGCCCCAAATCCATTCAGACTGACCTATCTAAATTAATTTCGTTTTGCATGGATCGCAACTATTTTAAATTCGACAATAAATTCTTCTCTCAATACTTCGGTTTACCTATGGGTTCACCTTTATCTCCACTATTAGCTGATGTATTTATGGATCATTTTGAAAAACCCTTTTTTGATTCTGGACACCCACTCTTAAATAACATTGTATACTGGTGTCGTTATGTAGACGACATAATCACACTTTGGACCGGCCTTAAACAACTTAAGCAGCTTTTATCATACATCAATTCCATACATCCAACCATTAAATTTACTACACAAACAGAAGACGAACATAGGACACTCAAATTTTTGGACCTTACTATTACACTTGTTGAGCGACCCGGGGCGTAGTTCCTAACGCGCTCGCCCTCTACCTCTGGGGACGCCAATTCAAACTCGGTCCGATCCAAATAGAATCCGTTGTGGTGGACGGAGCGGTGTTCGCGGCAGACTTTCTCGGGGTTCTCCCATTTCCCTTGCATAATATTCACCACAACATTCACTCATAATCATTCACCCCCATTTCATTCATAATCACCGCTTCAGGGGAGGTGCGGCAAGAAGGGCATCCGGTACCCTAGTATTCCCCAGCCAAATCAGTACCCTCCTATCATATACTATATCCATCTAGCGGACCCTGCTTGCGGGACAAACGCTCAGGAAGAAGAAGAAGAAGAAGACTATTACACTTGTTGACAACCACCACGAGTTTGACGTTTTTAGAAAACCCACAAATACAGAAACTCCTCGCTACATGCAGCGTTCCATGCTATACATACATCGATTATTCTCCATTCCGCTTTCCCCAGACAAAATTCAGAAAGAAGTTTGTACAATAAAACAAATTGCATTTAACAATGGTTATGATACCAGTTTGATACATTTCATCATTAAGAAGAAAAACAACACAATACTCAGAAAACAAATCACAACACTTTCCCCCTTTATAAACATACCACGACCCCTCGCATTACCATACATCGCATAGGCAATCTTTCTCTAAAGTTGGAAAATTTATTTAAACAACACGGTCTCTACACTTCCTTTCATGTACCCAAGTCCCTGAGAATCATCCACTCCCACACAAAAGACCCCACACCCCTCTCGTAATTAAGTGGAGTGTCCACGCTCACATGCAGAGAGTGCAACGCGATGTACGTGGAACAAACTGGACGCAATTTTGATAAAAGACTTCATGGACACATTCACGCTTTGAAACATCTCACCGGACATTCGCATATCGCCACACATCTAATAGAAAACAATCACACATTCCACACAGGCAACGATTTCCAAATTTTAGAAATAGAAAATAATTATTGGAAAAGACTTAAATGAGAAAACATTCACATCCACAATTCACTTAATTCCAACATTCTGGCATTCAATCATAAAATTCCAGATATTTCCTTCTCCCTGCTAAAATTAGCCATAAAACAACTGAAGCCCGTTACACGGAAAACCCGTGTAGTCAATGGAAATTCCTGAAACTTCCTATATAATCCGACCCTTCATGAACAATTATGTTTTCAGCCACCGCTTGCCAAAGGACCCAGATATGCCAGCTTTCTTATTTCCTGTTATTATTCCATAATATATTGAAAATTATTAACTTATCAAAGAAGAAGCCGGTATACTAATTTTAGAATGTTTCAATTAATTTTTATTTTTTCATATTATATTCAAAATTATTAACTTTTCGAAGAAGAAGAAGGGTGAAGATTGTTTTCAGAATGTTTCAATTTACATTTATTTTGTAATTTATGTTTTGTAATTTTTTTTTTGCATTGAAGATGGCAGTCATGCGGCCGAAAAGTCCTTTTGCTTCAATAAATAATGACAGAATGACAAAATCTTTTACTATTTATAATGAACATCAATCTGTCAACATCAGACCAATTCCACCAGAGGTTCTACTGTTAGTTGCAAAGTGAGTCTAGAGAGACTGTGATCAATGCATCTCCAGTTTCCGCCATTTTTTCGTCAAGTTGCGACAAATGCAATTAAAATTCATATGGATTTCTAAATATATTTCAATAAATTTGTGTCATAATACTTTTGCACGTATTTTTCAAATCAAACTACATATAACTAATTAATCTTTTTCGAAAGAGAGTCTTCATATGTATATTTGAATAACGTGTCAATTTGACGAAAAAATGGCCGCATTCGGTGATCGATCGCACTCTTAATACACACACTCTGATTTGTTGATATAGAAAGCGCATCACACGGACAGGAGATGACTTAAATAAATAAATAAAGACTTACGACCATATGATGGACTAATACTGTATATTTTATGATATTAATTACACAACGTTTCGACTTGATGTTGAAGTCGTCGTCAGGTGTTACAAATTATAAGTATTAGTCCATGATAAGGTCGTCGTCTTTAATTTATTTATTAAGAAGATGACTTACTTGAAGTAAAAGAGAATGCCAAGAGATATCAGCAACGCCACTAATGAGATGAGGTACCCTGATTGGTAGATGAAGATGACTGTCTTCTCCCACTGAAACATGTTGCGAATACGACACAGGGTTTAATGCGTGCTCTTCCACCATTTCATCCAAATACCAATAAACTATTATTTAAAAAATAGTAATACATATTACACTAAAAATACTATTCAACAGAGCTGTCCAACGGGTGGCCAGTGTGTCATATGCAATCCACGAAACATTTCTTATGCTCCGCGACTTCAGTAAATTTTACATCAAACGTTGGGGGACACAACTTCGTGTTAGAAATCTATGCTGTTAGAATTAATATTTCACGTTGCATGTCCGGGGAGAGAAAATAGAAAATTGTTTTCGGTCATAAATTATAGTATGAAAACATTTTTTATAATACTAAAAATACTTTTTTCAAAAGATATATACTATTTAATTTTTCCAGCTTGAAATAATATAAGTTTGTGGACCAGAATTAAAATATCACCAAAGAAATAAATATGAACCATTAGTTTTCTTCGTTGGGTAACACAAAACCCTCTCCCATCCTCAACCGACACGATCGATCGAAAGTGTATAGAGCATGGCCCCGGGCTAAGTTAGACAGCGCTGCTTCACAGTATTCCGTTTTTTTATGCATTATAAAAATTATACTTAAATTACGACAATATTTAGAAGGCTAAATCTCATGTCAGGATTAAATTTCTTTTTTGGACCAGTTTGAGTTTGCCCGCTCTGTACAAGAATCATAAAAAAAAAAAAATCAAAATCTCTTTAGATCTTTATCCCATTTTCAATATCAAAAATTTTTATAGTTGAAAAACTTAATATAGTTGCATTTTCCAAAGATTTTTTAAAATAATTCTGTTTACGAAATGTATCCTTCGAAGCAATTTCATTCTTCTTAATATATTGAAACGTAGAATGTAAATGACAATGTTCGGTCAATTGTTTTAAACCTTTTTTAAAATATAAATTATATCGAGCATAGGGTTATTCATAATTATTTCTGACTATTTTTCTTAGATAAACAATTTATTCAATCGCTCTTTTTAAGTAAATACTACTCGTTTCTGACCCACGACGATGAACACACAGTTGATCGAAACGTTGCGTGAAGATTATATTTTTATATTTATTTAATTTCTTGCTGCCACCGAGCATTTTGCTCACTAGCTGCCTAATACACTATTATTATTATTATTATTATTATACCAGTAAAACTACCTGGTGTTTTGTTTTAAGTTAACAACCATTACTGGACATTCTGGTATTAAAACATCAGTCAACAGTATGCTTTTTTAAGATAATTTTTCCCGACGTTACCCGGTTTCTTATGTAATATTCTAAATTCATTTCTTAGTTTTCATATTTCTCTACTTTTGCGATATTAAACTTTGACTTTTGTATGCTTACATGTTAAAAATTATTAGAAAATCCAGAAATGAGGAAATTTTACACAGAAAGCTTAATAAACAAAGCGCTTATTTAAAACCTCCGAATTCTTTGGTTCATTTAACTTTTAGGTTAAGTACTTAAAAGCTATTCTTCACAGCCCTAATATAATTTTGCTCGTACTATTCGGTCACTTAGGTTGTACGTTCAGTGGATTGTTCACCTCACGTAACGCAATCGAACTCTGGCGGACACATAAGTAAGCTTATTAGTCAACACTCATGCACGTGAAAGATTCATATCTACTGACTAGCAGCCAATTTTAATTGGAATTCATCAATATTAACCAAACTTTGAATTTTAATGGCAATTAAATAAAAAGATTTATTTAAATTTCAAACAATTTCATCGATTACTTTTTTTTCGATTTCCAGGTAATTTCAAAATAATTTACTTTTATTAGCATAGAAATTCCTTTTGTTGGGATTATGTGGAGATCACTCACAATGTCTTTGTGTATCATCTGCATTTCTGGTAATTGACATGAGAGAACTGATCTATTTGTTTCATATCTTCTTCATCCTTTATTTTCTGTAATTAAGGGGTAATAGGCAAGAGCGTTCGCCGAATTGCTAAAGGTCTGCGGTGGCTGGTGAGGCACGAGGAGAAAAATATCAGGCAGGTAATTAAGTTTCCTCTTAACTTCGAAAATTCAGCAAAAGCTTACGAGCAACTCTGTTTGTGTGTCCATCGCATCTAATTTTTATTTGTAAAGTCTTTTTAAGTGGATTATAAATACCTGACGGTGATACGGCTTTACGGAACTTGTTCGGTTAATGAATGAGATTTAAAAGTTGAAAGATTGAATTTACCACTTTCATAGGGCGCAGGAAATGTCTTTAATTGACTTTTGTAAAATACGTTGATCTCAAAGGCTTTTATCTAGCAGGATAAAAGCGTCTGAGGTCAACTTACATTCAAAGGAAAGAGTTGAGACATGCAATAGAAATTATATAAGCAACTTTGGTTAAGAGTAACATAAATAATTAAAATAAAGCGTGACAGTTAATTGATTAGTGATATGTGCAGCATAAATATATATTTCATTTAATTATATTACTTATACAGAATGTCCCAGAGTTCCACGTAAGTACGAGGTGATAGAGCACATCAAAAGGAACTAAAAATCTTTAAGGTACACACGTCCGGAAATATCTCCCGAAGAAGAAGTGAGTGACAAAAGAAAAGTAATTATACAATATAAAAATACTTGTAAAGGAACTTTATTAGGGAATGGAGAAAGTGATAAAGGTGTTCAAAGTTCAAGAAAAAAAAATTACTATAAAGAAAAAGTATTGTAACTGTTAGTTGTATCCTATAGACTGTATCCTACATTGCTTTAATGCCCGAGAGAAAGAATCATTTTAAGACCGAAATAATAGTTGTTTTTTTTAAATTGGGGCTTTAAGGCTCGCCAACATCAAGGTCGTTACAGCCCTCCGAAATAATAGTAATAATAATAATAGAATGTATCTAATATCACATAAGAGATCAAACATCTTATGGTGTTTTGCCCGTGATAGAGATAAATCAAATGAAAAATTCTTATTAAGCTGTCATTGTAATAAAAAATGGTCTTTCGGAAATAAAATTAGTATGCACATGTGCTTTTTATTGCAGATAAACGTTCGATTCTTTCTCAGATATTCGTACTATTAATTACTTCTAGAGCGTTGACATGTGTGTTTTTCCCAGAAATTATTGAACGAAACTTAATTAAGTGGGCAATATTCATTGATATATAGTTCACGATTATTCTTAATATTTTTTAGCATATATTGAAAAAGCAATGTAAGCTTATAATTCTACAATTGGTAAAAAATATAAAAATGTCATACAGTTATTGTGCCTACATTGGAAGAAAAAGTTGATAAGAGTGCTTATAAAGAATATGGTTCTTCCTCTTCATAATTTGCAGTACTCTTAAGGGCAAAACATTATCCTCTCTTGATTTATAGGGAAACACTACGATGTAATACTACGATGATTAGATGTGGTTCTTGCGCGTCGAATGTATTACGTTTATGAATTATACAAATGGTAACTTTCTGTACACATTCCATATTCAACAATATCTTCCAACTGTCATTTTATATTTGTTTCAATAATTTTCCTTTGACATTTATATTTATTTTATTTGTATTCATTAATTCTTGTTCGATTGTTTATATTCTTCCCTTTCAATTAATTTGGGATATTGTTTTCTACCTTAGAAAAAGAACTGATAAATTTCTCAATTAACAAAAATATTTTTAAGACAAATTGTAATCTTATTTATTAATTAATATATACAAACACACACTTGGCTGTAATATTTGTAATACAGTTGAATAATCATATTTGTCAGCATATTTATAGCTCAGACCTACACGCCAATAAGCTTGATAGTTATTAGTAATACAAGAGATGTTCCACATATATCGGAAAGGAACAAAGGTTGTACATTTTCCCACACTTACGTCTCAGTATTATACATAATTCGCGCTGAACTAGAAACAATTCTTAAGAAGAGTCTTTCACAAATTTAAATCAATTTATCTCGTACTTTTCTTCATTTAAATGTTACAGACACTACATTAAATTCACTTTTATTAGTAAACAAGTAGTTTATAGGCAACAGGAGAACGACTTCAAATCAATATGTTGGCAACAAAATAATGTTGAGCGTGCTGAAGTACACTTTACGTTCATACTACTCGAGAGAACAACAAGTGATGTGAGACAGTGAGCAGTATGATATCTCACTGTCTTCCTAAGAACTAAGGCGGTCGGTACATGTACAAAATGAAAAAGAAACATTGGTAAACGCTCCACAGCTACGAGGACCATTACAGACTGACATTAGGTTACTTCCGAAATTGCTAAAACGAGTAAAATGTGTCAGCAACCGTCTAATTTATACCTCGAGAGATACGTGAAGTACATTGTAGTAAGATGACTGGTGACAGATGATAAGGATTCCAGTGTCTAAATTTGTCCGAAGCTATCTCGTTTCTTCCTATTCTCTTTTTCATTAGATTTTATATCTACCTTCAGATTAAAGTTAGGGGGAGAAAAATAATATGCGTATTACTATTGATATAAGCATCTAAGAGTAATTGTATTCGTGTATGTATCCTACGTGACAACATTTTGGTTGATACGTAAGTAATGATATCTTTCAATTTAATTTCTTCTCTCGATGTTTCGTGCTGGGAGTCTTTTCTCTTTTTACTATGTTTTATTTAAGATGTTTAGGCGTCGAATTAATATCTTGTGATTCGTATATTTATTTTTTGTCAATTTTGTATTCGTTATTATATGTAGCTGTCCGTTTCTGATAAATTTGACCTTTTCTGATATCTACTACCAAGTATTGCTCACTTGCAGATGAATAAATATTATTATAATATTATTATTTTACCATAAGCGAATCGATATCCACACAGTTGGTGTAGTTACTCCATGGCATGTCAGAGGCCCAATGACGATACCATGTACCATTCGAATCGCATTCCTTATGTGCCAGCCCTGCAACAAAAAATACCTTTGTCATATGGTTATTTAACAACAAATTTTTACTTTTTAAACAAATTATGAACACAAATATATCTACAAAATGAAGAAAATTCATATGGTAAAGAAATTCTAGAACGCTCGTCCTTTCAACAACATTATAATTAAATTTTGAGTTTTAATTTTTTCGTGTTGTGACATCTTAAGTTCTATTAATGGCTATACATTCACAAGAAAATTTTCTTTTTAAACTACCACGATATTATGCAAATACTCTTAACTGGTCTTTCAACCACCATTCTGAGTCATAAAATGATTTTTTTTGTGTGTGATAGCTTACCCCAGATACAAAAGTTCCTTTCCGGAAATCATTTATACTGTTTTTATACTCGTAGCTTGCCTTCACTCGTGAGCAATGAACGTGGCCTCACAACCAACCGGGCAAAATACGAGTCGTACTAAATACGTACTGAATCATACAACAATATCCAGCGACACGCCGTAGCTTCCTTCACAATGGACAGACTCGTATGACCAAATACACTCAAAGGCATCTAACTTTACTCAGAGAAAATGCAACACAAAAAAGACACATAAATGAGAACACACTGTTTATTAGTTCATTGCAAAGTAGTAGCATTAAATTAGTTTATTATCCTCAACGTGGTCGTAGGCAATTTATAACTGCTCTCTTTAGCATAAAACATTTAATTATTTATATTGCCAGTCTCTCTGACTTGATGTCGGTACAGGTCTTGTACGCTGTGTAGCCAACGCTTTCGCTTCGCCATCGTCCATAAGGGTAATAATAAGTGTACCTCGCGTTATGTTGGCAGGACATTCGGATGTCTTTAAACTCAAATCTATCTCCATCATTGGCCATCAATTCTAACCACTTGCTCTTATAGCGCTGATCTGTTTTCTTCTTCATCGAGCAAAGTGTTACTCGTGTTATAGTTTGTTATGTTGTTAACTTGTATTTTTTACAGCAAATAGTCGCTCTTGTGACTTTAATTAACGATTTTAGGATACTTCTTAAATTTGTGAAAGTTGGCAATTCGTGTTATGCAGCCATATTGCAATATTTTCGGTAAAGTTACATGACATATACATGTATTACAAACATATGGTAAGTTCAGTCGGTCATTATGTGAGTAAATCATTTCTCCAGAACTATTTTAGACCTTTTATTTTAGCGAGCGTCCGTTTTTCTATTAATGTGCTTCTAAATTAGAATGAAAACAACGACGCCCGAAGGAGAAGGCAAAATAACTTTGAGTACTTCCCGGATATCTTTTTTAAATTAATACATCAAACATTTTAAAACAAAAACAATTTCTCAATAGGATTTCAATGCTCTTTGAATTTTGGCGAAATATTTCAGCAAATATCCATGTTAAAAGGGAACAAATTTGTTTAAAAATATTTGTAAGTAAGAAGTGTTTTTGTTGAAGTGAATCATCATTAATCATTGCTGAGAATCAAAACAACGGTGCCGCTATCATATCTTTAAGAATTACTTTGTGATGGGTATCAATAAGGAGATTTCTCATGGCTTTAAACATCGACGAACTCCAAGAAAAATGAACGCTGAGAAATAATAAATCACTTACAATATCTGCTAAACCATTTATCATCTGACAAAATAAAATTTATGACGTTTTCTACATCACAAGTATTTGTGTGGTACATTAGTGCTCCTAGCGTCCAGAATCTACATTCAAGCTCGTACTTCAACATAAAACCGCTAGGCAGGGTGAGAGTCCTCTCTCCGCAAACAAGATCAATCAAGTGGCTGAAGTGTTTGTTTTAGACATTTTTTAGAAATTATAAAATTATATAATACCAATATTTTCTTAACGTCTGCAATAATTGTAGAATGAAAAAATAAAATGACCTTATTTTATAAGAGACATGTTTATTAAAATAAGAAAAACACTAGTCTGTAAACCTCACTGTGCACGCCCTTACAATAAAATCTCGCACAACAGAGTTCAAAAATTGTTAAAAACACTTGGATATAAGCTTGTCATAACTTTAAAACTCATGACGTTTCGTTCCGTGCTTAGAGACATCTGGTGGTAACTACAATAACTGTCAACTATAATGACATAATAACTGCAGTAATGTTAATGTAGTTGTCACCTGATGATGTTTCTAAACACGAGACGGAACGTCGTGAGTTTTAAAGGTTTAAATTTATAACAAGTCTTACACATTATAATAAAAAATATTTCTTTTTGTTTTGTTCTATATAACTATACAGGGGTTGTGATTTTTTGTTAAGAGTAATTCAATTCCATATGATTCTGTAAGTGGTGTCAAAGAATAAAAAATTCATTTCATAAAAATATAATATTCATATTACTCTCCGACCGGCGTAGGTTGAACATCTGAGTCGTTCACCAAGCAACTCCAGTCCGCTTTTATTTGAACTTCGGAAATCAATCATAGTGAACAAGACATAGAATTAAATAAACCATTCGTTTATCAATGAAGACTGTTTACGTGTTCAAAGAATTGGTTTCCCAGTTCAGAATAGTTGTTTATTACGCTCCCCGTGGCGTTGAGAGACCACTCATACTAACACCATCCATTTCTCGTCCAATATCTTGTAAAACGCTTGTTTTGGTACGTCATTTTCTGTTCATGCAGATGACGTCAAGCGTGACGTCATCCAATTCACATCCATTCCTCGTACAACAATTGGATGCAAATTCTCTGTAAAAATGAATCGTGTATAGCGGGCTTGGAGGCTACTGAGCACTCGAAGCCACATGCCATCATCCGTGGCGACAGCTGTAGTGCCTATGACTGACTGGAGGGAAGAGGGAGTTTGCTAGGAACTGCCCTAGCCACTCTTTTCCCCGAGCATACTGGAAGGTCCTGCAATTTGTCCTACTCCCCACACTTTCTGCTTTAAAGGTTTTCTGTAGGAAATTATTACTTTTTTTCACGCCTCTTGGATCGTAGGACGTTAAAATGAAATGGCTTGCTTTTTAACAGTACATTTCCACCAGACGGAATAGTTGTACGTTATATGACACAATGTTTCGATATTAGCTATTAGCAATCTTCATGTATAAGAACGTTATTAATACTATTTTAAAGTCGAAATGCTTAGCTCCTTATCGTCTTAATATGACCCCAATGTTTGTAAAATAATGTAAATCTATTTTTAATAGAGCAAATGCAGAGTCTGTTAAAAGTGGAAGGAGACGAAGAACCAGTTTCATGTTTCAACATTTGATTGGTTTTGTGAATCCACTTTCGTTATTCTACAACAACAACGGAAAAAATCAAAACAACAAGATAAACTTGCACTTACTATTCGAATTTGATTACAATAGAAAGTACTTGATCGGACAAAAAGGGAAGAACGCTCTTTAGTTGAAACCGTAAACGAAGAGAACCAAAGAATTGTTTGAACGCTATACGCAACAATTTATTGACAGAATAAAGTATATTTTCTCTAGATTTTAGTTGAGATTTAAGGATTATTCATATGAAATCTCAGAATTTAGGAGAGGATAGGCATGGAAAGACTATATTATAATTAGCTGAAAAGATTAAAAAATAAGATTTGAAAAATTAATAGACTAGCAAAATTAATATTGTGGTTACGAATGTATAGTAGGATAGAAGATAGTTTGTAACTTATAAATTTTTCTTTCTTGTATCAGTTTCTGATAAATTAGGTACATTTCACGATTATTACACAATATGAAATTTTAGATTGCCGATATGTTTACGATCATGATTTTTCGATTCGAGGAACGTGTTCCGATTTTACGATTTTTGAAAAACATTTTCAGATCCATTAATATTTTGAGGTTGAACAAAGAAATATAAATTTATTTTAACTACACCAATCCTTTTAAAATGAAATATGTCTTTTACAAATAGAATATAAGTGTATGTATTTTCGCAGACGTTTATGAGTGATGTGGATGCCTCATCAACATACCTATCCTAAAATGTAGCCTAATGTGACCTTTTCTTCTTTTCTGATAATTCTATATCCTCATGAAAACATTAGCATATACTATATTATTTTTAAAATACTTAGCGAATCTTATAGTTCGTAGAATATCACATGTTGACGATGATGCACCAAAAAGAGATGAGAGGAAGGCAACCACGCAATCCATCGTCCACCGTCGCTCGTCAGCTGTTACGGGCGCATGCGCAGCACCGCTCCAGACAAATGACGTCGATTACGCACTGCCTCTGAGCTGCGATGCCGACGCAGGCGGGGGCATCGCGGAAACAACGAAAAATGCTTCCAACACTTCACAGCATTATCAGCTTTAATGTTTCAATTCCTTACACTTGTGTTAATTCAGTTAACACTCCAATCATAATTCTTATTTAACACCCTATTCTCAAAATAAAACCCATATAATTCTACAAAATCATTTTAAATTGTTTTTGGGGTACCTTCCCTCACAAAGTTGTTACTGCTGCCATTGAGTCACAATCTACGCTTGAATGAAAAATGGAGTCAACAATGGATTTTGGAATGTGTAGAACACATCTACAACAGGATAGCAATTAGATATAAAGTTAGCACTAGTATAGTGGATGAGGAAGTTTACGCATTATGGATGCATAAGATGATTGGATGTAATATCAAACAATTTCTAGGTGTAAACGATATGTAATAGGGTTTAGTTTCATTATGTTGGCATGAAAATAAGCATATGAAATATTTTGTTTTTTTCCTGTCTTCAGTCCTGAACAAGGGAATTAATTTTCAAAAAAATGTCAGTAAGTCCGAAACATTTCCAGTATTTGTACTGGCTTCAGCTAAAAGTTAGGTATCGGTATACAAAAAATTTTCTTTAATCATTTAGCTTATCTCTTTTATTTGGGTGTTCAAATGATGAGCTTGCGCCTCTATCTGTGTAGCAGTGGAATTATGAGTGTTCAGGAAACTCATCGTGGGGCACCTCTTCGAGGCGGATGATACTGTAACAACATAAGAGGTGAATATGAGATATTGGGTAAAATATGAGAGACCGCGAGAAATTATTCCCAGAACTGCTTCATCTACCAAAACAAATTCCTTTCGGTCCAATTGGGATATAAACTTCCGACACCGGAGCTGCGTAAATCTCTGCTGCCACCCACCATAAAATCGGTCGTTTAACAACATGCTTATTATTTAACAACTTTCGGTCAGGTGAAAATGGCGACGAACGGGAATCGAACACGAGACTCTTGCTTTGATCGCAGGGGTGTTAACCACTACACCACCCGTTCGCCTTCCACAAGTGTACACCACAACCACTACACTTAAACCCCGCACTACCTGAGACATCCCCAAACAGGAGAATGGGTGGAAATGGTGTACAGTAGTGAAAGATGAACGGGTGGTGTAGTGTTAACACCCCTGCGATCAAAGACTGAAAGTTGTCCCATATCTTCTCCACGTGTAGGGTACACGGAAGAAATATATGCATGTTTATTTCATTGTTTGTTATCGAAAAGTAAGACATATTTCAGAGTACACGATCTTGGAATGTGAATAAATCTAATTTTTTTCCACTCCCATTATTCCGTTGTTTCGTGAATGCTGGAACTGTATGATTATGTTTTCCTGACTTCTTAAGAATAAAGTTGCTTAGATGCCATCGCGTGGTATTGACCGATGTTTTGGCAGTACTTCATTTTTATAAAATATTGTTATTCGTTACTGAAAACGAAATAGTACTCTAACATGGGACGCTCTTTCACAGGACACGGGGACTTAGTGCAGTTGTTTATAGCACAGTTCGATTGCGGCATAAAACCTTGGTATCCTTAAACCCGAAACAACGTCACAAGCATTTCACGTCATTTTCTTTACCGCGCACTTCGATATTTCATACACTGGTATGACCCTAGGGCTTTCATAAAAGTGCACAACGGATGTTAACGCGAGACCCTTTTAATTCACAATGTAAATACACCGTGGTCATTTTATAGCATTAAAATATTGAATAAGTCTTTCCTACACTTTATCAAGTCCTGGCTATTTCCTAAAATTTTAACCAATTTCCTTAACCCTTAGTTCCAAATATTTTCATTAATTTTTGCACACGCACTCAAATTAAAGCCATTTTCATTAATTTTTAACTATTACTAATTAATTAATTTGTTAATTTTAATTTTATGTAGGTAAGATGCACAGCAATAAAATCTAGTTAACAAGATATGCAACAAAACAATTACTATACTTTCCTCTTATGCGGATTGCATAAACTTGGCTTACTCAGGAATAGGAGTGTAATACTACCTGAATTATTTTTAATTCATGCGAAATGTATTTAATTCTTGAATTTTGATCAAATCACACCTTTCCTATTAAGGTGAAATTTAGTAAAGTAGTATGACATCTAAAAGTATTCGTAAAAATGAAACTGGTAAGTTAATAAATCAATTGTAAAACGTAGGGTTTAATACAACACTCAAACTAAACTGAAAATAACATGGAAAAGAATGGGTTTAAAATGTTATTAGAGAGACTAGTCAGTTTGTTTTCTTTTTGAAGTGGAAATATATACCGTAGCAAGAGTGGAGCGTCGTAAAAGACATTGGATTAGATAATGCACAATTATATTCGGTGATACAGGTCAGTACTATGTCTATACAAAGTAACCTATGTGTAATAAATTTAGTTTGGAAAGAAATTTGCTAACGTAAGAGATGTAGGACTTTTTAGTATTATTTGTCTGATGGTAAAGATGCCTTTATCACTAATATAACAGCAATGTCAAATTCCATTCATGTGATTTTTCTCTGCAGTAGTAAATATAGAATATTACCCCCAAGAGTATATACATACGCACCGACAATCATCCAGTGACTGCACAATTTCAGTATTGCTCTTTCGGAAACTTTAAGCTTCGCTGGTTGGTTCCAAATACGTCGTTCCATCATAGGGACACCACTATTCATAGTTCAACAACCGCCGTCTCCCACACATCCCGTAAGCCCTTCTCTTCCAACGTGGTAAACATCTCCCCCACGCTAAACATATTAAAGGGCTCTCGGCAGAATAATTTTCATTTACCCTCAGCGGTCCAAAGTAACAAGATGACGCATGGAGTCTCAGCACACAAATATTGCTAGTCATTGTAAACAAATTCTTGTGGGTTCTTCCATATTTATAAATTTTATTATTATTATTTTTTTATGTTTTTGCACCACGGTCCATTCCAGTTCTTCATCAATTACGGGATCAGTTCCAAGCAATACTGAGTAAACGTTTTTAAAGGTCAGTGCTGAAGAAGTTCCTGACAATGTGGCAGGTGTTAAGCACGACTGACTTCGGGATAAGTTATGCAATTCCCATCTTTTTTTTCTTTTTTTGTTGTTGGGGCTTTAGGGCTCGTCAACATCGAAGGTCATTAGATCCCATAATTCCCTTCTTAATCCCTAGGGCTTGCTTAGATGTTTACGTAGGTTCTTGTGTATGAACTCTGTGGAAATGACTAAGGGCAGAATATGCACTTTGTTTACATTCCATTGGTTCTTTATGCTTTATTCTATGTCAGTATATTTTCTTCGTTTCTCAGCGTACGTTTTCTGCATTTTTCGGGCACGCATTGTCGACAATTATGGCTGTGTTTTCGGTTTCGTCTATGATTGTTATGTCTGGTCTATTGTGCTCTCCCGTGTTGCAATTATATTATTATAATTTCATTTTATTTCGTCCGCACAAGAACACATTCTCTGTATTCTTGTTTAAATAAGTTTATCCTGTCGCTAACATTACGATCTGGGAACTCCCAAAGAACACACACGTCAAGGGCAAACACGAAAACATGAAATTTTGAAACATCTTACAAACATATATTTACGTTCACATCATTTCTTAATCCTTTGAAGATTACTTGTGATTTATTGACTTTAACGTTAAGTGGTTCGTTAATCATTTAATTCAGTGCTGTCCAACTTATCTCAACCCGCAGGTCATTTTCTATACTCCTTCAATTGTATATTTCTTTACTTGAAAAGTAATTATAATATTTAGCATTATAATAAAATGTTTCCAAATTGTAATGTATGATGGCGTAAATCCGAACAAAAATTCTATTTTCTCTCACCGGACATATCAAGTGAAATATTCTTTCTGACAGCAACGATTTAAAAGTTGTGCGCCCCCTCTACCCCAACCGTTTGTGAAACATTTTATGTAAAATGTACTAGACCTTCCAACTCGTGAAAAACGGTTCGCAGACCGCTAGTTGGACAGCACTGATTTAGTTAATTGGTTAACGGATATTTTAAAGGTTCCGGTAAGTATTTTGAATTCGATCTTCTTTCCGGTTCAGTAAGAATCCCGTTTCCGAGAAATGGTTACGACGTTTTGTGAAGTTAATGAAACTCGATAAGATTCTATGCGGAAATACATATTAAATGACTATAAGTGGTGCACAAAATGTATGAGAAATAAAATATCTCAAATTGCACGTAATGCAACATAATTGACAATACCACTTTCTCCTTGAAACCCTTATGAGTTTGTAATTATAAATTTGAAACTTCGTTAAAGGGTAGTCTTTCCATTATTCCTAACTCATTCGCTGCCTTGTTGCGACGTAACGCAAGAAATATTTTGATCACGGGATGAGCGCCACTTTGTCTCCTAAGACTTTCATGAAGGTTTAACGCACGCACAGGGAAGTTATGAAAGTATGTTAACGGGCGCTGTCTTACGGGGCTCTTCAGAGCTGCATTCCTCTCACATAGTTTGAGAAGGAATTTAAAGCGTAAAATTTTAAACTTCAAGTCTGAAGAGTTGTAATGAGAAAATAGCTCTTCACATGGAGTAAAAAAATGCACATATTTCTTCCCTGTACTTAGACATGTGGAAGATATGAGATAACTGTCGGCCATGTGAAAGTGGAGACGAACCCGGGACTTCTGATTTGATCCCAGGGGTGTCCCTGCAGTACACTTGCGTTAGATTCACGTTCTTTAGTTAGCTACGCGTCGACACGTTTTCACCCTAGGTATTTTTTCACCATCTGACCACACCGACACTAGGGTGCGCGCAGGTTGCCGAAGCTACCCGAAACTGTTGAGACGGACGAAACCACGAGTGTTGTTTACTTTCGCCGCGCCGGTTCTTTCTGTTGCAGTTGCCGCTGTGAGTTGTTGCGCTCGTCCTGTTCTTTAATATAAATTTATTGTCAAAAAACAGTACAAACTGCGTATGACCACGTGGAGGACAATAAACTAATTTACTCTCCGGAAGCAAGCAAGGGACCATCCCATTAATTCCGATCAAGGGCCCTAAGGCAGAGGCGGATTCAAAA
>NNCF01129075.1:346689-356730 GCA_002313205.1 Laupala kohalensis | reverse complement strand
GTTGAAGGAGTCGATAAGATTCTTGAATCGATTAACTGGTGAATGTGCAGAGTCGGATGTACTTTATTTGTGCTTTTGTGTTTTAGTATGGAAGGTGAAGTATTAGTGACGACCATGCTGTAGCGTATGCATCGAGCGTTATTATGTTGATTTGGGGTTAAACTTGTAATGCGTAGATACTGTGTTTGCATTTTACCACGAACCATCTATTTCGTTCGGCACTTATCTCACAATAATAATAAAATTACCTAGTTACGTTTCTGTCAAGCGACCATAATAGAACACTAGATCTGGTTTGCACTTAGAAGAAGGGGGGGGGGTTAGTTTCTGTTTTTTTTTTACAAACGTTGCAATTGCATTATTTTCAAACGTTATATTCGTGTCGCTGAAAGACGTTAGACACGTTGGACAACCCGTATCTCACCTGAAACGTTCGAACGTGAATCTAAGGCAAATGTGCTGCAACGGTGTTAGCCACTACACCACCCGTTCGCCTTCCACAACTGTACACCCTTTCCACCCAGAAGACTTGAGAGACTTTCCCATAGATAAGTGAACCTATGCTGCGTGCGCATAAAAATGTACTTATTTCAACCAAAAATAGTTACTATTATCAAAATGTATAAAAAAAACTTTTTCATAAATTCATACACACCAGGATTATTCGATTTACATTTAATGTAATTTTTAAATTATTTATACATGGTAATATTTCTAAGTCTGAATTTTCAAGGAAGAACGCTATAAGTGTTAAGAGAGTCGTCGAAATATTTATTTCGAAGATATTATATGTAACTAAGAAAATTTACTAACACTAAATGAATTAAAATATATTTATAATGAACTAATTTTAAATTTATCAAAACAATAAAAAATTGGTTTGGGAGAAGTATGTATAATGTGTTTATATTATAAAGAATTTAAAAAGTTCAATTTCTCACACGAAGATAATATTGACAGCATTGACTTAAATGTAGCGTGCGTTAAATTATTTGATTCATTTTTATGTGATAATTATTATTTCGTGGGTAATATCTTTGTTTCAAAGCTGCACTCCAGGAAATGAGGGGGAATATATTTGTTGTCAAAATACCCTTTGAATAATTAAATGACTTTGTTTCCTGATCAGCGGGAAGTCGTACGAGTATATGCTTGATATGCGCTAGTCAGGCACATCATCATTTATGAAAATTTCCATAATGTTATTAATTGTTTATTGTAAAAGTGATAATTATGACAGTAATTAATTAATTCGAGTGTATTAAAACAGTGAATCTTTTATTGTACCGTATAAATTAAAACTATATGAATAGCGGTCTCCTGTGTGACTGGGGTAGGGTTTTGCGACAGTTTTCACTAAATATCGCTGTTTTTTCTACATTTTTGGGACTCGTGTTTGTTTTATCGATTCTATGAGAAATTACATGATATTTATTTAAAAACTTTCCCGCCGAATGTTTTATCCATAAGAGCCGGCACACCTTGATGATGGTTTTATTCTAATACGGGCCCGGAAGATCCAAGTTTTCTCGCGTCGGCGCTTTTTGATTTGGCGAAACCCGGTAAGACAGTCACTACTATCTTTTTTGCTAACATCATCTCACTGTTGGGCTCCTTTTCACACGTTAGTTCTTCCACTGAGCCTATGATACACTCACCCGAAGTCTCGCCAAACTCTTGGCGTTTTTTAAATTGTCACCGTGACTATCTCTCGTTGACTTATTGCCAGCCCAGTCTCTGAATGAAGAGCCGGGGCAGGCCAAAAGGAACTGAAGTTCTAAGAAAAAAGAAACGTTCTTGGTGTTAAATTGAAAAGTAAGCGAGGAAATATTTGCGGCAGTACTGAACCTAGGTCAGTCAGATAGAAAGAATACATTAAAAAGATCTTAAATTTTATAATTGTAGATCGAATTTAAATCATTGCGTAGTTTTGAAATATTTAGAATGTTGAAGTAAACGATCTAATCTCTCAATTTATTGCAATAATACACAAATTATACAATGTTTCTACTTAAAGATCTTACAGAATTGAGTGTTCGAGTCATGAGCCATAAAATGTGCAATAAGTAATTAATAAAAATAGATTATTTTTTTCGTTCTTACATGGTCAAATGTTTTTGTATTTAATATTTTAATTTCGGTTTAATCATATAGTTTAATAATTTATTTAACAATATTTAATTTAGTTCTCTGTAATATGTAGTTTTGTATATTTTATTGTATTTCCTTATATTCTACCACCGGGTAAGATCTGCGTATTTGCAGTTAAATAAATATTAGTATCTGTGTGTCTGCGTTGTAAAGACTGACAAAATCAATGTCTTTTCGGTGGAAACTAGGTAGGAAATGGTCGAAATGAATAGTAGAGCGCTCCTCCAACTCAGTTTGCGGAAGTCTACCTTCGCGAAGTCCTTCGTATACGAGGGCGTCAACATCTCTCCACGAGCCATTATCCCAATGACCGGACGCTATCCGCTTGTCGTCCTCTCTGTGTGACACAGATCTCGTGACTTGTTTGAGTGTGTGATGTGGCAACATCTCCGTCCGTTTGCAGAGCTATCACTCTCTGCAAACGTCCATCACTGCTATTCTCAGCGATTCCTATTTCACTCGTAACGCACGAATCGAAACATTTATTCACGGAAGGGAAGTGGGGGACGGCAGTTACTCCCTCCCCCCTAAACATTAGAACAGCACTTTCGAGTTCTCAAGTTTTCTTCAAATTATTTAGCTTCATTTTTAAACTTTTAAATGGGTAGTGAAATTTGAAAATTATGGTGTTATCATATTCAATAAGAAAAATAAATTATATATACTGTATGTATAAATAAAACTCAAGTTTAACTCATGCAGAATTTCGGACCTACAGAAAATATAACATCATTGATTTAACACAATATTATCTCAGCAATGCCAAAATATTTATGTTCATTGCCCTTTAACCCTCAACAGAAAGTGTCAAATTCTAATTTTCTTTGGTTTATTTTGCAATAAAATGTATTTTGGGCAAGTTAAAAATCATCGAAAGTGACAGTTTCTCGCAACAAATTAAATGCCGCACAATGTACGAGTTGACTATAATAAATACTTCCAATATACAAACTGAAAAAAAATTATCATTTAGTATCACAGTCTTATGGTTTTATTGTTTTTCTGCTGGTTATTTCGAGTGTTTTTATTTCAACCGTAATATTCCATTGAAAATAATATACGTCAAGATTGCGTAGACGAGGAATTTCCATACAGAATCGCTAGGCCCGGTTCTTGCTTACCTACTCAAATAATAAATCTTTAATTTATTGCTATTTAATAGTTACGATTTATAAACAATAATTTCTGAATAATTTAAAGTTTGAAAATAAGACGTACTTCTGAGATAAGGTTTTTGTGTTTTATTAAATTCAAATTCATTGGTATTATGTTAATATTACAATACGTACCGATCTATTTGTATTGTTGGGGGTGTGTTGTAATATCTCTGCCTTAGGGTTCTTGATCGGAATTGATAGGATGGTCCCTTGCTTGTTTCCGGAGAGTAACTTAGTTTATTGTACTCCACGTGGTTATACGAAGTTTGCAACTGATTTTTTCACAATAAATTTATTTATTTATTTAGATTGCACAAGATATATTGTTCCGTTCATAGTCAATTAAACGTACGTATTTTAGAGAATTCTCTTACCATTAATTTCATAGTGAATATAAAAGTAATCACTCCACTTTTTTATCCTGGAAATTCTTTTAAGGGGTTGTATAGCGTATTCTAAATATTGAATTTCTCCGCTCCGAAAATGGATTCGGTGAATGTCATCAATATACATAAATCCAGAATATGCAGATCTTTCAAAACGTATTGATTCAATTAACAACCATCGCGGTTCATCAAAAATGCATCCTTCCACAAATTCCTTCCATTATCAGTCACTGCATTAATTTCCTCGTGATCTCGTTTCCTCTCTCTGTCTCCGTCCCTCTCTCTCTCTCTCTAATATATCGAATATCATCAACAACCACGTACTCGTTGATAATGTCAAAGAAGACACTCAAAATACTTCGGTGAAGCTCAATACTTTTATCGATATTTTGATGTTTTTTGTGTGTACTATTTTCTCTGATAGAATAGAAAATGACAAATAAGATTCGTACAGTTACTTCATCAGAAAAGATCATCTTTCGTCTTCGTAAAGAATATGGATTTCAGAATATATGATTGAATGGAAAGAGAAACAAAAGACACAAATGAAATCGAGATACACCTAAATTTAGCTTTGTTATATTCTGCGATGACTAGTAAGAAAATATACTATTTTTTCATTCTTTCAAGATTTTAACTTATTGAGAAATGTCTTCTAAATAAATATTTTATACTAGCTGATTACTAGGATTCGTTTAGACTAATCTCCTTTTCCTAGGAAAAAATAAAATCTATGTATACTTACTGTTTTTTAAAAGCATGCACAGCATCCTATTTTTTCAAATTCATAATAATACAAATTCAATACAAAACTTGACTGTATACACTACGTCATCTTGTGGGAACCGCGCCGCGCGAATTTTCGCTTTCGAGGCATGACGCAGCTGCACAGTTTCACTAACATTCTTGTAATATCTAAATGATTTGTTGAAATTTTTCGATTTAAAGACTTTTTTCAATCGTTGTTAAATGCATAAAACAAATAATCCATTCAATTTGATGTTAGATGTTTTCCTTTTTTAATTACTCTCTTAAATTGAAGTATTTTTAATAACACATCTATTTTTAATAATGATTTATCAATAATTTAGTTTATTTTTTGTAGATAGGCGTATGTGTTGCGGTCTTCTTTGAAAAAATCTTTTAGGTAAACGACATTGTCTTCCATAGTTGTCACCTCTATCCGTTTAGGCAGCCTAAACGAATATAGCGCATTTTGCCCCAGACTTCACTAACATTTACCATCATAAACTATTTCTATTTTTCTTACCTAGGCATTTTAAAAATAAAAATTAGTGTATGTCCATCGTGGGAATCTAAACTATAACTTTGCCAAATTTCAGTTCAGTGAAGTAAGAAATTAATATTTTATACTTTTATTTTAACATAAAATAATACGTCACATTAAATATTAATCCGTTTAAAACCAGATAACTAGTAAAAGTAATGGATAAAAATTTTGATATGCCCTGCCTAAACATGGATATTCTGATCACTGTCCATTTAAGTGAAAACTCAAGTATGAATAATTTTTGTGTAAACAATAGTAGTATATACTTTAATAAATGATTTAGTGCGTGAACATCTGCTCACAGACCCATTAGACGCGCTCTGCTCTAATGCTGAAGCGTTAGGAGTACGAGCAGAAGTTAGCATTTCAACTCAGCTAATGATGCAGTAAAGTGGTGATGGATAATTCAGTCGTTCCTGATTGCACCATTAACCAATATGACTATAATGTGTTCAAGTGTGATCACAAATACGAGATGCTCCTAGTTGTCGTATTCTATTATATGGCTTCCAGCTATAACCAGGAAACTGCACTTTTTGAAAAAGAAAACGAGATAATCTGTCATAAATGTATGTTTTTTCCTAAGTTTTACTCGTAGCGGTCTAAACGTATCAAAAATAAGTATAGTCTTCTCCAATCGAGTAGAGGAAATTTACGTACAAATCATAAAGAAGCAGTAAACACCAATGAAGTATGCGTTGAATAGAAGCAGGTAACTCCCGTATAAATGTTCAAAAAATGCAAGTTTCTTACATATATAATTATGAGTACACTCTTAAGAATTAAGAAAATAGGGTAAAGTAGTAAAAACTCGACGAATGAAGATAACCAGGGAACGGTTTTTTTTCATATTTCAGAGAAAAACATTCATTTTTTAAATTATTTTAAGTGAAAAAATAGTTCTCTATCGTAGTTACATTATACATCTTACAATAGCAGATTATATCAAGGTTAAATGTCAATGTTACAACAGAAAAACGTTTTGGAATATTTAAACGACCGTGACTCGAAAAAAAGTAACGTGTTTATTGTTGGAAGCCACAGATATAGAGCATTCATTTTACGAACACTTCTCTTTACATGTAAAAAGTACAAGTGAATGTCGTGTATGAAGTCAAACGTTTTGGTTAATGTTCAGTTCCTGAATTAATTCCTGACGTCACGGGAGCGCGACTCTTTCTCTTTCCTTATTTCTCGAAAGAACTGCGCTCGACTCTGATATTGTTCTGATAAAATACACGTTCTTTGCCTTCAGTTAGCCGCGTATACGGGCAATTGAGACTAACGCACATTCAAATTAATTAATTAATGTCGCACATTAAATTAATGTCAGTTTATTGTACACAATTTTGAAAACGAAACAAAATATAGGTAAATTTAATTTGCTTATTCTTTAGTTATATTACCAATATCTGTAAAATGTCGAAAAACTTAACATAATTTTAGGAAGTCTCAGAAATTGTCATTGAATGCGGACGATGAAAGTAATTCAGCCCCAATGGATGCAAAAATTCTAAAAAAATTCAGGCAGCAATGGGCTAGGGATCATGAGTCACAATTCCTCGAAACTAATGTAATAAGAAAAGACATTTATAAGCGCGTTTTTTATAAACCAATCGTCGTACGGTTTCCAACAACCCCGTTGAACATCAACGCGGACGTCTGACGTGGGAAGACGAGTATATGTGTGTCATTGATTTTCACTGGGTAGAGAGAGCTGCGGTGTGAGCGCAGCGTGTTACATCGCTTCCGGGGGTTGATAGAGGAAAGGGATGAAAGAGGGGTGCAACGCAGCCAACGCTAATTTGCCGGAGGGATTTGCAAATTTATCGTGGTGGCGGATGCGCGCGGCGGCGTGGCGTGGGCGCAGTTCGCCTCAACAGGCGGGGGAGAGAGCGGGGGAGCATGAGCCAAGCACGGCCTTCTGGAAGCAAGGAAGTGCTGCACAGGAGAGGCAAGTGGTGTACTCAATGTCACGTATTGTCACTGTACTCAGAGAAAAAAAGATCGGGAACGTATTTTGTTTATTAGTTTACTGCAAAGTAGTAGCAGGAAATTAGTTTATTGTCTTCAACGTAGTCGTAGGAAGGTTGTAACTGCTCCCTTAACAGTAATTTATTTATGTTGGTACAGAGTTTGTATTCAGTGCATCCAACGCTTTTACTTCGTAATCTCCCATAAGTGTACCTCGCGTTCTGTTGGCAGTACATTCGGATTTCTTAAATCGGAACATTAATCTATCGCCAATACCTGCCATCGAATCAATTCACTTGCACGATTCTGTTATTTTCTGCGTCGAGCGTGGGGAACGAATATTACCTTGTGTCTTAGTTTGTTGAGCGTCGTATTATTTTACAGCAAATAGTCATTTTTGTGAATACTATTTATATTTATTCGGATATTATTTAAATTTGTAGAAGTTGGCAATTCATGTTAGGTAGCCAAATTGCAATATTTTCGGTATTGTTATATGACTTTGACTATACACGTGCTCAGCACATCGTAACACACAAATACCATTCATGACGGGAGGTTTGGGATGTTACTTGGTGAGGTTTAATTTGCAAAAAGATGGAATGTGTGAGTGTGGATTGACAATGGAAACGAAGGAATACATCTTTTGGGACTGTCCCCTCCATGGACCAGAACGAGCAAATTAACGTAAAATGGAGACGATCAACGTAGCAGCAGAATTTGGGAATACAGTGATAAACATGGAGAAGAAATATATGAACTTGACAAATTAATTAAAGTATATTTCATAGAAACTTTAAAGGAAGGATTGAAATACTAGTTTGTAAAACATACCCACAACCCTGTGATTAGGAGAAATTGCAAATTTGATTGAAGCAGAACATAAGAAGGATGTAACAGATTTAGTTACTAGAATGTCTTGCGATGGAGACTCGACAAGAAAAAAGAACAGAAAAGAAAAGAAAGAGAAACACATCAAGGAGAGTTTTTGATGGTTGACTTAAGACATGAAATATTGAAGGCTTTTCTGTTACGTTAACCCTTGTTGCCTTACGGTATATGAATTACGTATATTTGAATTTGAATTTTTATAAATATTAACTTATTATGTCTGTTTAATTGAATGGAGTACTAGCTGATGTGCGTCCCATACTGTTCAGTACTTGTGGTTTAGATTACCTCCATTTTTTGCCTTCTATGTTTGTAAATGAATAGAATTAAATAAACAGTGTAAGTGGGTCGTTATCTCACAACTCTCCCTTGATTCCGGAAAATATCTCACCTCAAAATATTTACAACCTCGTGTTAATAAGCTTCTTTTAATTATATTCTAACAGTATCCTACGAAAGAGTCAAATAAAAAGAAACATTGAACCACTAGAAAAGTCATAACTATCAAAGTTACTTGAAAGGATTTTTGTTTCTTTTCCTCAAATTAATACATTCAACATTTTAATCCAAATTAAAACTCATAATATAATTTTTCATTAAATAAGCCCCTTTTTGATTTTAGCTAAAAGGTATAAATTTTTTTTACGTTTCATGCTTCTCGGTAGTTCGTCAAATATTTTTGGTTCGAGGACTATAAAACTAATATGCATTTAACACTCAACTTTATTCATTTTTTTCTTTTGTTCCTTTGCTCTATATCGCAACATAACTCAAGTTGCCTGAACAAAAATTGGAAAACGCAGCACACATCCCAAATTCTGCGAAAGAACCGAATCGATGTACATTGTAGTCAATAGCATTTTATCCATTCGTTATTTTTTTTTTGCGAACACGGATGAAAGTGATCTCCGTGGAGCCATTGCATGTGTGACTTCAGCAGGATAGAGATGGTCGGGCGTCATCTGTCAATTTCAACGCCTCTTTATGGATCCCCGAGGCTCTGTCGACATCAACGCGCTCAGGTGGAGACTATCGGAACTAACGGAGAAGGACAACATACGAAGCCGACTGGTCCGCTCTGCATTCGCTTATTTCACTAGTATATATCGCAAGATTGGCAATGTAGTAGACATCGATACTACAAATCGTGCTCTGTATTGTTTGTCATAGGTAGGATGAGACGGAGCGTATTTCGGAAGGTTGGGAAAGAAATATTGTACAGATCCACACAGAATTTACAGCCCGATGATACATTTACGATCGTTTGAGGTATATCAACATAATCCGGTTTGTGGAACGATTTTTTTCATAAAATCTGCCTCGTCTATGAAAGGGTAACGTTTAAGATGATACGTTTTGGTGATGTTTTTGAGAGGTTACACATTTTGTTATGACACTATTATATTTAATCTTTTGAAGGGAATTGGAAACATTCAAAACATTAGTAGGTAATTACGACTCTAAGCATCCTTCAGCTTCCAATAATACTCTTGTCAAAAGTCTGGAACGTAGGATCCTTAGTTCTAAGTTTAAAATATTCTGAAATTAAGCGCACTTGCATATTTCTAATAAACGTAGTTATTATTGAAACAAAATTAAAATACTACTGTTTCTGCGCAGCATTCCTTAATTTCTTCACTATGTTTATCCACTGTTTGAGATCGCAATAATTTGCACATCAATACTTATCTTATTCCATTCCAAAGGATCACCTCCATTTTCGTTTAGGATATTATTACACATAATAAATAAAACACAATTTATAAAAATATAAAACACTTGACCAATTTGGACGTAAATAAAGCAATAAATAAAAGAGTTGTAATATGCTCAGTCACATCTCCCCTAATTATTTTCAAGTTGTTATATTTTTGGTATGAACACCGTAACTAGCATACTAATGAAAGCCCAAACGTGTTGTAATTATGTTTCCTTTGCACATTGATCAATAATAATTATTAAAATATTTATGTGCTGGTTTTCACGTATTCTAAGTTTCACTCCATAAAAAATGTTAAACTAAATGGATTCGTCGGGTATTGAATACTATTAGCATTTTTATATTTAATTAATAAATTTATTGTCAAAAAACAGTACAGACTGCGTATGACCACGTGGAGGACAATAAACTAATTTACTCTCCGGAAGCAAGCAAGGGACCATCCCATCAATTCCGATCAAGGGCCCTAAG
>NNCF01129075.1:321623-344337 GCA_002313205.1 Laupala kohalensis | reverse complement strand
GTACATAGGTGTATATATATATATATATATATATATATATATATATATATATATATATATATATATATATATATATTTCTTATAAATTGTTTTTAAATATTATTTTGTATTTTTTTGTTTTACAAGTAGGACATTCGACACAATTGAATAAGAGAGGGCGTCCATATATTTCATTACGCAACCTAAGAAAGAGGGGTTTCTGATAGCGTTACGGTCTTGTAGGGAAACATTAGCTTTGATGTTACGTAGATACGTGTTGTATGGTAAGTTTTATAGGATGTTTTAATTTTTTTTTAGATATGAGGAACAAATAATGAAATCAGAGTGTCATTATTTGTCCCTGATTTTCCGAAAAGTAACCAAAACGTTTCTGAACGAGAGGGAGATAGCGTTATATAATTATTAAGTTGGAGGTGGGGGGAGAGTGAGAAAAATCGATACATTTGCGTTGTGGTGGGCGGACGAATTTATAGAGTGCTGTCAACCACTTTTGTTTTGTGCATAAAATAAATAAAAAAATAAAATTCATAGAAATCAGTACAAATAGATGGAAAATTCGTTAAAGATTTAGGATAAAACAAATTTCCATGGCACCACTCTTTTTTAAATTTAAAGTATCTAAATTGGGGTAGATATACACATACTCATCTTCTCCTTACTCTATCTCTACACTGGTTTCCGCAAAATGATCAATGAAACCACTTTTCTCAATCGCTTTTAAAGTTAAAGATTACATGATCCCGTAAAGGACGATTTTCAATATTTGGCGGGGTTATCGTAGAACTCCAAATCGTTCAAAATCTTAAAAACAACACATCACATTACGATTTTCTAATTTTATAAATTAATTATTGCGCTAAACGTTACACAATAAGAAACTCAACGCATAACATTATGACACAAATGACATATCTAAATTGTATACGTGAATAGAATAAATTATAGTAGGATTCGAATATGCGTGGATGTTTGGTTTGTGCAGAGCGTATGACGTCACTTCTCGCTCGGTGGCGTCATATGTTTCGTGGCGCATGTCGTACTTCAACTGTTTTGCCCGTGACATGGACGCGCACCTGTTTACNCCCCCCCCCCCCGCCACTCTTCTAAACGCAGTTGTAGATATTCCATAGTGCACACATCGCTGACCATAGTATACGTCGAGAGAGTGAGAGAGAAGGAGGGAAAGAAGAGCAGAGGTTAAGGAAAACCCATAATAAGTATTTTATCTTGTTTTATCACGGTCGCTTCTAATACCAGTTATATTATTGTTTCATCGCAGTACAGTGTTGAGAAAAATGGCATCTAGGATAAACGCAAGAAATAAGTCCATAATAATCTCTAAAGAATGTTGTTAAAATATATTTATAAAAAATAGTTGTAAATAAATGATTGTATTTTACAACAACAAAATGGGTCATCGAAATATAAATTACAGTAGTGAAAATTCATTAGACTTAATTAAAATGTTATAATTAATTTGTAGCACATTGATTCGGCACATATATTTAAAATATCGTGACCCAAGCTTGTCACCGTTTTCTAGAACTTTCCAAATATTCCTTTCAAATTGTCACGAAAATGACTAAATGGATTGAAAAATTGTTACTGAGTTGATTTTTTAACATGTTGCACTGATTGACACCCTAACTCACTCCCAAAAGTTTTCCAGCAATTTGTTATCGAAGACAATGCTTAAGTAATTTACCTATTGGAAATAAAATTGAAATACTTCTGTGTTTATATTAGTTTAATAAAGGTAACGGTTTTTCTCCAATTGTAAATTTTTGGAATCTCGCATAATTCGCTATGATCTAGGTTCATACAGTGAATATTCCGTCGAAGATGTAGCACGTCTCTAGTTCTTCGCTTATAGTGAAAATAATTGAACAAACAAATATGTTTTGTGGTGGGTATAATATTACGACCTGTTTAAAGAAATCATTTTGTTTCATCCTTCATATCATGCCACTCTTTACCTAGCAATGCAACAACCCGATTGTTTCTGCTATTTGGCCTCCTCAGGTAAAAAAATATACTGGTTGGTAAAGTAGAAAAGATCTAATTGACTATTGAAAAATGCTTCATTGTCGATGCTAATTTTCATTGTTGGGACAAAACCTAAACAAGTTTTTTACATATAAAATACATAACTTATTCCCTCATGATACAATATTTTTCTTCTACTTTTAATTATAAATGACACAAAATGTATTTCTGTACACAAAATTTTCAGCAGTGTCGNTTTAAGAAAGTGGGAGGATCGGCATAGTGGGGGGGTTGCTTGAGACGCCAGCCACGTGCCGACACGAGTTTCTGTGTCACTTTCCGGGGAATTACGCATCTATCCCACATACAACAACAGGAAGTGGTCTATCTTTCGCGGATGGGTACCGTGGTTGAGAGAGAGGCTCTGTTGGGAGATTCTAACCCAAATGCTACTAATTGGCTAGATATTAAATAAATGATAGGCAGACTCCCACACGTGGCGAGAGGCCCTTCGAGGGAGGCAGACTCCCACACGTGGCGAGAGGCCTTTTGTGGGAGGCGCCATGTCGCTTTGTGACAGCAGCATGTTGAAAGCTGATACACATTTGTTGTACAAGATATCAAACCAATATCACCAGAAACTTCTCTTCCTGCCTTGGTATTTCCAATGCAATGCGCAATCTTGTAGCGAAAGGTGGAAATACATTTTTGAACAGCTGACGAACGCTATTGACACACGGTCAACATCCGTGCTCAACTCCTGCATCCGCACTCACTGAAATATAGTAAAGTTTTCATTGCCACAATAAAATACGCAATATCACGCACGCGTTTTAAATTAAAAAAATTATGCTTATTGGAGTACGATAAACTAATTTATGATTTGTAAGCAATCTAGGGACCATCCCAACAACTCCGATCAAGGGTCGTAAGACAGAGATGAATTTAATATTTCAGCACTTTCATGAGAATAAAAATAGTTAGCATCGTATTATAATACCACCAAATTTGTATTTAATAAAACATAAAAAATTTATTTCACAAGTACGTATTATTATCAAACTATAAATTATAAACCGATACTCTGATATACTCTAAGTAGTGTAATTAAAGATTTATTTTAGCTTGGAATATTAGAAAATTTTGAAAGAGTAAAAACGTAAAAGTAAAAAGTAATATATTAAAATACAATTTTGCCTTCGAGAATCAAACCACAACTCTGTTGACATAATGACCTCTGTTTGGCACCATCAGCCCTGTAGTCAACACTTTTCTTCATAGCCAGATACGCTATTTTGTCGGTTTACTCGCACATGATTTATGATTTTATTTCGATACTTTTTACGTTTCATTTCAATAATTTTTCTGTTATTATTATTATTATTATTATTATTATTATTATCATCATCATATATACATATATATTCTTTGTATGCTTCTAGTGATTGCTGCTACGCAGTCGAAAATCTTTTAAGCGACAATAAAAACATAGCAAACAATATAAGTCCTTATAATTCTTTGATAATGTTGCACACAATTTCCAATTCTGTTGATTTGTTTGTGAATAATTGGAAAGGTGGAAAACGCTGAAGGGTATCTTGGCGTTCGTGAGGCAGCGGTGTCTCAAGGGATACTTTCACGTTGAAAGCGAAGGGGATGCTGTACGGGTCTCTCAAGTGAAGCATTTCTTCAAAGCACAAAGAAGGAAGCTCACTCTAAGCGATCCAATACTTCCATCAGCGTTTGTGGAATGTGGTCTCTTGCTACATGGCAGCAATAAGGAAAGAAAAAAAGGAATACATACACTTAATCAAAGTCAACACGAGATTCAATTATTGTGAAAACCGACGACGATAAAAGAGTAAAATATATTTGAAATCGGTTTATAAAAAATAGTAACAAATTTTATTGTCAAAAAAGCAGTTGAAAACTGCGTATGACCGTGTGTGTGCGGACAACAACTAAGTTACTCTCCGGAAACAAGCAAGTATCCATCCCATTATCCGATCAACAGTTCAAAGGAGACGGCAGATTTAAAATTTATAAAAAGAGTTGAAGATATTCTTCTTCATTTGTTGTTTCCAAGATAATAGAATGTATTAAATGTAGTAAAACTACGAGATTAATATTAATACATTTCTTTAATAATAACACGGATCTACATGTTTCTCCCAATGTGGAAAAAATTACGAAACACGGAAAAAATCGACCAAAACATGTACGTTTTTTAAAGAGGAAGTAATAGTTTTTTTAAGAAATATACCATATGAGTTGCAACTTTGTACAATAAACATATTTTTGTTATAGATAAACTTATAATATTGTAAATTTATTGTACTTATACAAACACAATTAATTATATATGCTCAACGAATAATTATATGTTTTTCAACCAGTATCTTTCAGCCGACATAAGCTTTTAATTGGGTATGTAAATAAAATAAATTTTATCCAAAATACTTGAAATCCACTTAAAGTCATCCATTTCAACTTCATAAATATTTGTTTTTAAATTATTTGTAAAATGTATGAATATTTTCGTACTATAGAACAATGAATCTTACATGACAATTCATTAAAATAAAATAAGGATTTTAATTAACATTTTTTATTAAATGTTTATAAGTAGGAAATTATTATCTAGATAACAATCTTTTTATACGACATGTCAAATGGTTGCGTAAAATTAAATTTACCTCAGTAATTAATTCATTTTCTTTTTTACATAATTAATGAACGAAAAATTAGATGTCAACGATTAAATTAGTAATTAACTAGCTTTGTCAAAAAAAATCAACATTGACATATTGATAATTACAAGAAAATTAAAACTGAAATTGTTTCTAAAGTTAAGTGATTGCATTAAGACGTCGAAGGCATATTTTCAACATGCTTATGAAATCCTCCTTCGGAGTAATATTTTTTAAATTTTAGTTTATTACACATGAGATTGATTAATACTATGTTATCTAAGATAATTGGAGTTGATAAGATAAATGTTGTAATAATAATCTGAATGTTTTCAAAACACAGATGATATTCGTATTAACAAAATATTAACATACAATTTTTTCTAATAAGGGCTACTCTTTTTTTCTGAAATATGTACATATTTTCACTTAATTTTCAGCAAGTTTCAAACATGCTGACATTCATTACAATAATATTCTTACATCTGTTCATATCGCTATTATAATTTATTGCGAAGATTTTCATTTGACGTTCAATACATTGTATTAATTGATGATACTTCTTGATTGATAATTGCATGTCGTGGCAGATTAAAAAAAGTACTTGATTGAAGTTTCTGTTAGACTAGATTGGAGTTTCAGCAGTCACCACAAACATTGCAGAAGTAAATGTCCGGCTTTATTGACGACATAGACTCTCTGCCTATGAATTCACGAATAAAACTTACGCGTTACGCGTGAACACACGCAGCAGAAACAATGAAGAAGCTACCGTACGATGAATTTCATTGAAAATAGATTAAAAAATTAAGATTTCTTTCACAAATTCCGCACTGTATTTTATAACTAGGAATTTCAATTTTTTGGACAAAAAAGGATAAATAGAGTGTTTAATGAACAGACTTTGAGGTTGAGGTTGTGGATACCGGGAAATACAACGTAAAATATGCGAAATACCTTGCATACATACGTAGGGTATTGGAAAAACAAATTGTTTACGTTGGCAGTTCTACCAAATTTAATAAAACTCTTTTTGTCAATTTTACTTTTAAGAATGGATCTTTCTTTTTTCTTTTTTTGGTTTTTGTGTTTTTGATGGTGGTTGTCCAATCGATGAACCCATTTCTCAGTTCACACAGAAACCTTTCTCAAGGGCGCAGTGGAGCAAAGAGCTGTCGATTGCGCCCTTCGAGTCAATGGGATGGACGGAGGGACAGGGGAAGACGGAGCTAAGGACCAGAGACATCAGACCCCTTCGCAAAGCGACGTAGCATCGAAGGATGGAATTTCAGAGTTCACCCATCGGATCGACGGCAGGGGGGATCGTACAATGCCGAAATGCTCTCTTTCTATTGGAGACGACAGCGAAATGCAGGAGATGTTTACTTTGGAAAGGAATATGTCAATTTAAAGTGCCTTACAATATTCTACGTTTTATATTCGCCAATCGATCATCTGAACCCAATATCGACTACTCGCTTTGTCGGAGACTCTATGGGTTCTGAGACGATGCTTCCATTTTCTCCCTTTAGTATACTTCGCATGATCGTCGGTAGACACGTCTTGCTTTGCTTTGTGAAATCTATAGTAGAATCTCTCAAATCCGACACGTTCTGGACCTGTAGCGTGTCGGATTAACATTTTTTCCGGACTACAGTGGTTTTCTCCGAAAACTAAAAAGTCATGTCAACGAATAAGAAATCACGATTTTATGAATGAAAGGACATTGCTAACGATGCCGGATTATAAAATGACGGATCAAAGAGATTTTGATATACTCCACTTGCGTACGGATCCACACATACCCTGGTTCCTAGAATCACGTGACTAATCCTACCGTACACTTTATGAAGTAAATGAAAAGTGTGGACGCAAAAACATTTCTGTAGCAAATGTTCCCAAACTTCTACGCTTTTCAAATAAATTATTTATAATTATAGTACGTCTGTGTATTAAACATTGTTATTAAATAATAATTTTTTTGGAAATGATTCAAGAATTTTGGCAATTTTCTAGGTATTTTTGAAAAAAGGAGGTTGGCATAAATATTTGTATATACATATTGTGATTCATAATACATTAATCTCTAAAATATAATGATTGGATCATGAGGAGAGACCCATAAGTCATTAAAATATTATTATTAATGTTATCAAAAGATTATTATTATTATTATTAAAATAGTGTTATTAGTTTAATGGTATTATTAATTTTTCATTATTGACGGATCAATTTAAAGATTAAAATCGTTGGTTGTAACGACGTGTAAAGAAGTTAACGTGTATAAAAAAGGGATAATGACTAAAGAGAAATAATTAAAAGAACAGAATATTGATAATTAAAATTTGCTGACTCTTTTTGATGGAGAACATTATTCCAGTACAAATGGGCCCTTAATCAGCACTGATGGGAGATCTCTTTGCTTGTTTCAGGAGTGTAAATAGTTTATAATCCTCCACGTGGTCATACGTAGTTTGCAACTGCATTTATTAACAATAAAATTTATTTATTTCTTGATAAATGCATTTTACATAACCAGATTCTAGTTTTAAAATGTTTCGATTAGTCGGTCATTTGTAGGTTTTATCGAGATTTGTCGAAGATGATGATCCGAATCATTAAAATCTTTTGTATTACTGTACAATTTTCACAACAGGTGCAAGTTGCTCTCTTCACTTTTGCGAAAAACGAACTCCACAATAACCAACAATAACAGCGTCTTACACATGTTGGGTAATCGATTTCAGTACGACTTTGATGAAGATACCAATTCTTTCATTTATTCCACCGAAATGGTCATTTGCACAATATTGTCGAACATACCAGTCAAATTAATTAATATTTTCGACGTTTCGTCCCCTCAAATGGGTAGCCCTTCTCAAGAAATAAAAACTAAGAGGTATATCAAGTCAATAAAAGATTTGCCAGCACACACATAACCTCAATGTATGCGTCCTAAGTCACATACATTCCACACACAATTATTTGATTTGTTGAGAAGGGCTACCCATTTGAGGGGACGAAACGTTGAAAATATTAATACACTTGACTGACATGTTTATGAGAAAATTAAGTTTGGAGATTTACTGAAGTTGATACGCTTTCTTGTATTAGAACAATTGCTTTATCTAATTTCTAAAATAATATTTTGTACTTTAGTATCATTACATCACTTTAGACACGAAGGTTGCCTGACCCTAACCTCACAAAATATCACCTGATTACAAAAACGCAGCAAATTAGCAATTTCCGAGATGGGAATTTCCCTGTGAGTTTGAGGTATATTTCGTTGAAGTTGGTAGTATTGGTTACTTATTTGGATATTATTTCAACCAGTGATATCTGTTCTTTAGTAAATATGTTCGAAATACTTCAATATTGAAATGAGATCTCGTTCAATAATATTCTAGATGATATCGTGTTGTGGGTCATGGATTGACAGACAGAGGATCGTGTGATGTGGAACCTTCAAATGGAGTAGCGGCAGGTAGGCGTCGTGTCACGAGTGAGTGGTCGCCCTGACCCGTGACCTCTTCATCACCTCTGACCTCAAAGCTCTGCGATTGGATACTCGCATTGGAAGTTCCATCGCTCTCTCAACAGCGACACTCGACTCTCGATATTGATCGAAATCTCAGACGCACCGGGAGGTATGAACACAGCTTGCTCACTTGCCCCCTTCCGAGATCGAATCTAATAAAAGTGAATTCTATGGAATGTCTGTGACCTGGAAATCGGAAAAAAGTAATGGATGAAATTTTTGTTAAATTTTAAAGGGTTATAGCAGGTAAAAGACAAAATATTGTTAATATTGTTCAAGTACAAGAGCAGAAAATTAATTAAAATTGAATGCTAATCAGTAGATGTGAATCTTCACTCCCATGACTGTTGACTATGAAGTTTACTAAGGTTTCCGCCAGAGGTTGACAAGCCACTGAACGTATAATCAACGAAGAAGTAAAATTATATAAAGTCTGTGAAGAATATTATTTTAAAGTACATAACATTGAAATGAAATCCAAAGAATTCAGAGGTATTAACAACGAGCTTTGTTTATTAAACTCTCTCTATAAAATGTACTTATTAGCATACAATACTGATAACTGTATATTTTTGTAGATTGTCTTCGTGATATTTAATGTTTGGAATAAACAAGAGTTAAAATTTAATAACTCGAAAGTAGAAAAATACGGAAACTAACATAAAAATTAAAATATTATGTAGGAACCCCCGGCAATGCTGGGCAAAATATGCTAAAAATTTCAGATCTGTTGACAGATGTTTTAATGACCCACATATGTGAAGTCACCGTACCAACTTTTCTTTGAAGGTTGATGTAATTTTGTATAGTTGTATAACAATGGAAATAAGTATTTTTTTAATTTGCGTAATTTATTTGTTAATTAAAAAAATTAAGTGTCCATTAATTATTATTTTAAGTTTCTATTCATATTCCTGGCAACGTCGAGGAATAAATAATTCATTAGTGATTGGGTAGGGCCAAACGAAGGCAATGAAGCTAAAGATTACTCGCTCATTTCAACGCGAAAACCTCTGGAAGAGAAAAAGTAGAATGAGGAGGATAGACAATACGACTTGCGTTGACAGAACATTTGTTTTTAATGTTTACACCATGTTTCGACTCTGGTATGAGTCTCCATCAGTAAGTAAAAAGTTATTAAAATATTAATTAAAAACAAATTTTGTGTCACTGAATAGTCGTATTGAATATTCATATGTAGTATAAATATATATGTAAATTATAAACATGATTACAGAGCAGAGTTCAAAGTCATGCATAATAGAGAGCGAAAGAACACACGGAAATTAAAATAAACCAGCATTACCAATTTTATCATAAATGACAAAAACAAAAGTGAGGTAAAGACGATTTATTTCGATAATTTAGTTTTTCAACTTATATTTTTTAATTCTTGGTCTTTCAAACTTAACTGAAATACGCATCAATAGGTTTTTATAAGATTGAACTCTGAAATGTCTAAGGCTACAAAGAAAATGTTATAGTACACATTATCATATTTTCAAAAATATTTTGAATTAGCTACACACGCGTTCTTTATTGCACCAATATCACCTTTCTGATTGTTAGGAAAATAATGTAAAAACTTTATATAAAAAATAATGTAAAAAATACTTGCGAATAATTGTGTATCGAAGAAAATGTTAAAGCTCATTTCAAGAACAATGAAATATGGCCAAGTTTTTTTCGACTGCTTTCTCTAGGAATGTCACATATCGCTAAAGAATATTTTCACATAAAGCCCGTGTCTTCGTAGCGCGGAAGGAAAAGGTAACTAGAATTCATTTCAACAACACGCGCTTTTGACAGAAGATTCTCTGTCATTTGGACGCAACCATTGAAACCAAAACCAGACCCTCATTCACATATGATTACATGGAAGAACTGACTCACCTAAGCCTCGTCTGAATCCTCTGGTGTCAACTCTGTCCTCTGAGGACGGCGGATGAAGATTTGCTCTGTCATTAAGCTATACCCACATGTCCTGTCTGGCGCCATTCCGTCACTCGATGATGTCATTCCTTGAATAAAGGTGTACGCTTTGACACATGATTCTCATCGGATCTAGGATTGCTATTAATTATGACTCACATGCTTATATATTATTATTATTTGTAGGGAGACGTAACCCATATGTATAATACTGAAATACCATTTAGGGATGTTTTATCACGTATACATTTCTTATCTACTACTCACACAAATTAATAAAGTACCCTACTAAAAGGTCACATGTATGGGCAAGAAGACGTACCATCGAGTATGAATTTTAACAACCCCCGTATGTTCAAAAACAAATAGAAGTAGAGAACGATAAGTAATACTGACGTGAAGGGGGAAAATAGAAAACTAAAATCTATCAAAAGTTCTAAGGAATCAAGTAATATTCATTGGGGTAGCTAGACACCAATTAAAAATAACATACTACCTTAAATATGAATAAGTGCACGATAAAAACATCAAGTGAACAAAGATATGTAGGGATCTTGGTCAAATTCGTCAACATAAGTGTAGTGGAATCTACTATTGTCTGTGGAATCAACTGTCATGGAAATGAGTGACGTTTCTGAACAGTTGGAATTCCATGTATTATTTCCTCAAGTCTCATAGGTCAACTCAAACATTACGGCTCTGAGTTAAAAAAAGGGAGATGTAAAAATTATGCTCATAAATAAGTTTCTACCCATCAATAAATGCATAGAAATTTTCATTCTGTTTCCTTACTACACTAGCTTCATACAAGCTGTAAATTCTTCTGTATCATGTCAAGAAAGTTTCCTTTCAATTCGCTCGACTATCGGTGTTTTACAGTTCGATACATAATCGATTCGTGACGTCATTCGAGTTGCACACAAACGGTCGGCGTAAGAGTCATTCTTTCAGTCACTTGTTTCTGCTTCTCGAGTTGTCCTCTTCCGTTCAAGTCATCGTCAACGAGGCAACGCTCATTTCTCGATGGCCTCGTCACGAAATTAATCGGTCCACAAGACGATTTTTGCAGTCAAGCAACCATGCTCTCGACTGCAACCTTACTTTCAACCACGGACGACCGGCTTCCATCGTGACGCCGGTAATATCATTTAAACTACAAGAACCACTTCCAAATCAGCCCAGAAACCCGACAGAACGCTTCATCCTGCATGTTTGCAGCTTCACAACGGGGCATTGAAGAATTATTTCATCATCATCACATCGCTGCATCATCAAGTAGATTTGAATGAGCAAACGGTCATTAGATTTGTAACATTTAAATTCCTCTTCATTTTTATTGTTTTAGCTAGTTAAATTCTTATGTTATTAGACTGTGTTGTTAGCACTTCTATTTGTTAACTTCTATCTATTTGTCATTCATATTAATCCTTCAAAATATTACCTCGCTACAGCGCAAATGGATTATAATTTTCCCGTAGTTTTGTACAAAAGACTTAGTCATTTGTTCTTAACAAGTCATAACACATAAAATTAAATTGAGATTGGAGGAAATCAAATGTCATATTAGAGTGACGCTTACCCAGTTGTTAAGACTGTTTGTGTCCGCAGCTAAGCAGCTTACGAGAGATTAATTTGGCTGATGCTTGTGTATTACCGGGCTCATTTGGGTAGAGCGTAAAGATAACACCGGCACCGTAACGACATAACCGACCCGTTTAATATCAATTAAAACCCAATTAAATGCGCCTAGCAACGCTACTTACTGTTATTATATTTTATTATATATTGACGTCCAGAGACCGATGGTGCTGCGATGGTACGCAGAAAGTATAGGAGAGAAAGGCAACCTTCTACCAGAACAAACCACGAGATTCAAAAACCATTAAGGCCGTAATGTAGATTATGGAGATGATAACACTAATGTCACGGCCTTCGTAGCACCGAAGAACAAAAAAATCTAAATGATCACGTTGAAATAAAAACATGAAATGATAGAAAACTTTATAATAAGAACGATATTTTTGTTTATTAATAATAATGATAAAATTCGAAATAGATTTTTCTTTACTTAATTTTTAAAACTGTTCGCTGACGGGCGCACAAAGATGAAAACAACGACTTAAATCTTCGAAATCTCTTGTTTTGCGTGTTTCTCAGGGTGAGGCCTAGCGCACTAGGCAGAGATTGTTTCTGAATTTGATTTAAATATTTTTATTTAAATTTAAGCGCTTTTGCGCGTTGGCCGGGGAGCGACGAGCTTTGAAATACAGCCAACGTTGTCACTACAATGTGTCCAAGTGCAGTACTCCGCGATATTTAAAAAATTTGTCTTACATATTTCTTATATAAAACAATAATGATATATAAAGAACAATGGTACCAAAATGCACAGTATCAGGCTACTAAAGCAGTGTGTACTCAAATAGTTAGGTACTATTAACAAAAACAACAACTAATGGTTCAAAACAATTATCCACACATTTTTGTAAGCGAATATTACATTTCGTGAACGATGTAACATACGAAAATATGTTCGTTTTGATCTGATCTCTCGCTTTGTTGGTGAGTCAACGAGAGAACAATGTTCATACACGCGCGCTGTCATACATTTGTGTGCACATGAGTGAACACATATAACCCCCGACAAGTGCCAGACATAATACGAAATTTGACAAAAAAATCGATGGAATTTAATTTGTTTCTCATTTCAATTAATTTATATCACCCAAAAATGACCTATGAACATGCACATACTGAAATTTGGCACGTAAGATATATATTATTTGGAAGAATTTTGACATTAACGTCACACAGTGAAGTCGCGTAAACGTTGATAAAGGTATGAAATTCGTAAAAATAAGTTCTCTCATGCAAAATTGGCGGAGTTCGTGTATGATTGTATTTGGAATCTTAATTTATAACAGAAATTATCCACAATATAATTACAAGAAAGCTTTCCCCAATAAACTTCAAAATATTTCACATAAAATGAATGAATATTTAATACTATTATATATTTGTAACAAATTTAATCTTATAATCTTCTACGTACTTCACATAAATAGAAAACAATTTCACGAATCATTAAAATATCCTACAATAACTGACAATTTTTCGTACGACTTACATCAGACAAAATAAAATGTAAAATAATTCGTAAATAGAAATGAAAACAAATTTTAAACTTTATGAAGTGGATGCAAAGAACATTCGTTAAAGAGAACTAATGAAAAGGTTCTCGGTATCTAGGCAATGCAGAAATAGTGACACTGTTGCACAAACACTGTTTACTGCACTCCTTCTGAAGTAGTTTAAGCTTCATACGAGAGTCAACGGAAGTTTTATCGGAAGAAACTCAATAGGAAAGAAGAGTCTTATTAATTTTTTGCTTTTTCTCTATGCATGTGGCCGATAGCTCAAGATTGAAAGCGCTTCAGAGTTAATAAAGAGCATTCGCAGCACTATCTATCGGTGGTCTTCAGTACTATTCTACTCACTCAGACGGCCATACACTATGGTATTACCTCCGCAATATAAATGACCTGATTATTCTAGTCATTGAACAGGTTATCAAAGACTGCTCTAATATATTGTTAAAATACTGGATTTTTTTGAAATATTCTTTCAATTACTGTTACAATTTTAATTCAGATTTTGTAAATGCATGAAAATATCCCGAATTCGAAACATCTCAGACTTCGAGCGTGTGAGATGAAAGAGTAATATTCGCTGAAACCACTGATTCAAATGAACCATGATTCTGCCGCTTCGCCTTCTCCTTTTGTTTCAGGTGGAGACGTGTTGAGAAGACTTTCCAAGCATTATGTCAATTATATGTTTTTACTATTGTAAATAATTGTATTTTATTTTAATCTTTACTCCTATGACAAAACGTGTACACATTACTTTATAATTTCTTTCTCTTCTTTAAGTATCTTTTGTAAGTATGTTTATATTAATTGTATATATTTGTGATCTGACCGTTGGTTTCCCGTGGTTCCCATCGGTGCTCATTGAATCGATAGTTGCAGTATACTTAAAAGATATTTTACAACTAAATTAAACAATATTGAAGATGCACTAAAGGATGCTAAAAATACTATTACGATACAAATCACAAATAAATAAAATTACAATCATTTTAAGTTCAAAAACAAAGATTGGCAAAATTAACACTGCAACTATCCATTCAACGAGAGTGAATACCAGGGCATTGTATGCAAAGCCCACGGTTCTACTTGTGTCATTTGAAAGGCTTACAGGCGAAAAACCTCGCCACAAATTTGTACATAATTAATAATTTTTGTAAATAAAGATTCCTATTATTATCGAATTAAAGGGGTCATACTGTGCAAAAATTTTGAACTTTCATAAGATTTAAGTCTCTATTGGCAGAACAACGTTAAAGACTTTCTGTGGTGCAGAAACGTTTGAGCGGAAATTGGGGAGAACGATTAAATGGAAGATATAATCGTGAACCACGGAGTCATTAATCATGAAGAAATGTCACTTTGTTAATTAAGTGCTTCACTGATGTGACTAGGGATATTCAAATTAATTGCATTACGAGAGACCACAAGATGCTCCAGTTCTTTGCTACGAAAACTAAAAACACGAATCTGCCTTCTGTATAACGTGTTATGTAACAATAGTGCGATTATATTAAATGTTACGAAACGTTAATGATATATTGTGCTAATATCTAAAAATAAGATTTTGTTACATATTTGTTACTTATGATCGTGAAAGATAAAAGGGTTACAGATATCTTTATTTTTCATATTCAACAGAATTATTCGTCTTAACATTTCAAGTCTATTAAAGTCTGAAGTATTGTTTCACAGTTAAAGAAAACTGTCGGGTGGTAAATTATTTACAATGCAATGAGAGACATAACGAAACATTGCAAGATTAATTGGGTTAAGGCAAGTGTAAAATTGTTTTAGAATCTTAGAATAATTACACTCTATTGATATACTAACTCTTTTTCCTAAATCAAGTTATGTTTTTACATTAAATAATTTTCGATTATATATGACCTACGACTCTCAGATTATAGTCAATAATTTAAATTTATCTTGTCCCAACGTCTTCCTGATGTCTGTCCACGACTTTAAGCGATATGTGTGATTTGAGACTGAATATATCGCTGCTATGATGGAGGTAGGTAAGGAGAAAGGAGTTGATTCGGAAGAGAATTGATTTGTGAAATGAACAGACTAAATTATTTCGTTCAAAAGTTTACGACCTTATAACATTTAGGGAAGTATCAAGTTAATGTTATTTGTTATCTTGTTTCTTTTTGCAAAGCGATGTTTCAGTTATGTAAGGTTTCAATTTTTAAATGTACGTACAATGTTTTCTTTAGAAAAGCTAAAATTAATTAATTGTCTAGTCGTATCAGAGGCACGGAGACTTCACGAGCTGCAGTGAGCCGCTTTATTCATCTGACAAGAATAGTCTGTTCAAGATCTAATTATTTTTAAATTTCTACTCATGCTAGCCATTACATATTGGAGCAAATGGCTACAATTTCTAAGTTTTGTTTAAACTTTGTATTTGTTAATTTATGATTGAATAAATATCTTCATATTCTAATGATCTGTGGACTCGGGGTTGCACTGTATAGACTATTGTATTGTAAATGTTCAGTTGGTCATAAAAACTAAATTATTTTTAGATAATGTTACAAAGGAANTCAGTTGGTCATAAAAACTAAATTATTTTTAGATAATGTTACAAAGGAAGTGCGACGAATAAACAAATTTTAAATAAATAAACAAATTGGAGGACAATAAACTATTTTCCTTTCCGGAAGCAAGGAAGGGACCATCCCATCAATTCCGATCAAGGACCCTAAGGCAGAGGGGGATTTAACGTTTTAGCACGCTACTAACAATAAAAACAAGTTCGGTACATGTTATAAAATAAACATAATACCAACAAATTTGTATTCAATAAAACAAAAAAGGATTATTATCAAACTATAGATTATTCGGAAAGTATTGCTTATAAATCGTAACTATGAAATAACACTAAATTCGAATTTAAAAATTTATATTTTCGATACCGCAATAATATTTATTGCATCATAACATCAAACTTTGCTCGGACCACATTCTTAAACATTCTCGCCAAAGTCAGAAATCGCAACAAGAGAATACCATTTGTGAAGCTACAAAAACATGGAACGGAAACGTTATTCCACAAATGTAATTGAAACGACTTTCATTATGAAGACACGAACTCGCACAGAGACGGAGAACGAATCGCCCACACGGCGACTCACAGGCGATTTGATTGGTGGAACACGAGTCAGCAAACAGCGACAGGCAATTATTTTCTCCCAGCGATTCGTTCCAGAGTTTTATGGGTGGAATTCAATCATGAACGAATCACTCACCATGAAAACGCGAACCCAAATAAAAAAAAATAAAAAAAGAAATTAGAGAGAGCACGGCTGTATGGACGCCATATTTTTACAGAAGTAGTTTCTGAATTGAAAAAAAGTTTAATTTTTTAAACTAATTTATCTACAAAAGTTCATATTATATCTTGAACATTATATGTGTAGCTTCCACCATTAACCAGGTAAGTGTACTTTTTTCCTTTTTCGTTAAAGATTCCAAAACGTTTTTCTATTATATCACAGGCATTTAACTTTTATATAATGTGCTATTGTAATACTTCATAGCTAAGATGAAAAACTATATTTTACATAAATTTAAAAAAAATGATAAATGGAGGAAAAATAGTTATTTGGTTAACTTAACTAATCGAAATTTTATTATTGAACCATGTTTATTTAAATTCTTTACTTTTAGCTTTCTTTTGAAACTTTATTTTGGAGTTACCTGTATTCCCATTTAACGTCTGCTTAACTGGTTATTACTATTTTTTACGTTTTTTCATGAATCTTTCCTACTTGATTCGAGAAGAATATACATTTTTGAACCGTTTAGACTAATACAAATGGAACTGAGAAAAAGTAACAGACATTTATGACATATTATCTCGTGTTTTTTCAAAAAGAGCAGTTATCTTGTTATTCCTGAAAGTCACAGATATTTCAAGACCCCAGGGTTTATTAAAGGCTTTTCTCGTACCGCTCAAGTATTCCGGAGCCCCCTTTTCTCCTTACTGGTGGCTCTCCGTCTTTATTTTTATGATAATAATTTACTAATCCTTGGCTTTTCTTTTGCGACTTCCTACAAACTGAAAAATTATTTTTTATGAATAAATAAATTGATAATTCACTTATTTACACATTTTCAGAGTTTTTTCCACCTAAAGAGCAATAAAACTCACAAATAAAATTTCACTGTTTTTAAGATATGATTATAAGAAAATCAATTTTTCTTTGATCCCTAATCGTATTACATTGGTTTCATATCAATGAACATTTCCATCTAGTTTTTTTTTAAAGAAATTTTTTTGTTACTGCACAATTCAGTGTTTTTTACTGCACAAATAATAAATAATACAGCACAGAGATATAAAGTCCGTACTACGCAAGTTGCGTCATATTGCACGTTAAAAAAGCCTTGAAGGATCTATTGAAATGCTCAATTAAAACTTCCCACTGCATCATTGCTATTATGATTGCAAGTACTTTATTTATAATACATTTAATAATAAAATAAATATTATGTGAAACCATCGCCATTAAATGAAATTTACCATAAATTAAAGTAAAAATTAGGTCACATTGTGACATCCGCGACCCCACCGCTTTTATACTAGTTAATAGCACAGTGAGTTCGTCCGAGATAATTACTCAATGAAAACTTCAATCTCGCCCTACGTCACTTGCGGTAACGGTAGCGACTAGTAATTTACTGCTACACAACTAATTACTTTCGGAATTCTGCCACCATTGAGTTTGCCAATATTTATAACATTATATTTTGAATATGATTTATTTGTAATTGATTGTTTTATTGTTTTATATTCTACGACTCCCAATAAGTTGTCTACTCCTGGAATACCCCCCTCTATAACTCCTGGAATATCCGTTGGAGAATTTTTTTACCGTCGATCCATTTCAGTTTGTTTTGAGCTTTCACTCGTAAATGTTGTATTTCACTTGATGACGACGAATGCTGCCAACGGGTACCGAAACGCCGTGAGTTTTTAAACGAAATTTCAAAGTTCTGTATTGTTCTGGTTTTTTACTTAGTGATGTTTTCCCACAGAATTAAAGAAAAATTAATTATTGTCCGCTAAAAACGGTCGTTATTTATTTACTTATATTCAAACAAGTTAGTTTTCAATTCTCAAAATTTTTAAACTTGGATGTGATCACTAAAACATAATTTTTAAATCTGAGATTTTTATGGAAATCTTTGTTTAAGACATAAAACAAATCAAGAGGCTGTCCTATTCAAATATCAAAAGTTGATTTTTTTTAAAATCACCTCACTCTTCACCCTTGACATGGTGACACAGATTTTTTAAAATGTGCTCTTTTTAAAATGCACAAATTCATTGAAGATAACATCTCATGGTGAATTTTGTTAATTTTGTAATATATTCTATGGATGCAGCTATAATAACGCAACAGTCGCTTGGAAATGAAAAATCTAAACAATCGACTATTTAAGAAGGAAAAAAAATGTTACTCACCCACTGTTTTAATTGCAAATTCGTTAGATTTACTGTATAACGCCAAACTTACCTGGAACAAAATATTACAATATTAGACCACAATAAAGTAGCTATTCAAGAATAATAAATGTATCCAATTTTATTAATCAAAACAAACTAGATTATATATTAAACGTATCACAAATGCATTGCTTCGCAACAATGTTACAAAAAAGCTTTGTAGTTTGTCATACATTAAAGACAATTTCATACTTCAAGTTTACATTATCACATTAACCTTCACTCAATATCAAATAAGTAAGTCATATTTCCTTATTATTATTATTTTTTTAATATAAAATAATAATAATATTTTTTAAAATAATAATAAGGAAATATGACTTACTTAATTGATATTGAGTAAAGGTTAATGTGATAATGTAAACTTGAAGAATGAAATTGATTTTCTTTAATTGATGACATAGACTACAAGGTTTTAATTGAGAATCTTAACCTAGACAATCAGAAAATACCTCAACTTTATATGTTACATAAAAGCTTTCTAGACCCTATGGAGAGTCATCATCAATGTACACAACAATCACACAGCATATATTTATTATATTTCATTATTTATTACATTATTACAGTTTATCCTATTAAAATCGCATTCTCGTAAAATCCTTCTTTAGTGAGCCTCTACGTGAGATTGGTGGAAGTTGCACAAACCGGTTGCGAGTACCTGGTATCCATAAGTTATGCCAGGCGCAAATTATCGAGGCATAATGGAAATAAGAACATTTTCCTAAATTGTACAGGAGACACATTTTTCCTCAATGACGTACCATTTTCTGTTGTCTGAATAAGTTTCTTTTATTGTTAGTGGTGTTACAAACATATTGTTAGAGGGTTACATACATGTTGATATTCTATTAGTATTATAACTCGCAGCTAACTTTTTATCTTATCTAGGAACTTATGCTGAAATTTTTGAATCCGCCTCTGCCTTAGGGTCCTTGATCGGAATTGATGGGATGGTCCCTTGCTTGCTTCCGGAGAGTAAATTAGTTTTTTGTCCTCCACGTAGTCATACGAACTCCGCCTGCAGTACTGTGGAATGGATTGAGCAGCTTTACAGTGCTGTCGCCGGTCCCAAGCCCGGGTAAAAGAGGAGGGTTGGGTGTTGGGTCTGCTCCCCATCACCTTTAAAAGAATGTAAAATGCAAAAAAAAAACCCCCCCCCACAATAAGACTCGGAAAAGTAAGCAAAGGAGACGACTGAAGCTACGGAAATGAAAATGAGTAAAAATTGGACAGTGAAAGTGCAAGATAGGAAATGGTGGAAAGTTAGTGGAGGAAGCCAAAACGATGAGATAAATCGTTATAGTGCTTTTTAAGAAGGAGACGTGGTCATACACGGTTTGTAACTGCTCATTTGACAATAAATTTATTTAATTTATTTTATTGAGGTGAACGACGTCGAACGATGTTCCCTCACTTTTATTTGAAGGGGAACGCGGACCGGGGCACAATTTTTGAAACGCGTACAAAGTAAATTCTAACGCAAGTAAGGAAAATTCTAACATAGTTATATAAAGTGATGGAAGGTCTTCAAACGTTAGCAATGGAGTCATTTAATATACTCCAAGTCACGTTTCTTTGCTTCGAGAAAATTTAACTTAAGAAAAAGAAACGCATAATGTTTATTAGTTTCTTGTATATTAGTCGCAGTAAATTACTTTGTTGTTGACCTGAACGTGGTAATACGCAGTTTGTATCAGCTCTCTTGACAATAAATCATCTATTTNCTTACTAAACGGGGTCTGAAAACGGCGTAGCCAACACTTTTACTGCGCCGTAAGCGGAATTACATAACAGCACCTCGCGTCATGTTGGCAGGACTTTCGGATTTCTTTAAAATTAAATCCGTCGCCAACCTCAGACACCAATATAATTCGCGTGCTCTTGTGCCGCCATTCTGTTCTTTTTGCACCGAGAATGTGGGACGAATATTATCTTGTGTATTAGTTTGTTGAGTTATTAACTTGTATTTCTTTACATCAAATAGTTGTTTTTGTGATTACTATAAATATTTATTTATGGTATAGCTTGAATTCGTAGAAGTTGGCAATCCGTGTTAGGCAGCCATATTGCATAATTTTCGGAAAAGTTACATGACTTGGAGTATATGTCTCTTCCATACTGTCAACAGTGTTAATCTTTCTTCATATCATCCTGAGTAAATGATATACATTTAAACTCAAATAACCGAACTTCCATTTCCAATTTGGTAGCATCTCCTCAAAATGTACTATGTATATTATTGGGCTTCATTTATTTTCACGTTTCCTAGTTATTACGTTTCCTTTGTGTTAACAATTTAAAATATACATAAAATTACATTGTGAATCAGCGAACTATAACTAGACAGAGTAAACATTGTATATTTTTCCAGCGAAACAAATTCATTTTGAATAAATTCGGATGTATAAATGAACACACAAATTACATCATAGACTAAAGAATTATATTTACCCTCAGGTCACTCAATATCTTTCATAGCATTATCGTAATTAAATATATAACTACGAGTAGCATAATAACCTGCATTGAGAACAGTTCATGTATCGCATGTCAGAACGTGCACCAATGTATGGAAAATCGAATACACAGAACACGATCCTTCGTTTTAGCGAGATTAAAGAGTAATTAATGGTTGTAAAAGGTACATGCATCCTGTAAAAAATAGGAAATTCATTGAAATAGTATTTGTACTATTTAGAAGCGATTATTGAACGTCGAAGAGGATTATATGACTTGGTGGACACATTGTCCCAGGCGCAATTAGTTGATGCATGAAATAATCTCTTAGGCACAGTGGAACTCCACCATTCTGTATATTTCTGTATTAAACAATAATAACACCTAAATTCAAAGGACTACAAAATATTAAATTGCAATAATTTCGTAATTTAAAACACCCACGCATTCAGTATTAAACCCGTGTAAACGTACGCAATTTTTTTGTAGTGAATACTAAAGCTTAAATTCACGTTCATATTAAATGACGTTAAAGCGTAGATGTCTGTTGTTTGTGATTGTTAGTTAAAATAAAAAATTAGATAAAAACAAATAAATGAAGAAATAGAAAATCAAAAACAACCTGTCTTCGCATTTTATGCTCACCGAAAAAAAAGTTATAATTGAAATAACCTATTGTAAAAATTGTACTCAAAGGTTGAAATTTTAATTTCATTTAACTTCCACCATTTTCTTATTCCAAATGTATCCTAATGATTAAATATACATTTTAATACAAATTGAAATTATTTACGTTTCTTTGTATGTTTCAGAAATGCTAGAAAAAAAGTTAGACCCTGTCAATTGAGTGAAAAAAGATGCAAATCACTTAGCTTTAATCAGAAACATTAATCTGGCAAAGTCAAGGGAGACCCGTCGCGTAGTGCCTAACGCACTCGCCTTCTACCTCTGGGGACGCGGGTTCAAACCCAGTCTGATCCAACTAGAATTCGAGGTGGTGGACGAAGCAGGTTTTCTCGGGATTCTCCCATTTCCCCTGCCTATCATCCCACCACAGCAATATCACATCATCATTCACCCCCATGTCAATCATGAAATTCCTAGAAATTCCCCTGCCAAATCAAAGTAAGAGGCATCGTATCATCCCTATCTCCGACCTCTAAGGATTTGGGAAGAGAAGCTAAGGCTCCGACACCTAAGGAATAGGGAAAATGAGTTAAGGTAAAGGTTAATCTGGTAAGTCAAATTTTGGGACAACACGCTGAAGAAAGAGCTAATACTAGTGGGTCCATGAGTAGATTTTGCAGCCATCAGGAGAGTACTAATCAGCGAGTCCATTGTATTGCCAAAGCAGTGAGTAAACGGTTATCACAATACAATGGATATCAATATTTCGTATTTAAGGTAAAAAAACTTAATTTACTTACTTTGACGCGAC
>NNCF01129075.1:300749-321579 GCA_002313205.1 Laupala kohalensis | reverse complement strand
TATATATATATATATATATATTAAAATCTGTAAATTCTTGTATTAAAATCTTTTACTTCTTTTATTAAAATCTGTAAATTCTTTTACTTTATAAATTCTTTCACTTTTGGGAACCTCACCTCTATAAACGGGATATCAATTAGGTAACGATTTCCAATTGCACTTTGTAATTCTCTCGTATTTTTTGGAAATAAACATCTATCAATGAAATGCTGTGTGTAGCGTCACTTTGGACGTATCTGAACAAATCATAACACATTTACTTCATCTAAGCATAGAGTGGGGAGTAGCGACATCCAGGCGGAAATGTAGGAACTGACTACAATACTCTAACTAAAATAATATTAGTCAAGATACCGCATTTATGACAATGTGATTAGAATAACACGAAAGAATAGGGAGCATAGAAAAAGTTACGTTTTATAAATTAGAAACAGTGTTCTTTCATTACATCACACATAAATCAGTTTGTTTTATTTTTATTGAAAGATTGATGAATTGATTGATGAACGTAACGTGGTGTATTGCATAGCGTACTCGCCTTCTAATAATTCTAGATTTATTCTAGTAATTTTAATAATTAAATATTTAAATTAAATATATTACGCGTGTATAGTATTTTACCAAGTAATATAAGCACTAAAATGATAATTAATACAATTTACTTCAATTTCAATATGAATTAAACACACTTCCTTTCTCTGATTGTCTTACATTATACGAGGAAAATAAAATTTAGTGTGATATCATAGACAATCAATTATTAATATCTGTTCTTTATTCACTAACAATCACTTCATTGTCAATGTCAATATCAATTTGTTCATATTATATGTTGTTTGGAATTGGTTGGACTACGACGTTTCAAGGTCCAGATACGACCTCCTCTTCAGGTCTAAGTTTCTAGTATATTATGCAAGTAAAAAGTTTTCGTAAAAAACACATCGTCAATACTATAAAATTACAGAATATTTGATTCATTGCGAAGAAGGAGCCATTAACTTGTTTAAAACGATTATTATCAGTAATATAATGATCTATAACAGTTTTATACGAGTGTTCGTGTCAACTGTTACAGTCAGAATCCACTATGTTGGTTTACTTTAAAACGCTGTCTGACAGAAGAAGAATTCGCGGCGATGAACGAAGCGGGATTCGCGGCAGGTTTCCTCGGGGTACTTCTGTTTTCCCTTTCTTTCCACACAACATTCACTCATCATTCGTCCTCATGTAAACCTCATCACCCGCCCTGGGGGAAGTGCGCCGGGAAAGGCATCCGACACCCTTCTAATTCTCCTGCCACGTCAAAAGAGGCATCGTGCCATCCTCTATCTCCGACCGCTTCAAGACAAGGGAAAACAAGTAAAGGAAACACGAAGATAATAAGTGAGAAAAGTAATCTTATAGGAGCACAGAGATGAAAGCCTTCCGGAAGTCCTTCCTCGCAAATGAGTCTCCTTTCGGAAGTCCGCTGATGCACCAGCGCTTACCCATAATCCCTCGCAATCTGTTGAAGGCAGTCGTGCGGCCAGCGACACTCGTATCGATTTCTCCACTGAGAAACCGGATGGCGCCTGACGCTTTTTCTTTTTGTTCACGAGTTCTTCTTTCGTTACGTCTTCTCTGCGAAGAACGTCGGCCGAGTGATCGCGTGNAAGATAAAAAGTTAGCTGCGAGTTATAATACATATATAATGTCTGTCTCTTATACACATCTAGATGTGTATAAGAGACAGTATATATATATATAATTTCGTACAAGGAGGATTGAATGAATGACGAATATATATAAAATATAAAAAAATCACAATTAAAATCTTGTAGAGTATATGTGTCACAAATTAAAAATAATCAATTTCCATTCATCAATTTACCAGTATCACATTCACCTTCTTTAATTTCAAATAAGTAAGACATCCTTCCTTATTATATTTTATTTAGCCAACTTTTCGACATTAAACTTTTATCTCTTCTTGAGGACTAGACTAGAATACTGGGTTGCAGATAAACAACTAAAGTCATGTTATTCCGAAATTATTACAATTTGAGAGATACAATATGACATAGTATGATATTTACAGTGAGGTATTCAACAAGAGAATGACGGAGAACGTTACATCTGTGATGAGCCTTTCATATATTTTTAGTTAGGCATTTTAAATGTGGACTATTGCAATAATTTCCGAATAACATGATTTTAATTGTTTGATGAGATTCTTGTGTGCTAGCAGAGGAAGAAGTGGTCACACTAAAAAAGGATACGAAGCAGACTGAAAAGAAGACGTGATTGAATAGACGTTTCATTCATTAGGAGTCCATCGACTCGCTCTCACTTCACATCTCTTCGTATCGCCCTCGGAATCAAAATGACCCAAGAACCCTTAGCCCTTTGAAGCCGCAGAACGAAGTGACGGACTTGTCAATGGTTCCTTATATAGTGGAACCTGTTTATTCCTTTACTCTCGAGATCAACGAATGTTTTGAAACACTCGAGATTTCTTCTGAAAACCGAGTTTCACAATGTATGAACAAAAGGATTATTATGAATGAATTTTAATCATAAATATATAATTAACACTATTCGAAAAATACTTCACGGAGAGAAAGTTTTTAAAAGGTAATGGAGTTAACAGTTCGAATACGGCAAACATCAAGGATGCGTCGTAAAAATTACTTGTAAATAGTATTTTGTCGGATTATTGAACATTCCGAGTTGTAGAATGTCGCTTTAAAGAGGTTTTTCTGTAGAAAAGAGTGATTCAATTAGAAGACCACAAGTATATCCCAAATGGATAAAAGTTAATCGTTGAGTTTCAGTTGTCTCATGTACAAGAGATTAGTTCCAAACCAATTCGAAGAAGGTCTTTATTTCGATTGAAATCCTAGTTTTAACTCTTATTAGTCTAAATCTAACTGCTGATAATGTCTACCTCTAGTGTTGGTCTGACAAATGTGATATAGGCTGTTACGTAGAGTATAAATAGGTAAACATAAACATAAATACGTATTGTTAAACATTCTGCATTAGAAAGCAGGTATTTTTGAATCGTCTTCGTTCACCATATCAGTAATTTCTGGATACTATTACGAGTCCTAGTAAGGACCAGATCCTTTGGCGAACTCGAGTTAATAATTATGCCTGGCATGAAGTTACCATTACAAAGGATTCTTAATGAATTTGTATCCTCTACCACAAAATACCGTCGCGTAGGTGCTTTGCGAGTGCTTCTAAGCAAACCCAGTCGTCGCGCGGAGAGCCACGAACAGCCCATTGCGGAACACCATGCCGCTGAATACAAATGCGACTCACAATGAACGCAGCGCCCAGCTGCTCATCCACGCGGATAACAAGCGCACACGCCATTCTCTTGCTCGGTGAAAATGGGGAGTCCTTGCAATTTACTCCTTGTAGCAGGGATAGTCAAAGCAGCCAGTCGCGGGCATTACGCGGGCATGCGAAGGGCAACTCGAAGAGGGAATCAGCTACCTCACTGAGGAAAGGATGTGCCCAGTGGTAGGGGACAACCTGCGCTGCTTATCGTTTTTTGTACCGTTGTGTACATTAATTCTGTAGCCCCATCCTGGCCCGGGTTTTTCTTCCGGTAGAGGTGGAGTTTTTATATAGGTTTTTAGGACTCCTGTCTAGGGACGGCCTCTATTTTATAATTTGTAAATAATATTTTCAGAATAATCTATACTTTACAATAATATGTACTTGTGAAATAACTTTTTGTGTTTTATTAAATACAAATTTGTTGGTATTCTATTAATATTATAACCCGTGTCAAACTACTTTTATTCATATCTTGAGAGTGTGCTGAAATGTGAAATCCACCTCCGCCTTAGGGCCCTTGATTGGAATTTATGGGATGGTCCCTTGCTTGCTTCCGGAGAGTAAATTAGTTTATTGTCCTGCACTTGGTCATACGCAGTTTGTAACTGTTTTATGGACAATAAATTAATTATTATTATAGCTATAACAGCTGTGCACATTGTTTTGCGTTTGATTATGTTACAGAAGGTGAAAAGTATCTCGAGCAAGTTCGCTGCGCAAGATATTTATCGACGATATTGTAATTCATTATATAATAATAGAACCTATTATTATATATTAAATAACAATAATTGAAGATATTGATGTCTGTTAATCAAAGATTTTGTAGCTGAAGAGCTAGTTTAAAATTTTTGCTAATTTCCATCAAACATTTTTCCAATATCTTCCTAAATTTTATCACATTGAACTGTTTTTCCGCAATGACAATTAGAGACGTGCAACCCCATGTTCGACTAAATGTGAAAAGTGTGTCAATGCTTTTTGAAATGTACACATAAAAGCTAGAGTAAATAGCTTTTTGTTTAAATGATACTCAGAATCATATGTACATAATATAACCCCTCACTAACAATTTTTGCTCGTATGTTGTTAATCAGAGTTTATAAAGCGCGTTTGACTTATTTTCTTTACTTTATGTAATAACTCTGTTCATTCTTTATTTTTTGTTTGTTCTATCATGGTCTGGATTACCTTAGCTGTTTACGTAATAAGTCTGTACAAGCTCAAACTCCTGTTTTATATCTAAGCGATGGGGGAGAGTGGCGGTGCTCGAGGTTCTACTCCCCATCCCTTTCTACGCTGTCCACAGTTACCTGTAGCGGTCATTGAAGGGAAATTGCTGACCATCTCTGCCTTAGGGAAAGTAACAAACAGTAAGCAAATAAAAATCGTACGTTCTTGACCTCTTGTTGTTTTAACTGTAATGTCTTGGGACGCCAAAATTTTTTTTAAAAAAAGTATTCAAACTTGCCAACGTGTCGATATAATATTTCATCAAGACAACTAAATTATATTTGTTTATAATATTCTTGTCTTTTATAGTTTACTTTTTTCTTTATATTTTTGTGTAAATTTTGTGTTATTCTCACATTATAATTTCCAATATTTTCATTTTAATTGTTTTCTCTAACCCGGCTTATCGACCTTGTGGCAATTACCTGGGCTTTATCTATTTGTATCTAGATGTTATATCTGAGTTCTTTTTGCTCTTATATCTCTCTTCAGTTCCACCGCGAGGAAGTGGGGAACCCCCTACTATCTAGCTGAACACACTCTCCATATCCATTATTGTATTAACATATTCTTCAAATTTCCTATATATTTCCTCCTGTGCAATATATTCTGTCCGATTCTTATCACTATAAATCCCATGTTTCTTTAGCTCCTTCATCCATTGGGTTCTTTCGTCTTCCACGTTCTTACAATTATGTAACACATGACTTACTGTCTCTTCCTTTTCACCACATATACACCATTTACTTGTTGTTAGATCTTTTATACAAGTAGTCCTTGAAATTTCCATGACCTGTTAAAATCTCATTTACCGACGGTGTTGGCTGTACCTCCTATTTTTATGGCTAAACTTCACATCCGTTATAAATCTATGCGTTACTCTTCCTTCTTCAGCCTTTTCCCATCTTATATTCCAGCAATCTATCAATTCTTCCCTTGTAACCCGGATGAAAAGGCTATTTGTTATTAGATATTGTTTATAATCATTGTTGTAGTTTCGTTAACTTTTGCAGTTAACAATGGCCCGAACTGTGTATCAGCGTGCAGCGAAGATGTTCCATTTATTTGCTTCACTCCCCCGATGGAGTGAGGAACAAGCGCGCAGTAACGACGTATTTGTCCAGTTGTAGTAGGCACACACAGCAGTAAGCGGAAAAGACACCACATATAGTGCCAAAATATATTAATTCGAAACAAATTTATGATTATGACGTAAGGCTTCTTTTAATAAGAATTTTAGTCATTGTGAATATTATAATAATAATATACAATGCACTTTAACTTTACCTTTGATTTTGTAGCTAAAGTTATTAATATTTCAAAACATTGGCAAATTAGAAGAGAATTGTAATTTTCTTCGGGACCTAACCGTTAGAAATTAGAGTTAAAGGTAAGTAAATAAACATATTAATAGACATAAACTACATATGATCATGTGAAGGGCAATAAGCTAATTTACTCTTTTAAAGTCTAATCCTCCATCCCCTACGTTGAAAATACGTAAAATAAAGGCTGAGAAAAAATAAGAACAGTGATAAATATTAACTTGAATATAGAAACTGATATGAACTTCTCTTACTAAAATCAAGTTTTGTTCCGATTCTCCTGGAGAGGAGATGGAATTCGATGTCACACATTTGGTGATCGATTATGTAATTACAATCTTGAACAGTAAATAAAGGTTTTTACTTGAATCTAGACTGACGCCATACAATTTACTCATTCGCCTAACCGCTTGATAAATATTTGGTATTTCGTCAATTATACGGAAGAGGAGAAGATTACTCAAAAGTTACACACAGTAGAATCCCACGTAATCGGGTCTGGTCGGGACCCGTTTGGCTGATTAATCCGAGGTTTCGCGAAACAACTATTTTCGTTCAAAAGCAGCCTATAATTCCTTCAATCACCGCAACTCATTTTATTGTACTGCATGTGCGTACATATACATTGATATAAAACGATACATACATATAAAACATCAAAAAAAATAGACGTCTGTACACATTGATTGATAATAATAATAATAAATTTATTGTCAAAAAACAGTACAGACTGCGTATGACCACGTGGAGGACAATAAACTAATTTACTCTCCGGAAGCAAGCAAGGGACCATCACATCAATTCCGATCAAGGGCCCTAAGGCTAAAATTTCAGCAAAAGTTCCTAGATAAGATAAAAAGTTAGCTGCGAGTTATAATACATATATAATGTCAATATGTTTGTAATTTAACGCAAATATGTTTGTAAATTTACATGTACAAGTTATTATCGATCTATAGATTATTCTGAGTATAGTGTTTAAAAATCATAAGAGTTGAAAAAGAACCCACTAAATTCACGATTTATTGTTACAATAAACACGCCCCTAGTCAAAGCCTAGAGAACCTGTATAAGAAATCCGCCTCTACCCGAAGGATAGAAAAGGAGATTCGGAAGCTAGAGAGGAATCAAATAGGCAAACTCCCTCCCCCTTCCGTTCTGCCCGCCACAACACAAATATATTGCACACCTAACGTCGCGTCACTCCGTTTTACTTTTCTGGAACTTAGCCACGAAAGCCCATCTAACAATCAATGTTTGAGTTTCCAAGGATTTTACGCGGAGAGAGAGAAAAAGAAGGTTCCGCGGGACAGGTCGGTTAAACTGAGGATCGGTTCTTCCGAGACCGTTTAAGAGAGGTTCTACAGCAGCGTCGGACTAGCACAGAACCATCCCGGTATTGTAGTCTATTTTAAGTGATTGAGGGAAGACGAGGAAAACTTTGAACAGAATGTCGGCTTAAGGTCAAAATGTCGCACAAGGGAATAATTTGAAAATGTGTCTACCATCTAGATAGAGTGTAATTGGATAAGAACAAATGTAGAAAGTTCTGTTCCATACGTCTTTGATGGGTTCATGCTAGGTAAAGGAGACGAAAAATTAAGAATCTCAGAGAAAGCAGTCATAGACTTAATAATGTTATCAGTGTTCAGAATGGTACGAAAATTATCCTGGATAAAAAAATGCACGCTCCAAATTTTGTCTACATCTTAAACATAAACCATGTTTTTGTATTATTCTCATTTTTTCTGAGGATACAAATTGCACTCTACCAACACTTTTGAGGGATTATTTTGATATAACACAAAGTATAAATTTACATGCAAATTAATGTTTTTGCTTTGTATTTTCTTGTGTTTACAAACCCAAAAGGCACCAATTCTCAGAGAAAAAAGCAACATGCGATGATTCCATTAACTTGGACATTCCAATGTTGCTTTCTTGTAAGGGAAATATATTTCTGACAAACACTCTCAGCGTAAACATTATGTCACTTATAGTCAGCCTCCTCGAAGCTTTATTTGTATCATTATCATTTTTGATTGAACTCATCTGAACGAATATAATCTGAAAACGATATTTCCTTCATATGAGCATATATAAATAATTCTTATTTTAACAAGTTCATTCATCTACTATATGTCTTAATTATAGACAATCAATCAATTAACTCACTCTCTAAAATTAGTCTTTTGGAAGTATTTTCTTCCTTATCTAGAATTTTTGTACTTTCAATATTCATAACATGTTTATTCATTTTACAATGGTGGCTTATGCCACTTAGGCACTACGCCACGGGTCGCCCCGAAGAAAATCTTTTCAAAAGACTAATTTTAGAGAGTTTTTATATAGAAACAAACAATAACATTAATACACAGTCAGAAAGTAATAAAGTTAAGTGTTAATTTGGTTAAGATGTCAGTACAGATATTTTATGCTAATGTTTCTGAAACTGAAAGTTCATGTAACAGTTCTAGAGAAACACCTGACAGAGAAGATTGAATATCTCAATCTTCTGACATGTTTTTAATTGTACATAAATGAAAGTTTTTTATTAAAAAAGTGAAATGTGCGGCATCTCTGTACTAATAACAAGGTATGTTATAATTAATTGTATTTTCTGTAAATAATGTAGATAAGATGTGTAAAAGTTATAGAATATTAAAACATTGTAGTTATTTAATGAGGATGTTGAGTCTGAAAGAAGTGTTGTTAATTGATTTAAGGTTGTTATATATATTATTGATTTGAATCTGTTATAGTGTTTGCTTTTTATGTATTCTTAAATAGCCCTGATGTCAACATACATCGAAACGTAGGCGAATCGATAATCAACTTTATTTAATGGAAGAGATCTTTATTAAATGAAGATTTAGAAAAAAGTAATTCTGTGACTTAATTGATTGATTGTATATAATTAAGTCATATAGTAAGTGTATGAACTTATTACATAGAATAAGACAATCGGAATCTAAGTAATTCTTATGTTCTATTGGGAAACAATAAATTACTTCACTCTTTTAGATTTTTATTGCTGCATTAAATGCTTAGAAAGATAAATAAAACAATTACTTCGATTTATCGACAGTTTATTGCATACATTATAAGCCAACATAATTATTTTTAAATCAATTATGCATATCATTCTATTTTATTTAAACTATCTAAACCGTAATCTGAAATCTAATGAAACTAACATTCTTTATGATAACATGAACTTGTACAATTGTTAAGGAAGACTATTTTATTTACCGGGGTAATACGGCAGATATCCCATATCATACAGTTGTAGCCACGTTGTACTCGGTTTCATTTGTAGTAATAAACAATGTAAACAGGAAATCAGAACAATGAATACTATATGATAATGCACCATTCCTTAGAAATATTGTTTATACCAGCGCAGCGCGGTCAGACGCGTCAGTGTTGTCAATATTTATGACTCAACTAGTCAAATAGTATCCCTATTAAATAAATGAGTCAATAAGCTGATTTTCTTGATGCAATTTTTAAATGCTGATATTTCGGAAAATAAAAGATGAAATACACAATAATAGGATATTGCCGACACATCTTTTACTATACTTCATATGTATGATTTATTCCGTCCAGCGACAATAAAAAATACCCCGTTCAGTTACGCAGAAAAGGAACTAAAAAGATTCTGGTACATTTGCGTATTAACGTAAATGATGGATTAAAAAAAAAATCGTATTGAAATTCTAAATGTCGAATAACATCTATCAATTTATGAGTGGTTCCTGGTCTACTTTTAGTTTGCTTTCAAGTTGCATCTTTCCCAATACGAAAATTTTGCTTAGGAGCGTTTGCTCAATCCTCACTCTCGAAAATGAAGAGCACTTTTCAAGTGTTGGACATTTTTTGCTCCACAGATGATTAAACTAACCGTTGTAAATAGTATCTGTCCATATCATGTCCGTTTATCATTATTTCAAAAACATATTTTTATACCAATCAATACATTTTTCAATACAGATCAACATAATTTCAATCGTAGATAGTTAAATGACGCTATGGTTACAATAGGAATGGAATTCAATTTATGACGTCACCATAAGTTCATAATATGCCTGTCTGTCGAGGCCTATCTCGAAGGTGTATGTTGTTCAATGTAAATTTTTTGTTTCTGTTTGAAATAAAATACGGATATGTATTTCCAAATCGTTTATTACGCAATGTAATAAATAACATAATTTCAGAGATACTTTAATCTTTTAAAATGTTATAAACTGGAAAGCGCATTTCTTAGTTTACGAGAACTTAATACACATGTAAATTAATCAATTAATCTCAATTAATCTGAATTATGTCAATAGTATTTGGGTAACTTTAAACCAAGATATAACCATAAAATATGCTACCTCTTCGTAAATTTAACATGCTCTAAGTCAATTTTTAATGTTGTTCACGAGGAAAGCAAAATTTCAATTTAAATATTGAGCCGTGGAGTAAGAACGAAACATATAAGGTTTCCTGTAACGACAAGGAAAGCATAACAGTATGGGTATTAAATAATAATAATAATAACAACAATAGAATAATAAAATTCTGGCAATGCAACAAAAAGGATGTAAAAACAATCAAGAGGGAGTAAAGATCAGTTGATCGTAGACGTGGTAGTAACAAACCAGATAATAAAGCATCATGATGTTCAAATCATTGCAAAAACTGGATTTTAAGCCACAAAACTTCCAACTCATGCAAAAATCAGTTATCCTAAACACATCCCGCATAGTTCGGTGATTCTTATACATTTGATGACAATTGCTTGATGTTTCTCTTCAAAACAAAATTATCATAAATGAGGTTGAGACGAATCTCTGACTCCTCCAACCACAAGAAAGCGACAGAAGTCGTGAACAAGATGGAAAATCATAATACATAGTTTAATATTATTATGAATATTCCACGCATGTTTATTGAATCCATTCGAAAGGAATGGACTAGGAGGGTACTAGACAAGGTTTTTGGATTGTCTATATATCATTTATTATGATTTTCGAGTGTGATGTAAGACCTGATTATTCATTTCTCCACGCTATAACTTATTCAGATTATCAACAAAGTAGCTAGCTACTTCCATTGAGCAATACTTACAGATGCTGGAGTCCCGATACGAGATATCTGCTATGATCATGAACCAGTGAAGGTCGTAAAAAAAGGAAACATTACAATAATGTATGACATGTCAATGGTTACGGACCGCGAGATATCAGCAAATAGGCCAAATATAATAATAATAATAATTATTATTATTATTACTATTTTGCTACTGCATAGTAAAATATTGTTAATTTGTTCAGTCATACACTCATTTTGAATCCAACAGTACAAGAGACTGTATTTTGAAATTCATGCAAGCAAAACCCGGGTACTCTGCTAGTAGTTTATATTTCCGTTCAAAGGTGACGACAAAACAAGGGCAACATTATTATCTTTAATTAACTGATCCCTCAGGATGTAACGTAGGGTGAAAGTACATCTTTAATTCCCTCGTCTCTAATGGTGTAGAGCAATTAGTGCAACCTTTGTGAATTGAAGCTACTTTATATTTTACTCATTGAGCGCGCAGTGGTCGCTGGTATCGTAATCCTTCTGTCACTGGAGATTATGTGTTCCTCTTTTGTCGTAACTGCGATACAATTGAGGCAGAGCGAAATGGAATTATGTCACTTCCAGTTACAAAAGCGTGCTTTGTAATCTTTGGCAGGAATTTGCGGAACACGGTGACCATTCAATGGAAAGAAAGACACGGTTGTAGAATTCAAAAGTAATGAAAACGGAAAACCTTTGAGTCATATATTGGTCATCCTCTTTCCTGGAAATTTTTTTAAAATCCTCAGCAGATGATTTCTTACATTATCATTAACGTGTATCTTTTATGTTTAACATGTATTTAATTGTATAGTTAAAACCCATAATTTTGTTTTAATTCAAGATTTTCAAATCATTTTTGAATAATAAACAACAGCGTAGGTGCAAATGTACTGATCAGGAGAATAATTTCTAGGGCTAAAGGTTATTATCTCCATTTATCTTGAGTGTTTTGGAAAGAAGCCATTGAACAATGACAATGAATTTAGTAAAACTAAATAAGTAAAACATCACCCACGAAGAGGCGTTACTAAGAACAGTTAGGAATAGAGTTAGTGATACTACGAGTACTAAGAGGTGGATAGAGGAAGGAGGGTTCGCTTTTCAGTAGTCATAGCTATATGAACATTAATGTGAAAAGCTACAGTTTTTTCCGCTCCCTTGAATGGAACCCGGGATGACTTGGAAGTGAGCTAGAACGCTTCCCTGACTTCGTCTCTAAAATAGTCCCTTCTTTGCCAGTATCGTCACGTTCACAATTCAACGCAACCGCTACACATATCTCCATTAGTACACCCCTGCCTGGGTCTCAAGATATTTTTCCTTCCTTTTTTTTCATCGGCTTCCTCTTGTGGTTCTCGACTCCACTTCCTACACAGCTAACACATTAGTCTCCATGCATAATTGAGTACCAGACTTCTAGACAACCTTTCTCCCGTCGAGTTGCCGAAAGTACACACACACACACAAACCGAATGGAAGTACAACGAAGAATAAGAGTCATGCTACTTGATATCAACTAAAACAGCACACTATTTCCTTTGTCACGAAAATTATCGTGAGAATTGTAATAAGCCAAGAGGGATAAAGAGAGAAGAATGGCGTTCTTTTGTTTTATGACGAGAAGAATGGAGTGCCTCAGGGATCTCTTCTCGAGACTCCGACGACAGCAGCCCTTAAGAGCTCCTTGTACCCTCTCGAGACCCTTCCTGCCCCTTTCGCCCTTCATTCACCCCAAGTGCACGGAGTAGCTCACAGGTTGCACCCCCGAAATGACAACGCGATATTTCTCAAAGTATAGAAGGACATACAAGAGAGAAGTAGAATTATTCCTGATTTCAATTGCGAGACTCGGGCAAAGTATACTACCGATATTCCCATGTTGCATTTCTCTTCGTCATATAAATGACTGTTATAAATTAATTATGATTCTGATATTATACCGCAGTATGTGATATTAGTTATTATGTTCAGTGTAAAATTTACTTCTTTTTAAAAATCGTTGTGTATTTCTATTTATGTGAAAAGGAGAAACGGTAGGTCGTGTGGTCTGAGTCATATACACATTTAAAATTCAATTCAATACTTTATCGACATAAAAAGACATTGATGATAATATGAAGGCATGAATGTGTGAAAATATTTACTAAATCATTGATAAATCATTACAGTCACGTAAATAATTTAAATAAATAAATTCATCGCCAAAAACGGCTGTTACAAACTGCGTATTACCGCTTGGAGAATCATAAACAAATTTACTCTCCGGATTCAAGATGGGACCATCCAATCAAATCCTATAAAAGGCCCTAAGGCAGAGGCGGATTTAACGTTGCAGCACGCTCCTAATTTCAAAAAATAGTTTGGTACGTGTTATAAAGTTAACACAAAATCGACAAATACCGGGACCTGGTTGAATGGAATTTTGGAACCTAATGCAACGATGAATTCTTGTTTAATTTCAAGGTGATCAATGTAAGGATGCCATGTCAAAATCGCACCGGGAAAAAGAAATAGATATAGTGGCTTGAGAGACTCATATCTGAGTAAAAGACGTCCAATTTCGATATTCTCAATCATATTAATTGTGTTAAGTGAAACTATAAGTACACTTGTTTCGTTAAGAACATCACAAGAACAACAGGTCAGGGTTCTTTGCTAAAGCATACAGTTGATTACGTTTCATTTCGAAAGAGAACAATGTTTGCGTTTTAATCACATTCGTGTATTTCCAACTGAGTTGCCAACAAGACAAGGGAATTGAAGAATCTACAAGTATGCAATGCTCCGAATGAAATGTGTAAATCCAGCCTAGAGAGTGAAATGTGTAAATCTTTCATACATAGGGGCAATGCTCAGTGCAACTCATTACTTCGTCTGATCTGATAGAATCTTCGTCCATTTAGTTCTCGAGTTTTTAGTCTGAGTATTTACGAAAATGCGATATAATTTTGGTAATATATTTAGGGGGAAAGTGACATAACTTTCTTTGGTTTGAATTCAATGTATTCGTATTTTTGCACAGACTCGTTTTTGCTAATATGGAGAATTACTCTGAGTGTTTCAACAACGTACGGGGAAGAATGAGCTTTCCTGTCTGTGAATCGTTCCAATAATGTAGTGTGAGTAAATGATTATTCAATTATGTGCTTAATCAATTATTCAGTTAAAAATAAATATTTTATGTTCAAAACTACAATCAATCTCAGGAAACATCAATAAATGTAGTTCATTTTCATCAATAATGTAGAGTCTTTTGGCGAAGTTCAGGCCACGAAGCCTGCTCTTCCACTTACGCGTTAGACTTGGGTGTGGGATTTGGGAAGGAGAGATGTTGGTTTGCCGGGGAACTTATGGTACCAAACAGACATATGTCTGGAGTAGATAAGGGAAACCCCAGCTGAAAACCTCACCTAGTTCGGCCGAGCATGATTTGAACCCACGCTCTACAGCTCAGCGGCATTGTAGAAGCGAAGACGGTACCTCTCAAACACTGCTGTCGGTGTGTTTTCACAGTATTGGCCGAAATAATGTTGAGGAATATTTGGAAAAAATAAATTTCTAAAGTCTTGCGTAATGCGTTGATAAATAAAACACATTTAAAATTTTGTGGAAAAAAAACGAAAAAAATGGTCAAGTATAGAAACTAATTTGAAAAAGCTCATACAAAAGATAAATATTGATAGTTTGATATTTTTTTAAAAGGAAACAGATCATTGTGCGGAATATTTGTGTAAAGCTAGCAAACACGTTTCTTCATTATAATGATTTTAGTATTAGTTTAAATTATTGAATAGAATATGTAAATGTAAGATAACTTTATAAAATGGAAGGTATGAGAAACAGGTAATAAAATAACGAAAGAAAACAGATGATTAAGCACTTCATTGATTCGCGATGTACGTTTGACACGAAAGACGTCTGTTGTCTCCAGTCATCATTCCTTTGGAACCCTTTTCCAATATTCATTGCTGTTTGCGTTGAGGGTTTTTATGAGCAAACGAAGAGCGAGTAAAGTTTTTAAAACTACGTTTTTTATGACTTCCTTCACTCCATTTCCGCCCTCGCTCCCACCACTCGAATAGTCGTTCCGTAAAATGGTGTAAAAGCACCTCGAACGATTCATCGACATGAATCTTATTTATTGGGATACACTCTCGAATCAATCTAAAATTTCATCAGTTTCATCTTTATTCGCGTACATTACTTCCTTGTATATTCTGCCACACCAAGTTTTTGAGTTGAGATTTCAAAATTGTGATATAATTTCGCCATTTCCCCAACAATTCAATTTTTTTCTGTTGATTTTCCGTTCAGGTCTCTTTTTTTATACGACTCCCAAGATTGTAAACATAATTTCGTGAAATTGTAATAAAAATGATAAAGATAGTGACTTGAGTATGACAGCCCAATTACTAAAGAACGTGTTCAAATGACCGAACACATCTTATGACGTGATTCGCGTTATAGGTACTTGCATCAATTTTTATTAAGGCAGTGGTGGATTTATCATCGCCCAAGGGAATATCATGGCATGTATCCTTATAAATACGAATAAAAAGTTTGTTGTCGGTAATAATATCAACAGAATATAAACAAATAAATATTCAACTAATTAATGAGTTATATTTTTTTAAATTAGCACATCAAACTTATAACAATGTGCTAATTTAAAAAATTTTACCCACTTTTTAACAAGAGAAATAATTCAAATTCGTAAGTTAGAAGTAGATGAATGAAATATAAAATATTGTATCGTTCGCGGATCTATCGAGACCGATGTATAAGTATGCATGAGAGTGGGGGAGAGGTCGAGAGGACACATTGTGTAGTGTATCAAAAGAGTGAAAGACAACAGGAACCTCTCTATCATGCAATAGTTAGCTTACACAAAAGTCGACCGTTGTAGAAAACAGCATTTCGTGGTTTCGTGTTTTCGTTAGCAGTGCAAGATCCAGGCTGGAGCTTAGTTTTTTAATTTCATTTGAGTCACTCCTTAGAAACGAACTCTGTACAAGTACATGGGAATTGTTGTTCAATGCAACTGTTAGACATGACGAGTGGACAGAACATTGCCGAGAAAACAAAATTTGCTTTGGAACCCAGCGGAAGTCTCAGCGTCATTTGGCTAGTAAGTTTCTTTCGTTCTGGTCGTGAAGTACACGAATTTGAATTTGAAGTCCCAATGTACACTATTGCACAATTGAAAGTATGAATTTGGTTTTCACTCATACAATTTAAATATTCACACTCGGCCCCATGTATTGTACGAATGAATTATTTCAAATGAATTAGGGTTATTAATTTTTGAATAGTGAATACATGCTTGTGATGTCACAGAATCTTAATTCCGGCGTATGTTCTGATATCAGTGGCTTCATGAATAATTGGATGCTTGAGGAAATACCTCGTTTTAAATCAAGCTATAGAAAGAAGTATTTCACGGGAAGTAGACGAGCTACAATGTAAAACGCGACACGTCGACATTTTGAACTCTGCTCGCGGATGCTGCGGAACCTTTTGTATTGTTTTCTTTTGTTTCAGCCCGATGGCTTTACATGCGAGTTTACAGAATATTGATAATATAAATACATTATGATACAATAATTGCAGGTTAGCCTATAAGGCTTCTAAGTAATCTTAAGATAGGTTTAATGGTATTTTCATGAAATACCATTATTCACCTAATATGAGGTTTATGATAATTACATGAAGTTGAAGATATGAAGAGTGGAAGAATTGGAGGCATGCTATTTTATATGGTACTTTAGGTATGTTTTCTTAATCCTTGGTGTAGAAGATGAGGTGCGTCCTAGGGGAATAGTGGAAATATTAGGAGCTGAGGAAGGTTTTTTGAATAATTTTGTGTTGAGACAAGTGATGAAGGTGGAGAATGGTTGGATACTTAGGTCTCGAAGAATAGTGAGATTGGGCACTAACCATTGTGCATGGTTCTTTGGTTATTCGACGTAGAGTTTTGTTTTGAAAGGCTTGAAGTAATTTCATGTTGGAAGGGGAGGAATGTAAATCAATACGGATGTTGGGAAAGTTTGCTAATATTCCAATATCTAGGATATTAGGGGGGGCAGAATGGTTGTAGGAGTAGTATATGTGGGATGACAGAGTGAGGAAGCGGAGATTGTATTTATTTTGAAATGAAAGAAAATTTGTCCACTGGGGTTTGTTCGTCTGCAACGCCACGTTTAGTTCTTGGTATTTAAGTCACCAAGTGAAAGGTATGGAGTAGATGCATTGAAGATTGATTTAATATGATGTGAATTAAGTAGATAATTGGGAGGTTTGTAGGCAAATAATATGTTGAGAGGGAGGTTAAGTTTGAATCTTGATTTGAACAATTTCAAGGCTATGCATTATAAGAGAAGAGATTGACGATGCGTCAATTTACGTCGTATGAACATTGCTATGCCATCTGCTGCAGATTTCGAGGGCCTGTCAGCTTTGTAGAGACGATATCCGGGGATGCTGAAAGAGTTATCGGAAGTGAAATGCGTTTCAGATATGCAAGCAATATCTATATAATAACAATGAAGGAAGTGAATAAAGGTGGACGTTATGTTTGCAAGACTGTCAGCGTTCCACATAACAAAAGATAAAGATGGTAGATTATGGGTGGTATCCATTGGTGGCGTCTTGTAGCTGTAGAAGGGAGGAGATTATTTGGGAATATAGGTTTTTGAGAAGGTGAGACTCGAACCCGGGACCATCTACTCTGGCCGCAAGTGTGCTATCCACTGCACACCCGCATTGGTAAGATGTGTTTGCTAGAGAAACATTTGATTGGACATTTGATTGGATTGGATAACTGTTATGATTCCGGGCCAGGATAAATAGGATTGGAGATGACAGTCGAAGATATGATAGTTTTTAGATTGTTAGGGGGTATGAGAAGGCTGAATATTACGAGCACTGCGAACATTTTAGGTCGGTTGATGATGAGCTGGGTGTGATGAAGAAGTGGAGTTTTGGGATCGAGTTTTTAGTGATTTATAAAACGGACATGAATTTGCATTTGCTCTACGTTGGGATCTAAGTTTCTCTCTAGGGGGCAGTTGATGCAAGTTGGTTCTGCAGTACGCGGAAATTGGCAGTTAGTGCACTAAACTGGTCCTGGATGGCGTTTTCTTGCTTCTACTTTTATCACGTAGTGAAGGAGACGATCCAGTCCTAGAATTTCTCCCTCAGCGTCATTGTCTTCTAATAAGACCGTTACATGATTTGTAGAACCAGTTAACCTTTATCAATGGATACTGAAGTGTCCGTAAGGTGGCGAGTATCTCATCTTCAGTAATAGTTGAATGTGCCGGACAATGACGGAGATGTGTTTATTGCTGGGTTAAGTACAGGTGTGGTATTTCAGTTTGTGAGCTTCCAGGTAGGAGATAAGAGCACGGAAATGATCATTTTTTTTAGGAGCAATAACAAAAACATTTTATAGTTGATAATTACAAGACATTCTACATGCAATAAACAAAACTCATATTCGTGCTTTTACGAATACCAAATATAGCGAGTACACAAGTATTACGTTTTCAAGTTATTTCGAGTAAGTAATCACAGAAAAAAACAATTTATCTGTATTTTTCTCCTTACCGTACAAAGTAATAAGTGTTTTTAGAAGTGATAAAATTGACAAATTTAAAGTAATAAAGTAGTGATGGAGTAACTTCATTTGTTATCCCCAACGTGGTCATAAGCAGTCTGAAACTGCTTTTTGATTAGAAAGTTTATTTTATGAGTTATTTAACCTCAAACATTTTTATACCCTTTAATTTACTTTTGTATTAAGCGTCTTTACGTTTCACAGTATTAAACGCGTATTGAAATAATTAACATTAAATACAACTTAGAATCGAAGTTATTGTAACTGAAAAAGCAGTATAAATATTTTTGCTTATTTTCATCAATCATTCATCGCCTATTGAATTTGTATCCTATTTATTTATTTATTGTGTTTTCATCCTTTACATTATTTATTTGACAATGGTAATTTTATTATTATTATTGAAATCTTGAGGATGACGAATATTTTCAAAAGAGTTTATTAAGTTTGTTATCCTTGTTTGCTCCGCTCAACGAGTAACACTGTTTAAGTGTTTGAACAGCGGTTTTTTCTCGGACGAGGGATGACTGGTGGCGCTTGAGTCTCTACCCCTCATTTCCTTCTACCATGCACAGTTGCACACAGTTATCCGTAGCGCAGTTCGTCGAAGTGCAGATCGCAGTCCACCTCTGATGTATGTGAGCGCAATGTGCAGGTAAGTCTTAAACAGTCGTTTCCGATCAATGAGAAACAATCATTACTGGACATTCTTGTATTAAAACACCTGTAAACAAGTATGGATTCTTTTGGCACATTCTGCCCGGCATTATCCGGAGTTCTTATATAATATTATTTATATGTTGGTTTCTATATTTTTCTACTTTGATGATATTAAATTTTCACTTTTGTTAATTTCAAAAATTAAATTCAAATTAACTATTAATGAAAAATTTCAAATAGTTTTATCGATTACTTTTTTCTGATTTCCATGTAACAGCCCTTCCAAATAATTCACTTTTATTAGTGAGATGATGTATAGAGTGCTTTTAACCTTTCATTCACATACGAACGAACAATTAACGTGCTACATCAAAATTTATCCCATTTCTGAAAAGAAACTAAAAAAAATTCTAACTCGAGAGGCGAATTGTGGACAGTGTTGCGTAATTATTGTATGTGTTTGTGGGGAGGGTAAGAGGTATCGTTACAGGTTCATTGTGGAGGGTGGTGGTGGTAAAATTGTAATTATTGCGTATAATAATTTATGGACATTCCTTTGGTTCAGTGATACCCAAAGTCGTCTACATCGACCCCCAGGGGTCGACTACGATATGCATGGGGTTCATGTTAGCGAAAAACAAAATTGGGGTTCCATGAGATGATATTGGAGTTCAAGGTAGTGGATCTCATTTAAGCAGGTCTTGACCATTATTTTAGCTTTCCATGAATGTCCACGTACACTTAAGGGCTCTAATGACCGTGACGGTGACGAGCCCTAAAGCCCCACTTTTAAAAAATACATGCAGTTTATGTATGTGATGTGTATGTCACTACCTTTTACTTACACCGTATTATGGAATATCGCGAGAAAGTTTTTAATTGCTTTTCCACCTTTTACCTGGTGGAAAAGGGTTTCAGTGGGATTTCGAATTTCGTAACAAAAAAAACAAAAACGAAAAAGACTGGACATTACTGACAGAGGAGATTTGATATTAAACCAAACTAACTTGATGCCAAATGTTAAAAATTTGCTAATAAACCATCAGATTTATCTCTCACACTAAAAGCATTTTTTGCTGAATTATTATATGTAACAGATACTTAATTTTAAATTGTTTGGTTTTAATTTGAATTCAATTAAAAAATAAGATGTGACTTTTTTTATGTTTTTCACACTACAGTTAGAAATTTAAATCTATCAAAGTGAGTAGCACTACACCAATGCACATTTGTAGTTGATGAATTTGCAAAAATTCAATATTAGATAAGCAGATTGTCGACCTAAAACCGAAACACAAAGCAAGTGGTCCTCGAAACAAACAAGTTTGGGGACCTCTGCCTTAGTTGAAGCGCAGAGAAGTAAATAATAATAAATAAATAATAAATAAATTTATTGTCAAAAAACAGTACAAACTGCGTATGACCACGTGGAGGGGAAAAAAAACTAATTTACTCTCCGGAAGCAAGCAAGGGACCATCCCATCAATTCCGATCAAGGGCCCTAAGGCAGAGGCGGATTCAAAAAATTCAGCAAAAATTCCTA
>NNCF01129075.1:256658-290152 GCA_002313205.1 Laupala kohalensis | reverse complement strand
GCTCGAACATTTTGTAATTTCATGAAGAATCTGTTGATACTTTCCACTGAATTGTGAGCGCGTTAAATTGTAGGACTCATAGAATAACTCGATTTCAGTAGAATGAATGTATTATCGATTTTGTAAATTTTATGTAATGTCTTGTTTGGAACATAAATGGACCTTATTTAAATGAGGGTTATCCTTTACTTCTAAATGTATGTGTGTATCCTGAAGGGAATCTTTTGTCAAATTGAAGATCAAAATGAAAATATTCACATTCGTTATTGCTAATTAAAAGATAGAATTCATGAGAATGTTTTATTTTCTTAATGTAAGGATCCCTTGCATGTAGGCATACTTCTAAATTAAGAACATTGTATCTCGTCTTGGGAGAGTGTATAAATCATTTTCCAGTCTAGAAGAAAGAATAAAATGATTAAATTGATAATTGAGTTCACCTGAACTTTGTTAGATAAAAATGTCCTTCCCAACGGGCACTGAACCTCTTTTCCTGCTCCCTCACAACAATGCCAAAGGGCGCATCTCCTCGGTGCGCAGAGAAAAGAGAAATGGATTGACGTGTTAATACGGATTCCCGCTTACTGAAACAGAAATCCATGCCGTCTCTAGACGGACTGCCGCAGATGGGAATAAAATGGCATGACATCTAAAGACGGCAAACCACGCGGAAGAGTTAAATCCCGTTCTTTTTGCAAAAAGATCTCACTTTCTAGAGTTGCAGAAGCCGAGTTTTATTCCTTGTCGTCGTGCTAATGGAATAGCTTCCCGCATCTGCCGCTAGATTGCTCCCCGTTCGTAAGCTCTATAGTGCAATCACTGAAAAGGGAAGAGGCATCTCCAGTCATCGTGGAGGCTCGAACACCTTAAGTACCTCCTCTGTGGGACTCCACAATGCGTGACTCACTCTCGGTTGGTGTGTTGTTACGATTTCGTTTTGCGCACTCGGAACACGTTGAAGTATGTTCAAAGATTTATATGATACATTGAAAAAGCGATATGGATGTCGTATATCTAATTGTGTACACCACAACCACAATAAATAGTAACATATGTTGAAGTAATGGCTACTATATCGGTAGCGTTGTGCTATTTTCGTCGAGGGACACCCCGTATGTGATGATGCAACCACGAAAGTGAGAGGAACATCCTGTTATGCATGTATCTGACAACTTAGTGTAGTCACCACAACTAAACCTCTTCAATGATCCTCTATTTTTTTTTCATATTACTATTTGATTAAGGAATAGGGAAAACTAAACTTTGTGGATACTTCAAATGAAGATCTCACGACTAAGCACTTGGCAACTTCATTATTTTAGTAATAATAACCACAGTCGGTTTTTCAGTATACTGATATCATTGCAACTGCTAACACCTTTTTAATTATAGATGCCATGTAACTAAGTACAGGAAGGGGGAAATGAAACTGGACCACAAAAGAACTGTAGTCATGACACGGAATTGACCCTCGTTAATTATCAAAAGAACTGCCATTCACAGAAAATGCTGGAAAAGGTTATCTTTGACGTCGATGCATGTATGAAAATGTGAGACACGCGCAGCAGCTCAGTTTGAAGGATAGCAGCAATAGCGTTTTCAATGTTCTGCTGTAGTTCGTCAACAGTGTGAGGGCTTGTTGAGTAAACCTTACCCTATGATTTGCCCCATAGGTAAAATCACAGGGCAGGTAGATCAGGCGATCGAGAAGGCCAGGAGATTTTACTGCCTCTGCTGACTGTCCTCTCCTCACCGAACACCTCGTGACAAGGTTTTCAGGATGATGAATGTTGTTGCTCCGTCGCACTTCCTGTATTTTCCATAAAGAGCAGTTTTCCTGTTCATTAACAAGGGTCGATTCCGTGTCAGTCTTATAATTTTTTTCCGTCCATTTTAATTTTGCCTACCCTATACTTCACATCGTTCAAAATATGTTCGTAAGTTTCATAATTTATTGCATGATTATTCTTCTACTCATTCAAGCAGGTACAAACATAATAAGCTTTCAATACAATTACAGCTGTGATTTTGTGTTCTAAGACTTTTAGATCATTTTCTTATGCCTTCGTGATTTTTTCTGTGAAGAACGACACCAAGGCGGAATATGAGTCTCAGGACATAATCCAATTAAAATGAAATTGGATACGTAAGTTACATTCCCAACGTAATCAGGACTGCTGAATGTATTGTTTATAAGGGAAACAGAACAGTAACAGGCAAAACTCACGCTAACACAAAATAATATAAATGAAGAGAAAAAGGAGTATATATTCATGGACATCAAATGTATTTTTTCGTATAGAACATTTCTGGACGGGATAAGACATGTCAAAATCTGGCCTATTATTTAATTTCTGTTTATTATTTCTTAATTCAGTGTACAGAGAGATTTAGAAAGTACATTTACCTCAAATGTCTCCTAAACAAATGAAGAAATTTAAGTGCCATTTTTAGCAAAAGTTGTGACATAAGACTTCACGTATTTCAATAAATTGAGTTTTTTTATAGTTTAAAAAAATTTAAGTATATATTCCCTTCAGCACTATTTTGTCTAAGAGTAGGCAAAAATAAATAAAGAATTACACATATTTAATTTGAATGAATAACAGCGTAAGTGCACCGCGAATCTTTCAAACATTTCCAAATATAATGTACTAGCTAAACACGTGAGGCTAAACTGCAGGGAAAATTGAATGTAACTAAGTTGTATGTTAGATGTAGATAGTTTGCTCTCAATTCGAGTGAAAGTAATTTTAGAGACATTTTGTATCTTTGTTTGACACACGGCAAACATCTGAAACAACCCTCATATATTGTTTGAGAGGGAAAAGAACTCTGGTACGGAAAATAATGTAACCAGATGTCCATGAATTCTTCCCGACAGCAAGTAACGATGTGTTCGCATGTTAGTACGCTCTTCTCAGAAGTTCCTTGTTACGAACGTCAAGAAAAAAAACCATGAAATTACGTTCCACTGCATAAATGTAACGACCTCCAATTTTTCACACTTTGATTTCTGGCTACTGTCGCGAAAGACATACTTGGGACTCCAGTTTGAATACCTCATTCTTCGAGGTTAGAGTTAAGACTATTCTGCAGTAATAACGTAGTTATAGTGTCNAGGTTAGAGTTAAGACTATTCTGCAGTAATAACGTAGTTATAGTGTCTTTACATACGTATTAAATTTAATATTAAGTTTGGTACAGCTTATAACTGAATTATGTTTCTGAACAACTCTTTCCACCATCATTTATTTTAAGGAAATCATTCTCAATTCGATATTTTTTTATTTTTCGTTTTAAGAGAGTTTTTATGTAAATTCATAAATATTTTTAATCGGTTGTCTTATTTCAAATATATTTGATGTACTTAGTGTGCAGTGTAATCTAGTTAGTCCAAACCACAAGTTTACTCAAATGAAGAAGGAATTAATACCTTATCTTTTTTTAAGTAAAACGTAACGAAGAATCTTTATATTGATTTTCAGTTTTAAACAATTACTATATATACTGATTTTTTACATTTAAATTGTTTGTTTTTCTCTTAGTTTTTATACAATGAATTTCATACTTCTCTTTCAAATACTCAAAGATTGGTATATTCAATTTCCCAAAAATCGTAAATATTTGTAAAATTTATTTGGATGTTAACTGATTCGTTCAATCACAGTCAACATCAGTATTCATTATTATCATCCTTCATGCTAATGTCTATGGTCACGTTCGTGACAGCGAAGAAATGTGGTCTTAGAAACCATAATTTTCTATATCATTCACTCCGTGTAGGGTATAGACAAATTCTCGTACAATTTGAAAAGATGTGTTCCTACTGTTGTGGAAAAAATCTTGATAGTCGACTTTGAGCATTAATAAAACGTTAACCAATTGCTTCACAAAAAATAAGTTACACCACAATTTTTTGTATTTCATCCTGCATTTATCGAAGTGAATTAAAATTTTTTACTGCATATTTTTTAAATATTTTTGCAGGTATACCGAAAACGACTCCCGGCTTTTCCATGCTTTCAATCGAAGTGTTGAATTTGAACATTAATTGCTTTAAAACCACTCGTCTGATCACAGTCAAATTTTAATATGATATAAAAAATCCCATTGTTCAAAGGTTCATCGATTTTGAAACATATTTGGTTATATGAAAGAGAAATATGAAATTTAATGTATAAAACTAAGAGAAAAACAAACAACTTAAAAGTAAATAAATCAGTATATATAGTAATTGTATAAATGTAATAACCAAAATAATTATACTTTACTTTTTAAAAAGAGAAGCTATAAAATATAGCTTTATTTAAGTAAACTTATGATTTGTACTAACTAACTAACTAACTAACTAAATTTGTATATACATCAAATGTATTTGAAGTCAGGCAAACGTTTAAAAATATTTAAGAAAACACTTAAAACCCTCTCTCGAAATGAAAAAAAAACTTTTAATACGGTACTACTGCAGAATAGTTTTAACTCTATCCTTATCAACTGAGACCTTTCATTTTGAGATATACGGTAGTTCCAACTCTAGAGACAACTGTATTTCCAGCAATCATGCTGGATTTTGCCTGGTCCACAAGTTTATTTTTATCTTGACCTATTGGTCTAGTTGCCGTATTTACCATAACCAGATGGTAATCTAAAATAAATATTCTGTTCTTCTTTGGCCTTTCACTAACCTCAATCGTTAAGAAACTTTTCGTGAATCAAAATACGAAAAATCGGGTCTCACTATTTAATTCTCTCCAATAATGATTTAGTTGATATGCGATGCGATGTCTCCAGATACTGAAATACCGTATTTACTGTATTATTAAACATGAGATCTCTTGCTGAATTGCCTTGGTATGTCAAGGGTAGGCATGAGAGCCGACTTAATGAAAACCGAGAGAGAGAGAGAGAAATCGAATACATTCCATTGCTCCCAGAGATCCTCTTTGTTTCCTGCTTCCTCGTCTTTCATCAAACACCTTTTATATTTTTCTATCTTCATCTCTTGTTAACAAAATATCCTTAATTTCATATGCAAATCAAAGTCGAGATTTCACAATGTTGTCAGTTTTTGTCTCACTTCAAGATTTTAATGCTATTATATAAACTATTGTGAAAGATGTGGTTTGCCTGTCAATTATTTTATTGCTTTCTTACTAAACTAGTATCTTATTACACCAAAATCACATCAGCAATGGTATGCGACTGTTTATAAATCAATAACATCATCGACAATGATATTGAAGTAATACCGTGTAGATGAAATAAAATAACTAATGTAATTTTTTCTGACAGGTGACACATAAAAAGTACCGAATTAAAATATTTCCATGTTTTGAAACAAAAATTACTTGATTCCGAGAGTTTCTACAGATTTGTTGTTTATTGTTAAAATGTAGTGCACATAATGGGGAAAGCTACCAAAAACTTGTCTGTTTTGCAATAAGACATATTTCTTGAAACTGTGGAAGGTAATATAATTTTGCTTCCTGGTCATTGTATTTCAAAGATTATTATGAATAACGAGAAACTTGCGATATTATAAATGGTAAAATCGTCCATCATCCTCAACCTGGATTACAATTTCTCTCAAAATATTGGTTGCAACCACATATGTTATGAAAAATAAAAGTACATCGTTTAATCTTTTCTCTCATCACATAAAATTTTCTGAATTACATATTCTAAACTCTTTTAAAATTAAAATACAAATTTTCATTTACGAATTTTTCCCAAAACATTGTAAACGTTGATATATATTTAAAGTGATCTGTTACGAACCATTAGAAGTTCGTAAGGACGCTCAGTGCTTGCGCTGCTAGCACTACGCTTCGACCTGACTTTATCACTACCAGATCGCTGTGTTGTAGAAGACTGCATGTTCCATGAAGCAACCCCCACCTATTTCATGTCATCCCTACCTCCTTCTAGAAGCTTCTGCACGGTATAAAAGCTCGTGTTTTCCACGAGCAAATTACTAGTGTGACTTCAAGTATCGTCGGAGATGCACTACGGCTCTGTTTCGTGGTGTAGTTACGTCGCATGGCTGCGTTGCACAGTCATTCATAATGCTACACTTATTTAAAAGTTGTAATTTATTTTTTTGGAAGGTGGCTTAGCCACCCAATTATTGGAGGCAATGTATACTGACTGATCAGCAACATGCAACTGTGTGACTTCAAAACTGCTATACTAATTTGTGTTTTCCAGTTACAGCGCATCAGTTATGTTCAAATTTAACCTTCCAGCATAGTGAAGGAGATTATCCGCTTGCCAGCGTGGTGTACTCCATTGTGGACACTCGTCGGAAGCAACAAATTATCAATTAACATTCAACCCAGTGAAGACGGGGCCATATCAACATCGCAACAAGCATGTATCGCGATCCATATCTAGTAGGGGCCTGAATTGCACTACTAGAGCTTTTTATATTTGCAAAAAGACACCGAAAACTCGGTGATCTGATTTAGGGTCTGCATGCGCTTCTACCTTTGTGTTTATACCATTACGTAACTCTGTGAAAAATTGGGAACCTTATGTTAAATATTAGGGGAATTAAAACTTCAAATTTTGTAACATCCTTCAAGTAACTGTTTATGTAGATTTAATGTGTAATAAAATTGTGTTCGTATTGAAGAAACAAAACTATGGCCAGTTTATAAAAGAATCTCCTGACCTTTTAAACTACTGATTCATTTTGTGAGTCCTCCTTCCTGTGTTATTAACATGATCCATTCAATGAAAATTTACACTAGTTATTTATTTTATTTCATATACAAGATATTAAATATACATTACTTAAATATCATTGGCAAAGATTGATGTTATTTGACTATTAACATGGGCATACTATTGCTCATGTGAACCATTTGCCATAACAAATTAATGGTTTCCAAAAAAATCGTTCCAATTTTAGTATATGTACCATCAAAGTGAGTCTTTGAAGAACGCCATAAATTCTCTGAAGAACTGCAGGGCATCTGGTTCTGATAATATAAGTGCAGAAGTATTAAAAATAAATCCGCATGCTACAGCTGTCACACTTTTGCCCATGTTCCAAGAAATCTGGCAAAAAGAGCAGTTCCCTAAGGAGTGGAAAGAAGGTTTAATTAAAAAACTCAAAAAAAGGAGATCTTGGAAAGTGTAGTGATTGGAGAGGTATAACTCTGCCTTTGGTCATAAGTAAAATCTTTAACAAAATTATCTTAAATAGAATAATGATTAAATTAGAAAAAACCATAAGAAATGAACAAACTGGTTTTAGACCCAACAAATCATGCACAGATCAAATTAACACACTACGAATAATAATAGAACGATCTGTTGAGTATCAGTCTCCTCTCCATATTCTATTTGTGGTTTATCAAATAGTATTTGATTCGGTCGCACGAGATATAAAATGGAAAGTATTGAAGTTAAGAGGTCTACCCAGCAAGTATATCAACCTGATCAAAGAGGGATTCAACAATTTTAGCTGTAGAGTTCTATGCAATGGTCATCTGTCACCCCTTGTCTTTATACCAGTGTTAGATAGAGTATTGAAAAGAAGGATGCAGGGGGAAAACCAAGGGATTCAGTGGAAACTGAACCAACATCTCGAAGAACAAGTGTACGCAGATGACATATGCCTACTATCCCATACGTACTATCATATGCAGGCAAAATTAAATGACCTCAGTAGAGAATCCAGAAAAAAAAGATGACTTCAGATAAACTGCTCCAAAACAGAAGAAATGCTACTGAACCATATTTCGCAGAGGGCTACTAACATGGAAGGAAACGTTGTAAAGAACGTGTTCAACTTTTGTTATCTGGGAAGTAGGGTGTCAGAGGATGGAGGAGCCACCCTAGATGTTTGCACAAGGATTCAGAAAGCAAGGGGCACATTTGAAAGACTAAGACTTGACTGTACAACAACTTAAGCTTAAGTACGAAGATCAAAATATTTAATGCTTGTGTCAAATATGTCCTGCTGTACGGTTGTGAAACTTGGTTGGTCACCACTCAAATAAAAAGAAAGCTTCAAATTTTCATAAATAGATGTCTAAGATACATCTTACAAATATGGTGGCCACGCATTATTTCCAATAAAGATATCTGGGGAAAAACAGAACAAATGGATATAAAGAAAGGAATCTGCAAGCGGAAATTTTCTTAGATTGGGCACACACTTAGAAAAGACGATGAAGGACCATCGAAAAGTGCCCTGATGTGGAACTCTCAAGGGTCCAGAAAACGGGGACGTCCAAAGATGTGCTGGAGAAGTTCCATCTTGAAAGAAACTGGCAAAAGTTGGAATGAGATGCGAGCGATGGCAGCAGACAGGGGGAGATGGAGAAATTTTGTGGAGGACCTTTGCTCCAAATAGGAGACAATGGACATTATTATTATTATTATTAAAAAGAAAATAATAAGATAAATGACATGCATACCAAATCTTTCGCAATAGTTGATAGGTATCGTAGCATTAAAATCTTGGATTGCGACAATAACTGACGTAATATGAAATCTCGACTTGCTTTGCTTATCATCGATCATCCCCCTTTCTTAAACCAATGATCACCAGAGTCTATTTCCAGCAGAAATTTCCTGGAGAGTACAGGAGCTAAGCGCCTGCTTCCGCATTGACGTCGGAAATTGACACTTATGTTTTATTCCAACCAATTCGTGAAAATATATCACATTACCAGTATTGACAAATGGAAGGATTGTATACTATAAATCTGAAATGAAAGAATTTTTCATCCACTCAAAGAAGTCTGAAGTGTACGTCATATTTTTGGTCACAATTCTAGTAAAAGTCTATAAATTATGAGTGTTAATTAGTAATTTTTATTCGTTTTAATTTTGAAAGAATATTGTATCATACTCTTCTTGTGTCATTTGAAACACAGTTGATATTTTAAAGAAGGAATGAAGAGATTTTACAACTTTAACTTTATATTTTGCATTGCATCGGCGTGTAATAAAAAATGTTAATTCGACCAAAATAAACACACTATTTCCTTCGCAAAATGTCAATTTAATTAACAAATTTTTGGAAATAAAACTACAATTTCCCACCATGTTTCGATACCGCTTGGTATCATCATCAGGCGTGCAAGTACATTAAAAATACATTATTATAACATTATGAATATGATGTGAGCCGCTCACACATTTTGTAATGTGTTTTTACACCTGATGATAACAAATGGTGTGAATTTGTTAATTATATCGATAGTTTGTAAGCGAAATAGTCTGTTTATTTTGGTCGAAATTTACATGTATTACCTTTTCTTTAAAATGGTTTTAATAAATTAGTAAGAATACTGGTCTTCTTCATTAATGTGAAATACAGTTACAGTGACCCAATTTTTCTTTTACAAACGAAATGTAGTTATTAGCAGATCATACACTCTCGGAATTTTCTACGTGTTTATGTGGATATATTCCTTTCTTTCCTTTTTTCTCTTAGATTCCAATTACTTTTTTCTGTCTTTTGACTCAATCTGCTTGGGAGGTGAAATAGGAAGGGTAACTTTGAAAAGTGATCTGTATTCATGCTCCACGTAATGTTCAAAATTAAGGTATTAAAGTAGATAAATTCCAAAACAACTTATAGCTCTGTAATCTGCTCTTTTTCCATCGGGTTTAGTTCCGGGAAAGCTGTAGTTGAATTTCACAGTTTATACTCTAACGGGATCTTTGATCTAGGTGTTCCCAGGGGAGGTGGATGGGTGAAAGAATGGCAAGGAAACATGAGTTCTACAAGGATATTTACCACATAATAATACGAAAGAAAATAATAATAGTAACAACTCGAACTAGAAAACAATGGTTCTAGTTCATGATCAAAATAACGGAGCTTCATATGATAAATCCATTTCTTATCCACCTGTTAAATTGCATTATATAAAATTTAATGAATGTTTTGAAGTAATGATTTTGGATACTCTCCTCAAATATTCCCAATCCATAGATGTAAAAACGCGTGAATTAGGTTTCATCTGGTCCCTCGGAGCCTCTGCCCATCCCGGTTTAAATAGACAACGAGAATTTCTTCAAATTTAAAATTAAATTTTCCCTCCTTTTCTTTCCTTCTATCCAATGGTTGGTACACGTCAACCGAAAGGAGAAGAAACGCTGCATCAACTCCGCGACTGACGAAGATGAGAGTCGAAACAGTTTTAAAAAATGTGACTTTTAATGGTTTCGTTCTATTTTTTCATTATATTTAAATGTTTTCTAGTTATAGACATTGCACCTACAAATAAGAAGCCTACACTATCGAATACGGAAAGAGGAAATTATGGAGATAGATGGTAGGTAATTCAATAGGAACGACAGAGGATGGAAAACTAAATCAACGAGAACAATGCATCAAAGTAGGTCAATAAGATGGAAAAGGGCGAATGAAGGTAGCTTTTTATACCAATAAATTAAATGTCTTGAGTTTGCGTATAACAACAAGAAATTGTTTACACCAAGTAAATATGTAATATAACTTATCATTGGCCATGGTAACTTCAATCAGTACTTGAAAAGAATGCGCCAGAGAAAAGATGCTGAGTATGTCTGAGGTAAGGGAATCGAATCTCCCGATCACATTTTGATTGATTGTGATATTGATGGACATGAACGATAAGAATATGTGAAAAGGATGAAGCATTATGGAATTACATATTTCTAAGATAAAGATGGACTGGATCAAAGGATGGTATGAAAACTTCGAAAGATTCGTAATATTATTAGGAAGATTACAAGATGCAATAAAGTAAGGATAAGAGTGGTTTCACGCAAACAAAAAAACAACAACAAAAATTTAAGAATCGAAAAGAAGAAGACAATGGCCAAGAATCCCTAGCAATATCATCAAGGAACAGGGTTTTAGAGAGCTCAAGAAAATAAATTTACGAAACGTTCTAATTGATGGTGTTCTTGTTAATGATGAAACAAACGAGATGTATTGCATCGAGACTGAAACAAACAAAGATGTCTTACAGAATCAATCGAACACTCCATCTTGAAATTCTGCCCGTGTGGTCTGATTACTCGTGTTCACAGGGGAAGTGCTTCATCTGGAGAGATCGAACGAGGGATCGAACCAGGAAATCGTGGCGAGATTGCCTTGCGCCCCTGCGCCTCGTGCCTCCGTGCTTGCTTGCCCCGACACTCCCCCTTGACTCTCACCACCACCACCAAACCAACCTCCGCCGTCCGACACGTAGCAGGCACAGGAAATTTAAATCACCACGTTTACTAATAGCGTTGAAGGCATTCATCTACCATACTAATATTAGTCCAGTCATTAGGCAAGAAGTAGATCAGAGGAAACAAATTGCGGAGTTGGGTTTCTCATGTGTTCCTTACGTATTTGGGGTACTGAATCCGAATTTCAACTTTGCTAACACGTAGGAGTTACGCAACATGGTGAAAGTTAAAAAAAGATTTGGCACCTAAAAATGTAAATAATTACTGAGAAAACTAATAATGTTATTCTACGTCACGAGATTTTTTAACGAACCAAGTCAGACATGTGATTATTTATTTTATTTATTATGTCTTTTGATTAGTTTCAGGCCGTGAGGCCTTCTATCCAACTATTCATCTCTGGAGAGGTAATCGGGAAGATTTTGGGGATCCGGGGAATTTATCGTACCAAACCCGACATTTGTGTGGTGTAGGTGGGGGACAACCCAGCTGAAAACTTAGTTGGACCGAGCGGGGTTTGAACCCACACTCTACCGCTCAACGTGATCGTGGAAGCGAAGACGCTACCACTTGACCACTATTGACGATGTAATAAAAAGGAATATTGGCGTCGAATTGTGTTGTCGTACATCGTTCTTGTTTGTATGCAAATAGATATAGATAAATTCTACTACTATTAACGTCCATTATGTAATTTCCATTTTATAAATACTATACGTCCATAAAAGGTCATAAGTTTTAAATTATTTATTTAATTAGTCATAGATAAAGTTCAGCAATACGCTGAGCTGAGAGACAGTAGCTATGTAGTATAGTACAAGAACTGAGATCTGCTCTATCAATCTTTATTTCTCCGTCTTTAACATTATTTCCGAAATGATACAAATTAGTAATTATTCCGTATTCTACATTAAAAAATATTAGTATTGTTATGATGGAACTTAAACGATTTCTTGGTTCAGTTAAACTTTAGCTACCTCTAGACCCTGTGGGACACGTCCGAACCTGTGAATGAACTCGGGTCTTTTGAAGAGTTGAGGATTGGAAACTTTTGAAATTCAAGAAACAAATTATTCCTCTACCACATAAGTGAAACAAAACGAGAGTAAGATAATCAAGATCATAACACATCATTTTCAAAATAATATTTTGGATATTAATAAACTAGCTCACTTTGCCTGACGTTACCCAGGGCAAACGTTTCTAAATTTCTGTATTTCTCTACTTCTTTGATTTGTGCTAATATAAAAAAGTATATACGATAAAGACAACATGTACACATTACAGAATTCAACGCAGATATGTAAGTAATTACGAATCATTTTAAAATGCAAACAAGGAAAATACATTTTACACAACTATTAATAAACAAAGCGTATAATTAAGACATCTGAACTCATTGTTTTTTTTTCACTTTCAGATAATATGCTTAAAAACAATGTGTATCATATCTTTCTACGATTTGGTCACGTAGAAAATAACACAAGTGGGTTGTCCGTCTGACGTAATGCAACTGAACTCTGGTGGATATGTCTGTTAGCTTGATAATCACCATTCATTCACAGAGCGAAGTTACACGTCACAGATAAACATCCAATTTTAAATGTTTTTTCTGCTCTTATATTTCATCAACATTAAACATTCTGAACTGAAGAGTAAGTGAAAGTAGGAAAGTAGACATGGAAAATAAATTTGCATACTGTCATCCAACATAAATCAGCATTACTTTTAGAAGCAACTTCTTAACTTGGTATTAAATCTGGAAACACAACTTCTAAATCAGTTTGAATTCTAATGAAGAAATACTTTATCTGATTGTCTTTCACTGACAGGAATACATTCCCAGTCCTGCGTCAGTTGTGTCAATTTTACGTACATTGCCTAGTCGTCTGAAAGAAACAATTAGATTGTCAGTTTGAAACTATATATTCTAGTTTCCGAGCATCTTTGTCGAACATTCTTCCCATTCTATACGAATCATCCATGCTCGTATCTTTCTTTCGGACAGCGTTTGTCAATTGTCGGGGGAGAACAGCGGCGCAGCGAAGCCCGCCGGCAGCTGTCAGCGATATTGGCTGCTGGAGTCCTCTCCCGGCGCTGCGACCAACGCCCCGCCCTGTCTCTGGGGCCCTGTATTGGAAAGCGGATGCCTTTCGCACAGTTCAGTCTGTCGCCTTCCCGAAGCTTCGAGACGGCGTCGCAAGGCGGAGCCACCTGCGCTGGGTCTGAACCACGACCTCATACCAAAATGAAGAACACGAATTCGTGATTTACGATGGACGAAACGTATTAATATTCTATGATGAGAAACGATATGGAAGAAGTTGTCAAGTCTTTTTCAAAACTTCTAAAATAATGAGCCGACTTGACACATGCAAGGATGTTTCAAAAGAGATCCATGTTTTGATATTGTGCTACCATATTCATAATTTTATGAATGAGTAACTTTAAAGTACGCCCTTTTCATTTGAAAACACAGCAACTGATAAATTATTTTGTTTCTTTTTTCATACAAATTGTTTTTGATCCATTCTATTTATAATAGCTTATTTCTAACTCTACGCGACCTTGACACGGTTGTATACATTATCTCTGTAGCCCCATCCTGACCTGGGTTTTCCTCCGGATAGTGGCGGATTTTCCATGGGTTGGATAGTCATTTAATACTCTTATTATTACTCTCAAATTTTGACTACACATTATATTTTCGACTCATTTAGGAATAATAAAATGAAACAGTACGTATTTGACTAAAAAAACATCTTTTTTTATAAGTATTGAATCCGCCCTTTGGCCCTTGGGCCCTTGATCGGGATGGTTTTTTACTTGTTTCCCGAGAGTAACTTAGTTTATTATCATCCAAGAGGTCATAAGGAGTTTGCAACTGCTTTTTTGACAATAAAGTTTTGTTATTTACTATGACAATATTTTAGTTTAGTTATTTACTATGACATAGTTATTTTTGACAATAAAGTTTAGTTATTTACTATGATTAGCTATATATTCTCATCTGTTGAATATGGCTTTTTAGTATGGTTTTAAACAGAAAAACAGGAAGAAGTCCGCAGGTGCTGAGTCAGGGTGAACAGGTTTGCTGCCAAAATATGAACAGAAAGTTAATAAGTTGTTGTAGGGTTGTTAATATGCCATTTCCATTCCTTGTGAAATTCTTCATTATTATCCAAAATAGTTGGTGAGATGGACAACTGTCAGTGAAACATTATTCCAGAAGCAGGCGAGACTAGAGAAAAGTTTGTTTTGATCTAGCCATTTCTCACGTGACACATAACACTTTCCACGTGGCAAGACTATGGAAGCAAAAATAATATGGTTGACCTAACCTAGGATTGAATATATGATGTTCTCATTAACAAATTTTTGGTCAAAAAAGCAGCACAAACTGCGTATGACCACGTGGAGGACAATAAACTAATTTCTCTCCGGAAGCGAGTAAGGGATCATCCCAGCAATTCCGATCATGGACCCTAAGGAACAGGTGGATTCAATATTTAAGCAAAAATTCCTAGATAAAAACGTAACCGAGAATTGAATGTTTATTGAGCATTCTGTGTAAAGTAAAATTTCCCTCGGTTTGGATTCAATTATTCGACATTATGTAGATATTTGAGTACACTGCGGGAACTATATGTACTTTGTATGAGTTCTTCGTTCTCTTTTAATATTAAAAGTTATAAGAAGTCATGCATATATTTCTTCCGTGTGCCCTACACGTGGAGAAGATATGTGATAACTTTCGGTCAGGTGGAAATGGCGACGAGCCGGGAATCGAACCCGGGAATCCTACTTTTTGAAGGGGTGTTAACCACAACACCACCCGTTCGCCTTCCACAACTGTGCCACGACTGAATAGTGTACCGCCTGGTCAGGTCTTCCGGGTTTTTTAGGTCTGTGCGGAAATGGTGTACACTTGTTGAAGGCGAATGGGTGGTGTAGTGGTTAACACACCTGCGATCAAAGCAGGATTCCCGGGTTCGATTCACGGGTCGTCGCCATTTTCACCTGACCGAAAGATATCATATAAGAAGTCATGTCACACAGCACAGAAATGAAAAAAAAAACACGTTTTTTTAGTAATAATTTAAGATACTCGGTATTACACCGGGCAAAACGAGCTACTTCGTTTATAATTACACTCGAGTAGATTACGAACTCATTTCCTGAGGCAAAAACAAACTCGCGTGCACAGATTGGAAACGGCACGGAGCAGTTAACACTCCACCGCTTCGATTACGCGGAAACAAAGGAAGCTCGCATGCTGTCTCGCTGGCGATTCGTGCAACTGACAGCTCCATAACAGAAGCGCCATCCAAATATCACAGAAAGTTCCTCCCGTGGACACCAGGAGCGTTGTTGCTGATCTCGTGGTATCACCTCGAGCGATGGAAGTGTATTCGTAGGAGATTGAAAACATGTTCCACAGGGCGAGGAATGAACAGGGAATAAACAGATTCCAAATAATTCTAATTCACTTTTAACAACAATCAGTGAAGCGAGAAAGTTTTGCGTGATTGGGATGTCATTTACCGTAATGATGAAATGTAAAAATTCATTCTTGCGTTTAGAGAATGTATTTATTAACTCGTCAGACGTTTCGAAAGCGAACGATATCTTCCCAAGGGCTCAGATGATTCTCAATACAATTCCATTATTAAATTGTTTCTTCTCCGTCATCATATACACAACACAGTGTTTGTTGATGATTGATAAAATGGTAGTTCGCTTTTTTGTCGTACTTGTGAACTATCGTTCTTGGGTTTTATTATATATAAATCTGTTGATATTATAACTCGCAGCTAACTTTTTGTTCTTATCTAAGGAGTGTGCTGAAATTTTCAATCCGCCTCTCCCACAGGACGCTTGATCGCAATGGGATGGTCCCTTGCTTACGTCTGGATAGTTAATTAGTTTATTGTCCTCCACGTGGTCATATGCAGTTTGTAACTGCTGTTTTGACAATACATTTTATTTATAATCTGATGTTAGTTTGAATCCGATCTACAATAAAACCAAAACTAATATGTAGCGCTATTTTCTGTCGGAACAATTTCTGATACCTAATTTCAATATGTAGTACTTGAATCGCTATCGGGATCAATATATTTCACAGTTACAAACTGCACTTTCCAAACGATTTATCTTAATTATCATTTGCATACTGCCAACATATCATTTTCACTCTTTATCATCAGACATAAACAATAAACTAAAGAAATCAAGCTAATCATGTGATCATAATTCACGTACTCACAGTTATAGAATGGAAGTAAATTTAATACATTTTTTAAATGAACAGTTTTTGCTGAAGATTTTGAATTATAGAAAATGATAGAATAGCGGACTAAAGGTATTTAACTGTAAGAAGAATATTATCTGATTAGTAAATTAAACAAATTAAATATTATTGAGTGGGAATCCTATAAGGGCACGTACACAAACTTTGTAAAATATGTGTCACGACTTAGTGTTATAAAAGCTGTTTGAAATATTTGATCGTCAGGAGAAAACTTTAAGAGTTGAGAAAAGCGCTGACAAAAAGTTGGCATTGAAACATTAGAATTTATGTTCATGAAGCCTTCTCTCGTAGGAAAACTACACCGCATCAAAGCAAATGGCAACATTAAGATTGACGCTTAATATACGCGGAGTAATAATGCTTTATACCTTCTCATCTTTCATAAACGCATTATGCTAGCGATGAGAAGTGTTTACGACCCGCGGTTATGAATGCCGAGAACTCTGTCACGATCGTAATTTGGTTTCGTTATTGAGCAAAACATTCGGAGAAATGAAACCGAAGAAAGAGTACAGCGTTAAAAACTTTACCTCGCAAATAATTTAACTTCGTGAGATACAAAAATCTTTATGTGAAAATTGTTACGTGTCAGTGAAACGGACGTACTTTGCAAGCGAGCTGCTGTGCAAAATCATAATAAGAGTGGTGAAGTATTCCAAGCAATCGACACACATCGTATATTAATAATGTAATTGAGAAAACAGGAAATATCATGTGTTTAAAATATATTTAACAAAATAAATTTAAAATTTTTTGTGAAAAAAAGCACTTGCGAACTGCGTATGACCACGTGAGGGATAAAAAACTAAGTTACTCTCCGGAAACGAGCAAGGGACCATCCCATCAATTCCGATCAAGGGCCCAAGGGCAGTGGCGGATTTAATATTTACAAAATAAATTATTCAGTAAATACGTTTTGTTATCCATTTATCATTCCAAAATGAATTGTAGATGTTATGTGCAGCAAAAATTCGAGATTAGTAAAATAATAGTATTGATGATACTCCCGCCAATGGAAAATCGTTCACTACCCAGAGTAAAACCGGAGTTTATTTATAATATATTTTAAAGAACATATTCTCCCCAAATGTCGCACACGAACACGATTGTGACATCCATATCCCCTTATGGTCATGAAAATGAAATTATTTTAACTTTGAGTCAATGGTTCTAACAATTTCTTTTACGTTTCAAATTCAAAACATATATCGAAAGATCACTATGATAACTAATTGACAAATCAGAGAGAAAACTGTAATACATGGACGATTGATAATTAAATTTTTGAAAATTGTTCTCTCAGGTGAAATATGAAATGCATGAAGAAAAGCATGGTAACAAAATAGAAAAAAAAATTGTGTTACTACTAAATCTACATAAAGTGTCAACGAATTATGATGATGAAATCAAGTGTTATGTGAGAGTAATGGAATTTTGTAAATTTTAAAGAGGTGTATTAGTGAGAAAGAATAAAAAAAACGCGAAATTGAATTATTGCAAATTAGAATATAATTGTGCTAAAAGTGAATTTTTCGATGATAATAACTTAAAATATCACATATCATTATATTATACCATTATATTGTCGTGTATACCAAATCTGTAATAATCAAAACTAAAATAAGGAATAAAATATATTTTTTGTGCTCTTTATTAAAGGTTTACTGCGAACTTGAAAAGAAAGTATAACCATTTCAAAAATGAACATCTCATGTAATATCGGTAAAATCAAAACAAACGCCTTGACATTCTTTTTATTGTTTTTCGCATTAGAATTGGAAAACAAAACAATGCAGAGGCCCATCGTGAAGTATTTTGTCACCAACAGAGGAAGTACGAAGTTGAATGGCGAAATACAGAAAGTTCATCGGAGTTCTCTAAAGGAGAGAGTTCCATCGAATTTGATAATGATTTTCCGTAAATATTACTATAGCTCTGTTCGTATTGTCGGATCCTCGCAAATTTTGAAGTTACAAACTCAGTTGTAGCTCAACTCTTTCGTAAATAAAATGGTAGAGTTTACGAGAAACGCTATGAATGTCCGCTAACTCGCTTTGTGCTCTTTCACGTTCCAAAATATGGACGCTCTTATTTTCCTAGATACTCAAGAACCTGTAATTGAATTCAAAACGATTTCTGGCTTTTGCTTTTGTTTCAAAAACTGAACCACAATGGCAGGGAATTGCTGTCTGATAATTTGTAGTAATTTACAGTACGAGATGTGCAATTCAATAAATTTCTATCAAAATGAATTCTCTGAATTTTCCCGGTGTTAATAATTTATCAAGTAACTGTATTGGGAAAATAAGCTCTTCTTATTTATGAATCAACATAAATATTTTTATGTATAGATAAAAATACATAATCTTATGATACAATTAAATTCATATATATAATTTAATTGTATCATAAGAAGTTTATTTTAATATTTTGATTATTTTAAAAAATACGGACATCAGTGAAATAACTTAAATTTTTTATTGTACACATTTACACATAATGAAAATTACGAAATACATAATTAATTACCCCATACCATAACTTCAGGTCAATTATAAAAAAATTACACTCAACCAGAACAATAAATAAAGAAATAATTTTTTGCCAAAAATCACTTTTGAACTGCGTATGGTCCCACGAGAAATAAGCTAATTTACCCATCAATTCCAAACATAGATTCAAAAGGAAAACCTGTGATGGAAATATTTATTGAACTTGATTGAAATTTTTAAAAAGTACTATAACAACGCTTGATAAAATATACAAAGAAATTAAAATTTGATGAATTTACATTATATACATAGGATATAAACATTTAATGGAAAAATATAAAATGCAATGGCTGCAGAGAGCTCTATTTTTGAAGTATTTTTTGCTTGATTAATCTTTTAAATTAACTGTATGTTATTCACTGCATGTAATTAACAACTGAGTATTCATTCAATTTGAAATGTTTATCATGCAATTGTATGATGGATCATTGCTTTACAGTTTCCAAGTACAAAATACTAGTATGAATTTAAAAAAACTGTTTCCAATAATTCAGTATAGAATTGTTGACAAAATATTTATTACATACGGATAAAAACCGAGAATTAATAATGTTGCCATTAATCACGTTAATTCACTTTATTGGAAGCTTTTTCTTTCTGAGTTCCAAAGTAATTATTTAGCACATTGAAGTACAAATGGTCTCACACAACTCTTAACGAAAATGCCATGATGTCCTGCGTACACATTCTACACATATACAAACACAAGATTCATAGAACATATTAAAGAAGAAGATACTGCTTGTTTGCATCATAAAATCATTGGGCATCTGCTTAGAGTACAAAATTTTGAAGGATGCTAATTTTTTAAACGAGGAAAAAAATACGGGATCAGAGAAATGCTGAGAAAATATATTTACTATTGCACAAAATTTCTTAGGAAATAAGCAAATATTAACCTGTAAATATGTATTCAAATTATTAACTTTTCATTTAACATTACTTTATAATAATGACTACACAAAACAAAACAAATACTCAAAGCCCGTACAATTTTCAAACAAACAATGAACAGGACTGAATAAATTAAAATGCTTAACTCACTGGCGCTTCCCCTCCCTCAAATAACCTTCCCCCGAAAATATTATATTTGGAAAAAAGGTGTTAAATTTACAGGGTGCTTGGGAGCTTATGGGGGCGTTACCCTTGACTTTCCAAAAATAAAGTGACGGAGTAAATTTTAATGGTTGAATGAGACTCCTAGAAACAAGGATAACATAAAATACAGAGGGTTATTATGGCACGAATGCCTCCATAACGTCTGAGCTGCCCACATCCATACAAGTGGCCTCATATTGTGAACCTGGCATTCGTGAATTATACCCCACACACGACTTTTGAGAGACGACCTCTCTACAGAAGGAAACAGGAAAGATACTCATTACGTCACTTTCTTTAAGTCTTGACGACGATTAAACTTCATGCTGCCATTGCTAGCCATTAGTTAAAGTTTGGAGCTGAAAATATAAAAAGATATGCGATTAAAACACTGCCAATATTCTTCAAAATCATCTGAGTGATTAAACTACTTGTGGATAAAAATTAGATCCGTAGTTATTTCAGTAGATTTTTTTAATCTTTTAAAATTTACTGTCGCGTGATCTTCCGTCGTCATTACGCGACTTTATTAACAATACATCTTTTCAGAATACAAAATACGTGTCTATCATTTATCAATAATATTTTCAAGATTCGTTTGTAACACTACAGCTTAATTATCCTTATCATATTTTTTAATTCGTATGTCAATCCTGCTGTCTGTTTCCCTGTCATTTTTTCATTCCAATTTAAATAAATAATCTAAAACTTACGATCTATTACGGACGAACACTATATACTTTTTGCGACAATTTTGATTATTTATTTAATTAGATTATATAATAGAAGTTAATTTCATAGAATTCTATCATTATATCTTTCATTAATCGTATGTCATCCATGCCTGTAAAAATTTTGTAACTCTTCTCTGTTCATAAAATTTCTTCCCCTAACGTTACGGGCATTCTCTCTGTTGTCATTCTCCGGATATATTTAGCACGTTCTTCTCCATGGAAGGGACATTCCTAAAAGATATGGCCACGTGTTTCTTCTCTCTCACCGCACACGCTGTCATCTGCAATGTGGAAATTTTCTAGTATTTCAGTAGCGTTGCACCAAGAGATTATTCAATGTTTTTTTAATATTAAAAAAGTGCAAAATCGATTTTATATGAAATGAGGCCACGTTAGAATTTTGCTGCATTGGAATTCAGTGAGAAATTGTGAATTCAAATAGAAAAGTAAGTTTGTGAGATCCGTAGAAAAATCCATGCATTAATTTCAACTTTTATTACTTATAAAACACAAAATTATGTGATAAGCCAAGAAGTTTCATGAAAAGCGGTTTCATTGGTGAACACGTGTGTACTCAACGCGTTTCATCGATGGTCCAGTGGCATGTCACAACACCCCACGTATCTTATGCTTGGTATTTCTGAAACCAGTGGCGCTACTTACCAGGTCGGTACCCCCGTGAAAAATGTGATTCACTCTGTGGGTTACCGTACTTTCAGTATTTTGATATAGTGAAATTGAGAAGGATTCTTATATTTTCTCAATTTTTAAGTAAAAAATATGTATTTTAGTAACTGCTAAGTAATAAAACAGTATTTACATTTTGAATTTCTAGGTAATGAAAAGCTTTACAATTGTTTTAAAAAACGAAAAAAATAATAATTAAAAATTATAACAATTATATCTTATGAAAACAACTCCTAGATTAATTATGACTACACTACGTAAAATAATATTTTTTATCATCATCAAAATTCTTTTGTTTGAATAATATAGGTTTCTTCACAAACGGTTAAAATACACGAAGAAGGTACCCTTAACACTTCCCGAGGTAGGGCAGAGGGCATGTACCTGATTGCCTCCGGGAAATGTGAGGATGTAAAGGGTGCTAGTTACTCCTGTCTGAAACACATGTTTATCTCGTAAGCTGCAACATTCTGAACCTTCCTAACTATGTATTACGGACTCATTCCGTCTGTTTTCGCAAGAATTGCCGATGTTTACACACTGATAAGCCACCTCCTTCGTGCTGGGGTCAATTCTTTTTCACTAAATTATCATTCAAAAAATCTTATTCATGAAAAATGTATGTCAAGTTTAGGAGTAAATTTTAATAACAGTATAGAATTGTATTGATTTTTGATATTTTCACATGATAATTCAATTAAAAATGATACAAAATAAGTGAATGTAACAAGGTTTTTTATTAATAAATTTGATTGTTTCATCCTGTCACGAAACGCCTCTATTACATCATTCAGATTCAGAACTGTCTTTTTTATTACTATTAAATTTAACATAAAACTTTTTGATTAGAGAAGGAAATTACATTTAAGAAATAAATTGCCTTCACATAACCCACATATTTGTGTATACTCACATACATACACAAACACATTTTCGCTTACAAACAGATACAGACACATTCATAGATCAAAAACATGCTTCAATATACACACATATATCACTGCACACACACACAATAAGTAATTTAAAATTATATATCATTGTACTCTTAAAATTCGTCCCTCAAAAGGTCGTACGAAAAATGTACTTATTGTGATTTCAACTTGAAAAACATTCCTCACCGGCCACTGAAATGAAATATTTGCAATTATAATTATTGTTGTAATACATTGCGTCTTATGGAGGAAAGACTTATTTAAAAAAAAGAGCAACTTTTAAATCATGAAAGTGATGGAAGTTAACATTGATTTGTAGTATATTTTCTGTAGTATTTTTACATCACTTTTATCTATAGGTCACCGAACATCTGAGAAAGATATTTCACTTTTTCTGAGACGAGATGCGTAAATCACGAAACCGTTGCACTCGGCCGCCATGTTTGTACAAGCTCTTAAGCATTTCAAACAAACATTGTTTGTACTATATTATTAACTGATAGATAGAAATTAAATAATGTTTTTGATCATTATTGTTCAAATTGATGTGTTTTGTAACGATTAGGATAAAAATAGAGAAAACAATTATACATCTCCGCGATTTGACTAACTTGGGAGTGACGACCCCATTTTAATTTTTTTTTTTTGTAGACACTCCTCCGTTCCAATTCTTTTTTGTTTGGGTAGCCATCCCCTGAATCCTGTCCGACGCGTCATCCTCTCTCTCGCTCCGTCGTCCATCTTCACGCTTGAGTCCACGTCGCAGTCGCCCTTCGAAGCGACGAAGAGCTGTTATCAGCTGCACCAGAGGGCGAACCCCTTCGTGGCACCGTCGCATTTTGACCCTTTCGTCTCCACACGAGAAAGCTGTGGTCGATGCTCGATACGAGGTTTTCGCGCTGTCAGTATTCTCCCGACAAAGTCCCCGTATGATCACGTCCTTCATTACGAGGTTTTTATTAAATGCTAGGTACATAGGATGCAGTGTATTAAAGATAACCGCAATTTTGACTTCACGAGATTAATTTGGGTGAACCCTTGCTTACTCATCCCTCCTTAATCCGTATCAGTTTTATTATAAAATATAACTATTTTACATTTTCTATCTCCAACGTAGATTTCTGAACAAACAGTTTGTATCCGATATCGTAAAAATAGTACAGCAGGTAATTAAAAATTTTACCCACAATACTTGTTATTATTTGATATCGTATCCTCACAAATTTCTAGATCTTCCCGATTATTTCCGGTCCCAATTACTCTCGATATGCAAGGTAAAACTTTTACGGAACTTTTATGGGGACATTCAAGTTACAAACTAGCCCCGATATATGTGGACAAAAACAATCTTAGAATTTGAATTAATTGCACAAATCACATCACATCTTCCGGAAAAGAATTTAAGAACCGCGAGATCGTTTTTTTTAAACGTTACAACTATTTCGTGGTCGTTTTTTACTCACAATTCACACTTCTCAATTCTACTATTACCGTCTATTATATAATCAAGATCAATAAATAATTAAAGATTTTTTGATGGGCGAATATCATTGATTTTGTGTTTCATCAGAACACAACGTACGTCTTAAATTGTTTGCTTATGTCAGGGATCCCTAACCTTTTTGCACTCAAGAGCACATTCTAGAATGCCGGTCGGGCGGCGGGCATCTTGTTGATTTCAAGGTATATTTATAGTTGGATATAATCAATAATGCATATAAAGCACAAAAATATTTAATTCCAAAATATTATTATAAAATATAGAAATTATTGTTTATATTTTTATGTAAAATAAATAATAAGTAGTAAATAACAGTATAAAAATTCTGGTAATCTGCTTGAATTGGGGCAAATACGCAATGAATAATTATTTTTAATAGCAACTTTAAAATGTACTGTATAGCTAAAAATTGCAAACAACAGGTTAGAATATGAAAAATATCAGTTATGGTCCGGACTAAGTTTATTAAGGTTTTAATGCACCAAAAATGTTTAATTTAAATTTTAATGTTCTTATTGGTTGATCTTTAAAAAAAATTGACCAATCAGAATTGCCTAAATTCGACCTTATTACCAAAATTCTTTATAAAAAATAGAAATATCAAAGTCAATGTGATCGTTGGCATTGCATTTCATTGACAATTGCTTCGTAATTAGGAGAATATGATGATATTCCTGCTCGTAAGCAATCATCAAGATGTTTATCTGTAAGTCGAGATCTGTACTTTGATTTTATGATATTCATTGTTGAAAACAATGATTCACACAAGTATGTAGAACCGAAAAACGATTTAATTTTGTATGCTGCTTTTTTCAAGAAAGGAAATTTGTTTATGTCAACTATATCTCAGAAGTCTTCATCTGATACATTAGATTTTAGGAAAATGACGTTTTGAAGGTCCAAAATTTCTAGCTCCAGTTATTCTGTCCTTACTTGAATAAGTTCTGCAATATATGCTGCTATTTCAGTTACGTTTACTTGGTAAGTAAATGGATTGATAAAAAAAGTGACAATTGGCTCGATGATATTAAACTGTTGAAATCGCGTTTCAAACTGGTCTTGAAGTAATTGAAGGTTGATAACAAATGATGACAAGTCAATGTCACCGTCGCCTATCATTTTTTTCATATTTGGAAAATGCACAAGTGACTTCTTCTGCAGGTGTGATATCCACAAAACCAGTTAAGCTTTAAACAAGTTTACAGACCCTATCATAACAGCTATATGTTTGCCTTTTCCCTGCAGCTCCAAGTTTAAATAATTCAATTTTTTCGTTATGTCTGTGATGAAGCCCAAATCCACCAGCCAGCAACCGTTAATTCAATAAAATTTTGTTTTTTAGTATTGAGATAATTTTTTATTTCTTCAATTAAATTTACAAATCTTGCAAGAACTTTGCCTTTACTGAGCCAACGTACTTCATTATGTAGAATAAGATCAGGATCAGAATTTTCTAATAAGGCCTTGAAAAGACGGTGTTGCAAAGGCGCTGCTCGAATAGAGTTGACAATTTTTGAGACTATTTTTATTACATATCCGAAGGGTAGTATTTTACCACACAAAACGTTCTGGTGGATAATACAGTGATACGACAAAAAAATTGGAAATGATTTATCATTCTTGCAGAAAGCAACAAATCCATTGTTATTACCAACCTTTGCTGGTGCTCCATCAGTGGTTATTGCAGACAACGTGTGCAAAGGCATATGTATTGACTTTGCTCATGTTCTAAATGTGTTATAGATATCCTCACCTGTTGTTCGTCCTTTCATGGGTAATATTTTCAGTAAATCTTTTTTTACAGTAAAGTTACTAAATACCATTCTCACCATAACTGCTAAATGTGCTGTGTATGATATATCTGTAGACTCGTCAAATTATAGTGAAAACCAGTCACATATTTCCAAATCATTATTTAATTGAGTTTTTGTCCTTTGAAATGATATGTATTCTTCTTGTGACGGAGTTATCTGACAACTGTAAGTTTTGTATTGCTGACATAATCTCACGTTTGTTAGAAAATCCCTCAAATAAACAATCAGCGCCAGTCAGAAATGCTTCTTTTAACAATTCACCATCTTGGAAAGGCTTTTTCTTCTTTGCGAACAGGTGAAAAATTATGAAAGAAGCAATCGTGGCCTTTTTAGAATTTACTACAGGACGAGTGAAAACCGACTGTTGGGCATTCAGGTTTGATTTAAGTTGAATTATTTTCTTTCTTAATTCAGATTTAAGTGGATAGCTCATATTAAAAGTTGCATGGACTGTTTGAAAGTGGCGTTCAACACTGTGTTTTTTCAGCACTGCAACACTACTGCCGCACAACAAACAAAAGCAATTATTTTTCAAATAGACGAAACAATATGATTCCTCCCAGTCAGTGTTAAAACTGTAGGTTCGTTGTCTTTTATTTGATCCACTCATTTTGGGGTTAAAATAACAAAGTATTTAAAAGTTAGGAATAAATAATAAACATAGACCGAATGTACGTTTATCTTACACAGCACAAACCAACCTAGCTTACCCCACAACTCACGCCGACGTAAACATTACATAGTCACCTCTAGGACACTGCTATATTTATTCAGCAACTTTTCCATTGTTGTTCAGATCAATATCGTGAACGCATTACTAGAGGGCGTTATTACAGAGACAGAGACAAACTAAACTAGACCCATAAGATACTATTTTACCAGGCTTATATATGATTTTCTGGAATGAATTATTATTTTGAAAATTATAACGATATAATTATTTTCGCATATATTTCTGTTTAATTACTAAATTTTTTTTTCATAACATTTTATTGTAAACTTAAATAATTTTTTTTATCGTGGTCACACAGCGGCAGGCACACGTAAAACGGACATAGGGTTGGGGACCACTGGCTTATATCAATACATTAAATTTTCGAAAATCTCTTTTACAATTCAATAATAATACATCAAAATCTATGGTCAAACTTTTCTAATACTCATCAATAAAACGAAGGAAAGCGATCCATCGTATTTCCGCTCCTTAGTCAAAGTTGAATATCACGTCATGATGATGTCAGCGGACACATTCGTTAACCATTAAACAAAACACGAATGGGGAAAAAAGAAGAGAATGAAATGAACCAACAATAGAAAACATAACTTTCGTGTTCGTGAGTCATAAAAAGGAATTGTTTTCCTTCTTTATGCTCAAATAGAAACAGAAGAAAACAACGTCTCCAGTTCATAAACAATTTTATTGGAACCGTGTTCCGGTATCCAGCGGCAGATTCATTACCATACTTTGAAACAAGGACACGAAGTACGTGTTATAAACCTGGTTTACAAGATGCTCCATCTGGCTCACATGTCCACAGATCGAAATAAATAAAGTTAATTAAAGGAGAGAGTCACGCAGGTTTCACACGCAACGGCGGTGCGCAGGGACTTCAAACGGATCGCCCTGCTCGACAGTTCTTTATGACGGTGCTCGCCAACGCTCAGATTCGTCATTAATCAGAGTGGGTTGTTTCGTCTCGTATAATTGTTTCTTTAACGATAAGAATAAGTTTTTTAAATAAAGTACTTTCCTTCTATTTTATATGAATTTATTTATTTTCTCATTCATTAAAAATATTCACAATTACAAAAAAATTGAAAGAATATTTTCAAAAAATACTAATAAAGCTCACAAATACATTTTTTAAATTATAAAATAATAATTCGTTTTATAATTTTAATCACACTATAACATAAAATTACGGGGTGAGTTTGCACAAGAACTATTCAGATTTAGATTGTTCATGAGCAAAGATTTAAAAAAGGAGTGGAAACAGTGACTTCTTTCTAATTGTGTTATAAATTTGTTAACAGGAAGTCTAACTTACACAGACGCTCCTTACATAATAATATTACTTAAATTTAATAATTAATTAGATAGAATTATACATCACCCAATAATTCAAATAACATTTGTACGTATATGATACTATACGTAATAGTCCTTTCTTTTGTGTTACAAAAAAAATCTGACATTAAGAGATTTGTTTTGTAAACTCTCGTTGGTAGCAATTTATGTACAATGTGATAACACATTAACAATTTATAGCACGTTCCTTAATTTACAGCTTATCTCATAAATAAAAGCATTGGTGATATTGGATAAGAGTTAATTCTTTTCGACACCAAATGGATGACTGACAAAATATGTTTCGTCGTGTCAATGGCTAAACAATCACGGATTTTAACACTACTGTTTATTTCATTTTAGATTTATTTTGTTTAAAATAGTAACATTACAAAATCTAAATAAAGATAAAGATTGAAATAATTAATCAGCAACAGCTGTAGTAAGTAAAATATATGTATAAGCAAAACATTAACTTTATGAAGAGTTAACAATGTTTTATTGCATTAAGCTATAATAAAATGATTTTTACATCATGACCGTGTTCTTGGCACATCCTCTGGTTCTTGGAAGTTGTAAGACAGCACATACTCCTTGACAAGAGAGAAGCGGAATATGACGTCACTGATTCATGAGATTTAAAATATAAACAATGAGGAATTTTTATACAGTAAAACGTATTTAATCCGGTACGCCTCATGTCCGGATCCTTTAAACTTCATCTTCAGGTCACGATAAGGGATTTCTTCTGAAAACAGGGTTTCACCAAAAATGATCGAGTTGTATATACACTAGCAGATCTACCCAGCGTTGCTCGAAATTTGAAAAGAAATTTAAAACAATCATTACGGGACATTCAAAATTCTAAAATAATTCACAAATAAAACATGAAAATTGAAAAAAATATTTACTTTCATCGTTAAACAAACATAAAAAAATTAATTTCTGTCAGGTGAAAACGATGACGAACGGGTTTTACGAGTAGAGTACGCGTAAGAAATAGATGCATACAAAAATTACAACAACAGTCAAAGTAAAATTGGTAGTGATGAGTATTCTTGTATTTAACACCCTTCAACAGACCTTCTTTTACTCATTTTGCCCGACATCTTATATTCTATATGTTAGTTTCCATGTATATCTATTTTCGTGATATTAAATTTTCCCTTTTATTCATTTCAAAAGTTAAATACCATGAAGGAAACCTAAACAAATACACATTTATTTCAGAATTGTATGCTTATGTGTACAGTACTGGAATTATAAATCGGCCGTCGATAATATTCTAAGTCCCGCGTTCTTAACAGTTTGGATTTGTTAGATTTGCAATCGCGACTCCCCTGCGACAGGGACGACTTTCGTTCGACCAATCGTAGGAAAACTTGAAACTACTTCCATATTTGCCAGACCAATAGAAGACTAGTACTGGTGAATATATCTTCATTAAGTCGTAAGAGAAGAAAATGTTTTATTACGCCGCTATTAAAGAAATGTTTCGTAATTTTTTTATTATACACGTCTTGGACTTCCATAACAAAAAAATATTATTTATGTTCTTATAATTCCAGTACTGTACGTAATAACGAATTATTCTAATATTCAGGCAGAAGGAAAACACACTTTACTCAGAAATAAATAATACACATAAAACCTCAGAAAAATTGCTAGCAACTCGACTACGTAAGCACTGAGGATGCTCGTCCACATGCGGGCGAAATGTCTGACAAGAAAGAAGAAATGACGACATGGCTTTCAAACCCGGAAGACATTTTACTGAACTTTAATTGTCTTTTTACTCTTGAAGTTTATCTGTATTAAAATTCTTAGCATTTTAGTTGCAATAACCTATAAGAAGAATCCTTTGAAATTATTTATATAATTTACAATTAAAAAATAACTTAATTGCAGAGATCAATTTTTTATAAAACAACTGAGTCAACAGTTACGACTTACAATAAATTTCAAAGACGTGGCATGAAAGTTAATTGAACACCGCATTGTTTTAAATTAACAATCTCTGCAGAAGATACAGGTTTATAAAACATTCCAGATAGTAGAAAGTTGGACTAAATGCGTCGTAATCTTATCAGTGAATATTACTCAGGTATCACGAAAAAAATGTTTCTAGACAGATAATTCAAGACTATCACGATATTTATTTCTGATGAGGTAATCAAATCCCCCCTTCCCACTCCCAATTATCTAAAAAGTACTTTCAAAACGATAAAAAAAACAATAAGAAAACTGTGACACCATGTCTTCCTACTTTCATTATAATTTCATTCTTGTATATTTTTATATTTCATTTCGTTTCATACTGTCAAATAATCATAGGAGTGATTACACGATAATTTTTTTAATTGTTTAAAACGATACATAAGTTAAGGTATTCTTCATTTGAAATGTTGTTTTGCTTCTTTAGAAGCACACGTAATATTATTTTCATAATGAAAGCTGTATTCCGAAGAAATCTGATTTTGTAAACAAAGCTCTATCTCGTTAATTAATTTCATCATATCTCTGATTAAATAGATCAAGTAGTAGTCTTTATACGTTTTTTCGAGAATTCTTTAAGTATTTGTTTGCGAGTTATCCTTGCGTGCTGTAAATAGACTTCAAAAGATATAAAATACAGAAAATTTCATTTTACGCAACGCTGATTTTTCTGCATTGTAGAGAGATAATGTAGGAGTGCATAAAGAAAAACACTGGTGTTGTTTACATTCACTTTCTCAGTAACAGATTAAAAATGAAAAATACATAATACTTTATTTTCATTTCCCTCTATTGTGGCTAATGCTAATGTGGCTAATACCCCCTACACATTTCACATTACTAGATCATAATAAAAATAAACGAACGTACTATCTTATCGCTGAAAATGATTTAATATTTTATGTTGAGTTATTTGTATTTAAAAATCTTGTCGCGCGAGTTGTAAATAAAATACATACTTCGGCAAGTACTTACTTACCAACCAATTACTGTCCTACGAAATTAAATGGTGTTAACTTTTATTATCATTTCACAAAACCAGCATTTTGAAGGCAAATAATTCAACATAAAATATTAAATTATTTTCAGAGATAAAGATAGTATGTTTGTTTATTTTTTTGTGGGGCTTTACGGCTCGTCGACATCAAAGGTCATTGGAGCCCTAAAAACTTTTACACGTACGGAAAATGCAGTTACGCACTAAGGACAACCAACATGACTCTCCTCGCGTGTGGGACTCACCGAATGACTCAACCATACCCACTCAAAACCCTCCTGAATTGCAATATATCAAAACATATCTCAAAACATACAAATCCACAACATTACAACGAGCAAAATGAAAGATACCCTAGCCCTTGCAACCTACTAGCGTCGGGATCGAAAAGAACAAGAGGTGACCAAGGAAGGTCAGGAAAGAGAAAGGAAGGAGCCTTGAACAAGTAAGTGGAAGTAATGCCAGACACGGCTAGGGCCCCGTGTTCGTCAAACACGTACTTACTAGATGTAAGTCCCCTAGGGGGACGTTCATTTAATTGTATTAGGATCTACTAATGTGAAATATCTATGGAGGTATTAGCATTCTGCATTGCATTATCTTAATAAAAACCTATACTTATTTTATAGGATTTTGTACATGGCTTAACTAAACGTTCGTTCTAAAAAAGATTTTTTATGTATTATTTTATACATTTTAATATTATAATTTGTTTATTTATATGTTGTAATTATTAATCTTGCTTGTTCACACGTTCCTAGTACTACAAAATTTTTAAACACCAATTTTCATTTAATATAAACAAACAATATTTATTTAAATGCGTCTATGTGATCCACCTTGGTATGAACGTACTTTTGAGAAGCGATAGTAATGCTAAGCAAGAATTTCCTTCCTTGTTCGTAATGATCAGATAAGAAGTTTTAACGAAAAGCTAAAGGTTATGCAATTCGTTATGTTTATTTGTATGACGTGACGGATTGCATTTCAGGAAACGCTTCCCGGATATTGTCGGCCGCGAGTTATCTGGGAATACACTCGTAACTTTAAAAAATATAAAAAAAAATCTATTTGAGTTAGATCTCGTGAGTTTGCGTTGCCCTAGGGTTTATATATGTGTGCCAAATTTCAGCTCAATCGTTTTCGGAGGGGGGGGGGAACTGATTTAAAATTCAGTTGCAAGATTTGACAGAAATATACCAACAAGTCATGTTAATTAAAAGCTTGTAAAAATAACAGATTCCCGAGTTAGCTGGTATAGAAAGTGATTTAGGGACTTATTTACGAGCTAAATATGATGAACGTAAACTGTTTCTATTATACGTTGATCTGTACAAAAAAGGTTTTATCTTGACCGGTTATTTTTTATTGCGAATAGAAAAATGAAAGAGTGCTTTTTCTACCTCGACGCATATTGTTGTTTAAAATTTATAATATAGGAACTATTACTTTGGCTGAAACCAAATTTTAACGTAATGTTTAGAAATGTCTTGTAAATCATAATTTAAGTTTAAAGTTTTATTAAGTGAAAAAAATTAGGATAGAAGCCATAAGTTCAAATATAGATTTGTTTCTTTTATTACCCCAATATGATTTTATGCGTATTCTTATTTAATTCTGTGATTTTCATCGAATACTTTTGTTGTACTTTTAACATCCATTTTCTAATTTACGATAATGAAATATACATTATAAGATCTTATTTGGATAATTAACAAAATTTATTTTTGATTTTTTCTTTAACACAACGTTTTGATTTTATATTGCGGTCTTCATCAAGTGTAACAAACAGTATCAACAAATTTTCTAACAGTTATTAATAATATCAAAACAAATATTTAAAAGAGTTAATTACTGCAGCGTATTAATTCTACTATTGACGTTCATGTCTACAGCTAGTAAAATATACAGTAGAATTAATACTATAGGACCAATGTCGTTTTTATAAATATATATTGTCATTTTTTTCTTATACGTGTCAATAAATGTTGTTAAGTGTCAAAGTAAGATTGTATGAAGTATATTGTATGAAGTGTGCGGGCTTCATCCGGAACTAGAAGCCGTACCAATTTCAAATTCCTCTCCACAATCTAACGTCGATTCCATTTCTCGTGAGTCACAAACTCTTTGCGAAAATAAAATAATTATATTTCATCATAATGTCCAATCCCTTTCAAATAAATTGACAGACATTGAAATTCTGGTACACGAAAATCGATTCGATTTACTATGCCTCACAGAGCTTTGGCTTTCAACTAACAACATCAACGATACTGCTATTTCTAATTATTATTTAGCAAGTTCTTACTGTCGGCAAAATTTTAAAGGCAAAAATCCCCACGGAGGTACGTGTATCTACGTTCGTAATGATATTTTATCTTCTCCACTGACAGGCTACGAGAACTTCTGCGTAGATAGTGTGTTCGAAATTTCCGCAGTTAAACTGACCGACACCGGTATTGTTGTTTTGTGTATTTATAGACCTCCTCAATCAAATCTTGACATATTTTTGAGGAACTTCGAAATTTTTTTAAAAACGTATCACCATAAATCTACTAAATCTATCGTTATATGTGGTGATTTCAATATCGATTTCTTGAGTACAT